>JAWNOU010000005.1:3000000-3585000 GCA_035045725.1 Drosophila ezoana | reverse complement strand
GTATATAACCTAGGTCAATATTGTTTATAGTGGCGTGTGAATGTGCGCAACAACAAAGCGCTAATAGCTCAGCAACAGCAAAAACAACAAAAATAAACAACAACAACAACAACAGTAATCATAGTGCTGCGCAGCTACACATACATGCAAATAATCAAAAGCAGCAAAGATAATAAATAACACACACACACACACACAAGCAAATGCCAACGTTTGATACGGAAATTCGCCGCCGCAGCAACACCACCAACAACAACAACAACGAGCGCAAATTAAACTTGAAATTATATGCATACATATAAAAAAAAAAAATTGTATAAAAGCGCTGGCATTAGACGTTAGCAGCAGAACGAACGTCAAGCAGCACGTCGCTAAAGCTTAAGGCAGCGTCCCACACCCACACACACACACACAAACACACACATATGTACGTATGAGAATATAATACGTAAATACGGCTCGCAATTATAAAACACAAATCTCTCGCTCTCGCTTACACAACGATTAAGAACAGTCAACTTTTGGCTGCGTCAACTGCGCTGCTCGATTCTTATACAATTTCAATATCAGACCGCAACGATCGCTTCGTTCGCCCAGTCGACGCTGTCGCCTCGCGTAACTTACTTCTGATTCTAACGGACACACGCTCAAAAGCGCATTTGCTAATTTGCCCGAGCGACAAGTGCGAACTCGAATTCGCCAATAGAGAGAGAGCAGAGAGAGAGAGAGAGGGGCGACGCTTACGATTAACGATTTGCGGCGACTCTTTCTTTTTTTTTGACGCCTCGCCTCGAGTGCGCAACAGCGAAAAAGTTCTACAAAACATTTGCCCCTCGTCGATTCGCGCGACAACAAGTGTTTTCTTAACAAAATAACAGTACAATCAACATAATATTTGTGACAAAACAAAAATATCTACAAATTTAAATATTTAAAAAAAAAAATACAATCTTAAAGCAATACAAATATTTGGATCTGCAATTGGGAATTATTAAGAGAAGCGCAAGGAGTACTATATTAACTTCTATTGTGGATTTTGTTTCAATTATATGGTGAGTTTAAAGAAAAAAAATAGAATATTTCAAAAAGAAAAAAGTACGTATATAATATTTAAAAAAAAAACCTATATGTTTCTTTTGCTTCTTATTAAAATGTCTATTATTATTGTTAAATAATTAAATTATTCAAGTTTTTAATTTAGATTTTTTAACAAAAAATTATATTAAAAATCTTAAAGATATAATATAATGTTTACAAAGAATTATGACTGAAAAAATATAAAATTTGTATAAAAAAAAATATTTTTATTTCAATTAGCATAAAGTTTTTATTTTAAATTAAAAACAAAAAAAAACACCTCATTTAAAAAGCCTTTAAACTTTCAAAAAAATGTACAATTATTTCCCTCTGTACATATTATTTTTTCAATATTTTTAGCCAAATATAAATTTAATACTTTTATGATTTATCTAAAATAAACAAATAATATTCTTAATGTATAATCTTGTTTAATTAAACGCATCTGCGTATACTTAATCTAGAGCTTATGTTATTTCGAAGATTTCACAATAATGAACAATTTCTGGAACAACAACAACAACTAGATTAAGCTTTTCAGAAATCATTATTACATCAGGCTATAATTACGCATACGCCCCATGACTCGCAGTAGAAAAAAACTCTGTTTTGCTCTGATGATGAATTTCTCTACATTCATGATTAGAGCAATGCAGTGGCATTTATGCTTAATCGACCAAAGGACAACCCACTCAACAACCACCCACCACCCACCGCCCACTAAGAGAGTCTATCTCGCCTAGATTCCTGATGACTCAACCCTTAGGCCATAGAACGCACCTCTTGACTCACCATCATCATCATCCAAGTAAAATGGGGCTTACGAACTAAATGTTAAATGGTTCTTGATAATCATCTATTGTGGGGCATTATTTCAAGGGGTTTCCTAACATTGTGACTCATTTACTGCAATCGAATGAGTCACTTTCTTCAAGTGTGTAAGGATCGCACGATTCTTTAATGCTAACTAATTGGCGCTCGTATGTTATTTACTGATAATACCAATGACCATTATATAGATTGATAGCACCCAAAATTTATTATCAATAGTATTGGTGAGTGCTAGTTCTGAAAATTCTATCTGAATCTCTATCGGAATAACTGTGAATATCTTGGGTTAATCAATTTATATCAACTTAGAACTCTGTAACTGCAAATTTCTACAAAATTTGAAGAAACCAAAATTGGATAAGATATTTAAAAACTAAATAAAATTAATTAATAAATGAGCACAAGAGTTTAAGATGAAATGTGCCATTTTCTATGCAGTAATATCTATCGGAATAACTGTAAATATCTTAAGTTAATTCGATTAATATCGACATAGAACTCAGCAGTTACTGAGTTTATTAAAATATTATCAAGCAATAAAAATTGAATAAAATATTAAAAAAGTTAAGAGAATTTTGATTTAAATGAGCGAGTTTTTTTTTGGGCCCAAAGAATTTGTTAATAATAACAATTCTCAAAAATGAATTTGCATTGCGCAAAAATTCCAAAGTCGAAAACTTTCAAATGCCCAGCATTAGAATTTGGACTTTCACCTGTGCGATTTATTTGAATTACCCATCAATCTGTGCACATAAAATATCTGCTCTGTTATATAGACTATATAACATTTATTGATAATACTTTCGACTTGTGCAATTTCTATTGCGATAAAAAAGTCCCGTGCTCAAAAATTATTTTCCTTTTCTTTTAATTTTTTTTTATCAATTTGCTAATTTTGTGCCTGAAGGTCAGTACCAGCGTCAACAAGGCGAAAATAAAAAACAATTTATATATTTATAAAAAACAATAACAATAACAAAATAATGGCAGAAACAGCAGCAAGCACATGAAATGCCAAAATAATCTTTGAAATTGATATTGGGGTATTTATGTGCGTTGCACAGGAAATTGTATCGATGCGGCGCGTCTAACTGTTAAGTTATAAAAAAAAAATAAAAGCAAAAGCAAAAGCATATTTTACAGCTCTACCCTCGGATAGAACCGTGTGCTTTGTTATCGCTATCGGAACCGATTCGACAGTTGATTTGCGTAGGTGGCGCACGGCTCGCTAAATTCGTGTTGCGGTTTGTCTCTCTCTCTCTCTCTCTCTCTCTCTCTCTCTCTCTCTCTCTCTTTCTCTTTCTCTGATAGCTGCGTTCATTCACGTTCCACCTGTTGTTATCGTCAGTTTGTCTTATCGATGCGGCATTTAAATGTATCTGCTGTGCGCTTAGCTGCTTTTTATGAATGGAGGGTGTCGTGCTTAAAGTTAACTTTTTCACTTTTTATAGCCCAATTGATTGTGTTTTCAGCTTGATTACAATCGGTTATCGGTGATGACAGGTTCAAAATATAAAGAATTTCATATTTTAATGAGCTGATATTTTTAATGCACTTCCTTGTTTGATTTTTTTTTTATAAATATGTAAGCATTTTTATATATTAATCTCTGTTATTGTAACAGTTATTGTGACTGTTACTGTTAATGGTTACTGCTTATGTTATTGTGACTGTTACTATTACTGTTAAATAATTAAATTATGTTTATAAAATATTAGCTCGCAAGAAAAACACTTTTCAAATTAGATTTTGTTTATGCTCAAGAATTGTTGAAATTGGTTTTATATTAGGTACAATATAGACTCAAGACTCTCTGTTATTGTAACAGTTTTTGTGACTGTTGCTGTTAATGGTTGCCGCTTATGTTATTGTTACTGTTACTATTACTGTTAAATTATGTTTATAATTTTGTTTATAAAAACACTTTTCAAAGTAGATTTATTTTATGCTCAAGAATTGTTTAAATTGGTTTTATATTAAGTACAATATAGAGTCAAGATTATGTCGTACAATTTACGGAATTTCCCTTGATAGCAAGGCACAGTTTAAAGATCATTTCATTTAACGTATGTATTTTATCGTATTATCTACCCTAACAAATATGCATTCCCAATTCGAACAAAACTTCAATCTTTATAAGCACAATTTGTCCTGTCCTAATCGATTTATATTCTATGCGTTTGTTTTTTATGTACCCCGAGAACCTTTGCACTACCGTAAAATACTATGGACTCTCACTTATGAAGCATTCCTAAGGCACACACATACAGTGAAACCAACGATTAACGGCTCTCAAGTGCCGCCTATAAACACGTAAACTTTCCACCCAAAAAGTTTACGCTGAAAGCGAAAAGTCTTTTTAGCAGTAACAAAAAAAAATTCAAGAAAAATAGCAAAAAAAATTCCGTTTATGGCTTATCAGCAAACGGCATTTCGTTTTCTACCCAAAAATTTGTTTATCTGCAATGCTTACAGTTAATTCATAAACTTAATAATAATTCACAACGATCACACCGAAAAGAGAAACGTTTTTTTGGTTTTTTTGAGTGGGGGGTTGCAGAAGGAAATGACAAAATAGGTTTTGTTGTGTCTGCCGACCCTTTGCCTACCCCATTAAATTTCGTATTGAAACACACACAACACGCAAAAATTCAGTTGAGTATCTGACGGATACACACACAGCCCAAAGATGATTCTAACGCAAAAAGCCGGTTCGCAGACATGCGTAAAGCTACGTTTGCTTTGTGTTTAAGTGTGCGTGTGTGTGTGTATGTGTGTATCTGTGTGCTTGCTGCCGAAATTTTATGTTATATACATGCATGCATATGTCTGTGTGTGTGTGTGTGTATATATATCATATAGCAGCCCGCACAGCCCGTCGCATTTCCTCAAAAACTGCCGACTCGATCCGCCATACTTATTATACCCTATACGAATTGATTATGAATAAAGAAGGGGTATATTGTTGCTGTTGCAAAAGTATTTAATGAGCAGAAGAAGACTTCTACGAATCTGGCTCTACAAGGCAGTTTATTTCTAATTAACGAGGACTTGCGTGTTATCGAAACCGATAAATATCGATATTCAGCCACGAGTTTGAGATTTTATCCAAAAGATCTAGACCTTTTTTCTAGAATCTAAAAAGGATATTTATATGTACATATATGATATATTCTCGTTCGCCTGCCTGTCTGGCTCTATAAGTTTAGATCTATCGATAAATATCGATATTAAGTCGCGTTTCAAGAACTCAAGATCTAGATTTGGCATCTTGTTTTCCTTATAAAGCAAACTTACATCAGGAATATTTTAATCTTTGCATACTAAGAACCCAGTTACAGGGTATCTCCTAGTCTGCCCACTTTTTGTTTTTCTTTTCATAACATTCACGTTAGTTTGCTTGTTGCTGTTACTGTAAGAATTCTTGAAAGTTCTTTGCCTGTATTTCTGTTTTATCACAATACTATATAAACATATATGTATATACTTTGACCAAACGGTTTTTTATTTTTTTTTTTTTGGGCTTATTTGTGAAATAATTTTCTATGTATAAAAAATTGTTGACCTTGGTTAACAATTTGCGCATGTATTGCTTATATAATAAGCCGATATCTACTTAAATCGCTTTCAGCTTTATATGGCATACATATGCGTACATATGTACGTATGTATGTATGTATGTACATCAATACATACATATGTTTATTTCTTTGTTCTAATTGCCAATTCTGACTAAATGAAGTGAGCTGTCCCGTCATTCTATTGGATTTCTGTTTGATTCATTGTGTTTTTGTGCTCTGTGGTCAGGTTTTTTTATTTTCATTTTATTTTGTTTTATTTTTTTTGAGAATTGTGAAATCGCTGATTTGTTTTTTTTTTTTTCGCTTAGTAACGGCTCATAGACATATTATCATCACTTTCGTGGAATTTTCGAAAATCACTTTTAGAATTAAAGTTGTCAACGGGGTCTTTTGCATGGTTTATTTCGCAAATGTTGAAAATGCCTTTTTATACTTAATCTTTTGATAGTTCTTCAGGGAATTTCATAAACAAATCCATATTTAGTTATTTTTGTTTAGTTTCATTCACGGAATACAAATATGTATATACATACATACATACATATGTATGTACTCCCAATTCCATTTTCAATGCTGCGCAACGGGATTTTGGAAATTTACATGTTTTAAATTACCTTATAACTTGGCATTTTTAAACATCTTTTCTAAACATTTTGGGTTTGTCCGTTATTGCAGTTTAATTAGTTGCCAATTACTTACATATGTATGTACTTCTACATACATATGTATGTATGTATGTGTATGCATGTACATATATACATATGTACATTTCCAATAATTAACCTTGACTGCAAAATATCCTTGTTTTCAATTACAGGCCGCCATTTTACTTTGTTCTCATACAAACATACATATGTACACATGTAGTTTTAACAGAATTCATCGATACTCGCACGCACACGCACACTCGTGCAATATACCAACACAGGCCTATAGGCATAACACTTTGAAGCCATATGCATGCACAAAGCATTGCTGTTGCGCTTTGCTCGGCGTCGCTGTTGGCGTCGCTGCAGCTGCACATTAATAAGGCAAATGGTGGACACAGCTTTTGCATTCGATTGCCTGCCTCTGCCACTACTTGTGTGTACGTGTGTGTGCAAGTGCTGCTGTCCTTCGTTTGGCCCAGCAACAATAACGACTGCAAAAAAAATGTTTGCCAAGTTCAAGGACAGTTGCAGCGGCGTCGTCGCTTTTTGACGCTGGCGTTGGCTGTACGCGTGCATTGCAGAAGCTCTCTGACTCTCACTCTCATTTTCGCCCCACACCCTTTCTCACACACACACACACACACACAAACACACGCTCACTTGCTCTCCCTCTCTTTCTCTCTCTGCTGGTGTAGCCTTTAACATGCTTGCGTTTGTTATGCGCATTTAATTTTCAATTTGTTCACTGTACCGAACTTCATTTGAAGGCCACAACGCAGTCGCATTTGCTGCTGCTGCTGCTGCTTAAATTCAAGTTCAAGGCGCAGCTGTAGCTGCTACATACATATGTACATGTATACATACTGTCTCTTTCTAATGCAATTAACATTTGCCTACTATGTAAAAGCTGTTTGTTTGTTTTTTTCCTATTTCCCACAGCATCATGGCCGATCAGTTAGATAATGCATATGCATATTGTACATATGAATAAACAGTTATGCCTTAGGCTTGGTCAGTATTTCGAGCATCAGTTCTAAAGCTTTTGCCCTTTACCAAGTCACAGATTCTAACAAAAAAGTTGTTTTTAAGCTTAAGGCGAGGCTTTGTCGTCAAACAACCTGCAAAACGGGTTTTGCCAAAAAAAAAGTAGAAGGTACATATGTATGTATATATGTATGTATGTACGTATGTTACTTGTACATATGTATATACTTCTGCAGCAAACAAACTGGTATTGGCTTATGTATATGTGTATGTACATACATACATTCAAAATGTATCTACAGGATATTGCATTGATTGTTGGTGCGTTATAGGAATACATTTATTTTCTGCTGTTAAATTTAGTTATATAAATTATAGTGGTAGTTATTAAGTTTAAGCGCTTCGGCTAAGGGCCTTGTTTTTAATTTACAATGAGTTTTCTAGTTGCTAAAAAAATGCAAAGTTCAATTACTTGACATCTTTAGCCTTTAAATATACCGACTTTTAATTCTAGAACATTCAACATTCAGTATATACATATATTACATATATTTTTTTGAACTGCTGTCAAACTGATTATCTGCATTCCATATGATGTTTAACTTTCCGTTTAGCGAGTGCAACTTATCTTTAGTAATTGCCAATCCCCCAAGATTTCCAATACACACCCATCTCCAACGCCCCCAAAAATTAAATCATAATGTTATTTTCATTACCGGAAGCTCAGCAATATCCCCACCCTTCCCCCTCCTTCACCCTTCCCAGCTCCTTTCACTTGCGCATATGTGTGTACATATTATTTCTTATATGTCATGCTTATTTACACTTGCAAACTTGTTTTTTTGTTGCTTCCCCTCTCAAGTGCTTGTAAATTCTGGAACCACTCCTCGCTTGATTATTTTTTTGATATGTCATATTATAAATATACATACATTTAATATAATTATTTAACAGCAATAATAATATAAAATGCAAATACAATATGTCTGCTGCACTCTCTCTCTCTCTTTCTCTCGCTCTCTCCATCTCTGTTACTCTTTTTCGGTACTGCAGCGAACAAAGAAGAAGTTAAATTCGGCACGTATAAAAAAAAGCGGCGAAAGAAAAAAAAACACTTGTGCATGCCGCCTCTTTTTCGGCAATCGTCTCCGTGTCGAATTATTTGTTACATGTGTGTGTGTGTGTGTGCGAGTACAGATGCATACATACATATGTATGTATGTACATATTTATTTTGAGGTTTCCACAAATTTTTATGTATTGACTGTGGTTGTTGTTGTTGCTGTTTTTGTTGTGTCGATCCAGGCGACAGTCGAGACAACAACACGATCCCAGCCCCGGCAGCAGCTGAAATTTCGACTCTGGCTGGAAGCTTCACATTTCTTTTTATACACACACACACGCACACACACACGCATGTGAGTGTAAACATGTTCACTTTGTTTTCGGATTTCTTTTCTTTACATTTTTCGAAAATAAATACAAAAAAAAATGTATTATCGTCGTCATGAGCTTTTCGTGGGTTGTTGACCCTTTTGTGTGGCGAGCGCGGAATGAGGTTGCTTTGTCGGCGCTTGGACTTGCGCTGAGCGCAGCGTCTTTTTGTGCTATCAAAATGTAAATGAAATTTAGTAATTTTGTAACTATTGCCGACGAAAATGCCCAACATATGCACTATTTTAGATTATTTAACAAGCGCTTTAAAAAAGTATGCAATGCAAATTTTTGCAACGTTCACATGCACACATACACGTACACACACATGCGCATAGAAACCCCCATTAGCGGCAGAAAACTGCACTGCGCTGCTAGCGTCCACAGCGACGCTAGCGTCAGCTGCAGGCAGCGTACAACGGCAGCGACAGCGGCAGCAGCGCAATCTCACACTCCACACGAAACGTTCTCTCACACTCTCTCGCCTGCATATCGCTCGTGTGCTTTGCTCGTCGTTTTGTCATGAACTTGAACTACACGTGGAGGACGTGCAAGTGTTTTCGACAGCACATTGCCTGCTGGCTGGCGTTTTACATTGCTTTTGCGTGCGCGTCCATAAGGAGGCCGTGCATTTGTTTTCAACACCATCCGCAGCAGGCAATGCGCAACTGTCGCTGTCGCTGTGTGCATGTGCTTGTGTGTTTGTATTAATTGTATGTGCAGTGAGTAAGCACGTCGTTATTGCTGTTATTGTTGTTGTTGTTGCAAATTGCAGGCTGGACTGTGGGCGGATGGCAAGGTGACTGGAAAGAGAGACATCCAAATGAAAGGGAAGCGCTTGCATGTGGGGCTGCTGCCACTGCGAAAGTGAAAATCTCCTTGTGGGGGTTGTTTTTGCTGCAGCCTTGATTTCCTTTCGCCTTCTACCTTGACATGGAAATATTAAAGTGCACAAACTAACGCAAAAATAAATAAAAATCGTTATTGCAATGACAAATTGCGTCAGATTTTATTATCTGACTAACTAACTGCCGCAAAACTGTTAAGTCATGCTGTTATGAAAAGTTGAATATTAAAGTTATTATTTTAATTTGCACACGCGCTGCCATAACAGCTACCTACCAACCTCACACCCACCCCTCCGTTGCCTATTAGAACATCAGCCGTAGCCGCAAACGTTCAGCGCTCAGTACGTCGCGTCTTGTCTCGCTGCCGGCGCGACGCGTCGTTTTGACCTAGGCCAACCGCTAGGCTATGTATGTATGTATGTATACATACATACAATTTGTTGGATTGATGCCCTCTCTCCTTTTGCCTCCGTTCGCTCGCTCGCTCAATCGCTTGCTCGCTTACACAAAGGTATACATGTACGCACGCATACATAGGCACAGCTATGCATGTATATGTGTAGGTGTCCTCTGCCGACGCTTCTGTTAATCTCTTCGTCTAGACCTTCGCAACTTTTTGCGGACACTGGAAGTGCACATCCTTCAAACGGTATTGGAACAAATAGTTGATTTTATAAATTGATTTGATTGAACCTTTTAAAGATTGTTGTGGAAGGCATTTAAGCAGTTATAGACGTAATTATAATACGATACGAATTTGCATTTATGGAGGTCAAATTAAAAATAAATTGAAGTAAACTATAAGTTAAGTCTTAAATGGTTCATAAACTAACTCAGACTTAGACTGGAAAAAGTTTTATTCCTTTTAGATGAAAATTAAAGAATATTTAAAAAGAATAAAATCATAAATTATATAATGATCAATTCCGATTGCTGGAATATTCTGATTTCCAGAAATAGCAATAACAATTCGTCTGGGTATTTCCAGAAACATGCGATTCTTCTCTTATCAATATCTTATCGGTCATGACAGTTTCGTTTTTTTTTTTGTTAGTGCGTCCCTGAAAGGCTTCCGCAACAAAATTTCATTCAGTAGTTTTCCCACATTAAAAATTTCAACTAGACTAAACAAAAAAAATGTAAAGAAAAAAAAACTTAATGAATACGCCAGGCGAATTCTATCTTATCGCGAACGTAGCAAAATTTTAAATTGAAAGCTCAAATAGAAAAAGCAGCAATAACAGCAACAATAAGAAGAAGAGTTTGTTGTAATGGATACGCCAGACAAATGGCCAGAAAATATGTAAACAAATCACAGAGACTGCGACAGACAGAGAACGACAAGGGGAAAGAGAGCGAGAGGGAGAGAGAGCGAGTAAAGCTTACAATTTGCTTCTATTTAAATGTTCATTGACCTCCCAAAAAAGCAACATAAAATTGTAGCTCTCCATAGACTCTATGGCATACAGAGCACATACCTATATATATATGCATAGTATATATATACATACATATATGTAAATAGGTCTGTTTGGATTCATAGAGGTGTGTGCTGAGGGTCTGGGTCTCGGCTATTTTGAGGGGCACTCACTAATTGCTTGAAATTGTGGGATTTGTGCGTTGTACTTTAAGAGCCAGTGCATATTTTAAGTGGATTGAAGTGTTATTTATAACATATACATATATAAAATATAAAAGACCTAAATATTCCTTAGACTAGAGCTTAAATTAAGTATACAACAGTCGTAATTCTAGGAATATCTAAAAAAAAAATATATATCGATTAGATATTTGTCAATTTCAGGCTCAATCCCAATATTTTCCATTTTTATGATCTGAACAATCGGTCCAGTCTATATATATTCTACCTATATATATATATTCTTCTCCAACATCTCCTTCTCTATAAATATAGCCCATTAAAGCTTACAATAACACTATTCAATTCAACCGAGTCTTATAACAAGGGGGTTTTTTTCACATAAAGTCTGAAGTTTTGGTTCACATAATGCCAGCTGTTATTATCAGATATCAATATCAATTGCATTTGTCTGTGTATACAACTAAATTTCTAATAATTATTTTTTTAATTACCTGACTAATACTCCGACGAAAACTAGCAATTATAGTTTAATAGAACAGTAGAAAAAGGTTAAAAGAGAATTTTTCTATTATATTCCTAGTGCAGCTTTCAGAGCTATTTCCAATTGACTTCCAAGTTTTTCGATACAATAAGCCTAAAATTAAGAAAATTCATTATTCGCCTATTAAACAGAATAAAAGAATTATCATTGAGTAAATTAATAGAAGTCAACTTGTACTTAAAAATTCTACTTTTTAATTTCCCATTTGTATTATCCGTTCAAAAATCTCACTTGTCTGCATTAATTTTCCAAAATTTTGTGGCTCTCATCTTATATGCTCTCTCTTACTCGTCTCTCGCGTCGCTATCACTCTTTCTCTTTCGCTCTTATCATCAGTTACGAGTCGCTTAACTGATCTATCCAACATACATAGCTGTCCAGACGGCGCTCGATCAGTTCCAAGACCAGTTTCAAGCGCGTTGCGCTCTATTTCTGAGCTATCCCAACAAAAATAACGGTAAACAGCTTGATTTCAAACGAAACATACGAGCATTTCCCAGCACTAAATGTGCGAGTGGGCAAGGTGTACGTGTGACAAGAGGGGAGTGGAGATCTACACGATCATTGACCGAGCTCTTATTGTGCGCTTGTCGTGCTTTTAACCTTATAAATAGATAAAAAAAAAAAAAAATAATTTCGATGTGTTTCTTTTTGGTTTACCTTCAAAGCGAAGTACGAAATAGAGCAAGAATGGGAAAGAGCGCCACAGAGAGAGAGAGAGCGTGAGTGAGAGAGGAAGAGATCATACATACACACATGCACACATACATATTTATATGTATTTAATTTCGTTTCGACAGACACACGAAAATAGTTTTTGTGTCGAATGTTAATGAACTTTTGCGCCAGTTTAACGAATTGTGTGAGGCACAGTCCAACAAACACACACACACACACACACACGCACACACACACGCACACACACACATGCACACACACACATGCACACACCTGGCAGTGTAAACAACAACAACAAAAAACTTGAAAAAGTTTTTTGAACTTGCGTGCAACGAACAAATTATTCTTTTTGTTACCATTGGATTTTTTATGCTTTTGGCGCTTTTCAAATTTCAAGTTGTCGGAGGTGGAAATGATCATAAAATATAAATTCTACTCAAAGAACTCTTCTTTTTAAACATAAGAAGAATCTGTAACTTTATTTATATTAATTCTTCAAGATATGTACGTGTAAGTTCAAAGATTTTTAAGCCATTTTTTAATTACTCATGAATTGTATTAATATTTAACTTTGCATCGCTTTCAAATTCTTTCAATACGAATCTTGAGATTATGTTGATTATCAGTGATTTATTAATAGGTTTTTTTTTGATCGTTTGTTTTTTTATTATTGAGACTTTGACATGACAATCTAAAAAAATATATAACATATGCGATCGGTAATCTACAAGTGCTCTACCCTATTTCAAACCTATTGCGTTAGGCCCGTCCAGTCGTATCTAATCTAATCAGCTGATTTGCAAAAATGTTCGCAATTTACATAGTATTTTAGTCGCTTTAACTTTTATGTCATCGTTACTATTTCTGGCGCTCCTAAATCATTTCTGTATATATATGTATCTATTTGAATGATATTTATAAAGGGTATTATGTAGATTAATGTATCAAATTCAGCATGACTCAGTTGAAAATCAAATGTTACCAAATGATGGTATACTTTTCCTTTTTTTTTTTGTCAATATGATAAGATTTGGATTTTTGGTTTTATGCGATGAGTCATAGCACTCGTTCATATGTTTTCGCTCAAATTCGAATGAACTGAAATAATATGTCATAAGTTGCTACTCTATGTTTCTCGGCTCACATCACGAAAGTACTCCCCAAAATGTCCCTAGTGTGATTTTACTCTAACAATCCCTAAAAAAGCAGCTAAATAAATTTCCCACTTCATATAGCTTAACTTGTAATTTCCTAGTCATAGCACTCGTTCATATGTTTTCGCTCAAATTCGAATGAACTGAAATAATATGTCATAAGTTGCTACTCTATGTTTCTCGGCTCACATCACGAAAGTACTCCCCAAAATGTCCCTAGTGTGATTTTACTCTAACAATCCCTAAAAAAGCAGCTAAATAAATTTCCCACTTCATATAGCTTAACTTGTAATTTCCTAGTCATATGTTTCTCGACTCACAATAAAAATGTACTCCCATAATTTCCCTTTTCAAATTGCCCTTACTTGTTTGCTTCTACTCTAAATATCCCAAACAAATTAACTCAAATATGAAACTAGCTCAAATACTTATAGCACCGTAATTTCCCACTCAAGCTGCCCATCCTAATTTGGTTTCACTCTAACAATATCCAACAAAGTAGCTCAAAACAGAAAACACTCACAAATTTTCCACTCAAATTGTCCAGGCTTGTTTGCTCTCACTCGCTCAATCTCTAACAAAGTAGCTCAAATTAGAATCCACTCAAATAATTTCCCGCTCAACATAATTCGGTTAAAATACCATAAACTCGCTTTTCCAAATTGAATGCGCGTCGCGCACTTGGGAAATTTGTTCTTCATATCACAGATCAATGGGCCGACGGCTCATGTTGGTGGTGGTTGCTTTTTTTTTTCTGTTCTTGGTCTGGTTTTGGGTTTGGGTTCGGGTTCTCAGCATATTTTTCGGCAACTCACCCACCAGTCTCCGGTGCACCATCAAACGTAGAACTTCGCGTGCGGCAATGTGAACTCTGCACACTCCTCGCCTTCCAGTTGAGTTGTGCGTGCGTGCGTGTGTGTGTCTGCATGTATGCATGTATGCGTGTATGTGTGTATGTGTGTGTGTGTGTGTGTGCATGAGTGGAGCTCTAAAATGACCGATTTCCCAATGAACGATATCCTAAGATCGTTTAGAAAAATGCGCATGCATAAGTGCTCCGGTCAAGGCAGTCATCTGATTCCACATCATAATCACGGCCATCATCATCATCATCATCATCAGCATCATCAACAACATCATCATCATCAGCAGCAGCAGCAGCCCCAAAACTATCCGCACTATCAACAACCGCCAGTGCAACAGTCGAAAGATCTGAAAAAGATTATCAAAATTATCAAAAAGAGTGTTATTAAGCAAAAAATTACGCGAAAAATGAAAATTGTTGTCTAAAAGCAGGCAAAGAACTAAAGTTATACAAACAAGAAAGTGCAAAAAAAATATATACAACTATAATATATATACAATAAAAATATATATAGTAAATATATATATATAATAAAGTTATGTCATAAAAATAATTCAAATAAACTACGCCTAGAAGTTAAGACTGTCTATACAAATTAAAACTCAGGACTGATTTACATAAAACAGTACAAAAAACAACAAAAAAAAGTCTGAACTCAAGAACTTTATAATACTTTATAATATACCCAAAAAGATCTCCTAGCACAAAGATAACATAAAAACCTAAGAGTAAACATGGACTGCTTCAAAACTTTGGACTAGAAACGCAAAACTAGACTGCAAAAAACCGAAAATCAAAAATTGTACATCTTAGTTTTGGGCATAAAAAAAACTACTAAAACTATTATCGGGCACAATGACGGAGCGGCCCAGTGAGAAAAAGACTTGGGGGACCAAGCAAAATTGGATTAAGGATGCGCTTAACAAATCCGGCACGGAACTACTCGATGTATCCAAAACTAAGGCTAAAGTAGCGCCAAAGAAAACAAATGGCAAAGGTAAAAAAAACGCAAGTAGCAAGCCGGAAAAAACTTTGACATAACTCCCCAACTAAGCCAAAGCATACGCCATTTTGTTTTGGTATACGCAGTTCAGTTTTTCTTGTTTGTAGAGCGATGAGGGGGAGGGGGGGGGGGGGGTTTGTGGGGGAGCAAATCAAAATAACAAACAGAAGAGAGGAGTCGAAAATGCCGGTTTCCGAGCTTACAAGATGCGAAAAATTTCCCAAAATGAGGGAAATTTTCAAATAACCCCCGCATTTACCGTTCATTCTAGTGCGTAGTTCGGGAAAAAAAACCCCTACCCTGCTTCTCTCTCTTTTTCTTTAATACTCCTCGAAGTCCTTACCCCTCAAGCTTATGCGTTTTCCTTTCTATTTTTTTCGTGAAAACTTGGGCCGGCAATAACAGAAAATTGCGTAGTTCGAGTGCGTAGGGTGGTTTTTTCCAGTTGTTGTTCTTGTTGTTGTTGTTGTTGTTGGTGGCAAGGGGACCCCCACCCTTAATGGGTTTTCCCAACCACCAACCAACTTAATGCGCGGCTACCTTTTGGGCTTTTGCGTTGTTACTCATCGCTGCTGGCTCTGCCAAGGAAAATGCGTAATGCAGGTTGACAAGTTCTTGAACAAGACCAAATCCAGGGTTGCAAACACCTCGAAAGCGTCTCAAGTCCTCTCTAGATTGGGTAGAA
Source organism: Drosophila ezoana (assembly GCA_035045725.1). NCBI lineage: Eukaryota > Metazoa > Arthropoda > Insecta > Diptera > Drosophilidae > Drosophila > Drosophila ezoana. The sequence goes on along the minus strand of JAWNOU010000005.1, from coordinate 3,569,066 downwards.
ACTCTCGTCATAAGCTTTGAATTGACTATTGGAAAGTTCAATGAACAGAATCAAACATGGCTATAACATTTGTGAAGACTGTGCAAAGTTTGCAAATCTTTTCTTTTCTTTAAAAAAATATTTTGTTTTAATTAAATTTTTAAAAAATGAGTAAATTTATAAGTATATTTTCTAAAATTAGTTTTATGATATTCATGAATAGTTTAAATTAAATTTTTTTTTATATATTATAATTGAACTATTATATTTAATTTCTGATATCATATTAATTTTTAATTTGAGATTTATATTTTTAAGTGTATTTAATTAATAATACATTTTTATTAATTTGAAGGCTTTTCAAACTGATTTTACGGTATTTATTTGTTATAAATTATATTCCATTAATTTGTAAGTATTATACTTTCTAAAAATTTGAGTAATCTTAAATAGAGATTTATATTTGTTTAGTGTATTTGATTTATGTTAAAGTTGAATTAATTTTAAAGGTGTTTGTGTGTTGTATTATTGTTAAATAGATTGTAAACCTATTGAAAATGTTATATTATATTCAAATTAAATTACTTAATATTAACTTTCTGCTTCCGTTTGCCCCACCTCTTGCAGATTCATCCACAACCAACATGGTCTACTATCCCGCTAATCAGCTGCTTATAAAGACGGAGCAACCCAATCAGTCGCAATTCTGTCTACAGACGCCACTTACCGCAACGAGCGGGGGCGGCATTGGTGTTGCGCCACCTGGCGGTCAGCATGAGCACTACGAGCTATTGCAGACGCCGCAGCAGCGACAGTTGCAGCAGCTGCAACAGCAACAGCAGCAGCAACAACAACAACAGCAACAGCAACTTGCCAGCTATCAATTGGTCCTGCAACAACAACAACAACAACAACAACATGAAAGTATTACAACAACAGCAACAGCAGCAGCAACGACAGCAGCGGCAGCAGCAGCAGCAGCAGCAACAACAACCACACAGCAGCGCATCAAAACAGAGCTGCCCTTGGCCTATGGCTCAGCTGGGACAACTAAAACGGTTGCCACGCCCCGCAAGCCCAACATCAACAAGCCGCAGTTCAAGTGCGAGCAGTGCGGCATGACCTTTGGCAGCAAATCGGCGCACACCTCGCACACGAAATCGCACGCGAAGAATGCGGATCTCGCACTGGGCCTTAAGGGTGTCGCAATGGGCGCCAGCAGCAGCTCCGGCAGCTCCGCCGGCATGCCGCCGATCGAGCTGAACGAGGCGGGCCTGCCGCTGGGCATACCCAAGAGCCCGACCATCAAGCCGCTGGCCAATGTGGCCGCTGGCGCCGATCCCTATCAGTGCAATGTGTGCCAGAAGACATTTGCAGTGCCCGCGCGTTTGGTAAGTCTTATTGCCATCATAACTAGCCTGTCTTAACGGGGGCTTCCCTTGGAGAGGGGTGGGGTGAGGGGTGTTCTTTAAAATATATAATTTTCTTGCTTTTGTGGATACAAATTTTTCATTCATTTTTGGCATAAAAACTTTCACCTACATTTCCACCCAGATAGGTGGAATTGTCGACCTTCCGTGAAGCAGTTTTTTTTAACATTTTTGACTTTCATCTTTAAAAACATTTTTACAATTGATACAAAAAAAAAGCCAAACTGCTTATTTAATTTATCTTTCCACTCTATTGAGTGGATTTGTCATTTCCACTGAAACGAAATTCCCCTCTAAGTCTGCCTTTTGCTCAAAATTTCTTTTGTTATATAAGCGAGTGCAATTGTTTAACGCATAATAAGTAAAGGAATAATATCAATTTTCATAGAATTCACTTATTTTCCACTTTTGTGAGAAATTTCCACACCAGGCAGATTTTTAAATAAAAATCTAGAAATATTACCCAGGAATGTGCATTTAAATATGCATTTAGTTTTTGTGGTAGAGTAAGAAGAGCTCCACTCATGCCTATTCCAATTGTTAATCTTACAGATCCGGCACTACAGGACGCACACGGGCGAGCGTCCATTTGAGTGCGAGTTCTGTCACAAGCTGTTTAGCGTTAAGGAGAATCTGCAGGTGCATCGGCGCATCCATACCAAGGAGCGACCGTACAAGTGCGATGTCTGCGAACGTGCCTTTGAGCATTCCGGAAAACTGCATCGCCACATGCGCATCCATACGGGCGAACGGCCGCACAAGTGTTCCGTCTGCGAGAAGACATTCATACAGTCCGGCCAGCTGGTTATCCATATGCGCACGCATACCGGCGAGAAGCCATACAAATGCCCGGAGCCCGGCTGCGGCAAGGGTTTCACCTGCTCCAAACAGCTGAAGGTGCACTCGCGCACCCATACCGGCGAGAAGCCCTACCATTGCGACATCTGCTTCCGTGACTTTGGCTACAATCATGTGCTCAAGCTGCATCGTGTCCAGCATTACGGCGCCAAGTGCTACAAGTGCACCATTTGCGATGAGACCTTCAAGAACAAGAAGGAGATGGAGGCCCACATTAAGGGCCATGCCAATGAGCTGCCCGAGGATGAGGTGGAGGCCGCTGCAGCAGCAGCCGCAGCAGCATCCGCAGTTGCCTCATCCATAGCCAGCAACTCGGAGAGCAGCAACAATTCGCCGCCCAGCTCGCCGCCGGCCGTCAAGAAGCCGCGTCAGCCGCGCAGCATCAAAGCAGCCGCAGCAGCCGCTGCTGCCGCTGTGGCAGCTGCCAATGCATCGCCGCTTTCGCCCGGCTCCGTCTCATCCATATACTCGCCAGGCAGCAGTCAGGCCTCGACGCCGCCGCAATATCTAGCCACATCGGCGCCCAACGAGCCGGATGGACTGAGTCGCGATAGCGGCGTCGCCAGCGCCCCTCAGCTGCTGTCCAGCTATGCGGACGAGGAGCTGCCCACGGACTTGAGCATGCAGCAGCAGCAGCAGCCGGCGCCGCAAATGATCTACTATCAGCCACAGACGAGTATGTCTATTGCGTCGCCTAGTCTGGTGGAGCTGCAGCCAAGCACGCCCGCACCTGCGCCCTCCGGCCTTTCAGCGCTGCTGCAGGCGGCCAGCATGGCGCGAGACGAGCACGCCGATGACAATGACAACGACGAGGATGTGCAGGCGGCGGCCTTGCAAATGATGCAGCTGCGACGCGGTCATGCGGCCACTCCACAGCCGCAGCCCCAATCCCAATCCCAGCCCACGTTGCATGTCAGCGATCTGGCGGCCAACTATGATGACACGCACGAGGCGAATGTGCTCATCGAGCACTTCAAACGCGGCGACCTGGCGCGTCATGGACTGCACAAGGGCTACGTGCCGGTGCCCATGTACGAGTAAGTAGCAGCTGCCATCCGACTCAAAAGCTTTTTATTAACTGAATCTCTCTCCCACTCACAGATCTGCCCTGCCCAATGCGGACATAGTGCGTCGCGTTGAGGCGGCCATTGGACTGCGCTCCAGCACGGAGTCGCCGGAGCGCAGCTCTTCGCCCGAAAGCGATTCCCTGATGATGGCCGATCGCAATGTGTTGACCCTGCCGCTGCGCAAGCGCAAGCACTACATGAACGAGGGCGAGGCCAGCAGCGTTGTTGGCAACGGCGGCAGCAGCGGGGCCAACAATAGTGCAGCAGGCGGCGTCAACGAGGCGGTGGCAACAATAGCCACAGCACCGAATGCCACAGCAGATGTTGCCGCCAATGCTGCCGGCGCCAAGGTGATGCGCATGAGCTCTGTCATCCAGTTTGCCAAGGCCACGTAGTGGGAGCAGCAGCAGCAGCAGCAGCAGCAGCAGCGGCAGCGGCAGCGGCAACTAATCAGCATAAAGACTGTTCAATAAATTCTAACTGAAATTAGTTTTAGTTTAAAATTTAATGTTTAAATTGCATGCAGCAGACCCGTCAATGTTTGTGTTTGTGTTTGTTTTCTTTTCTAAGCAGCGAGAAATGCCAAAAGTATTATAAAAAAGAAATATGTTTTAAAACAAAATGAAGAAAAACAACAAATTGAATGTCCTATTACGTTTATATACTTTTAATATGTGTATTTTGTTAAATGTTTCGTATATAGTTTTGTTTAATTTTTAAATCTGTGCGTTGCGTTGTTTTTCGTTTAAGTCACACTGCAACAACAATTGGCATTGCACTTTAAATTTAAAGAAAAATCAACAATGAAATCCAACCATAAAAAAACCACAACACATAACAATAATAAGCTACGTACATAATGAAATACATTTAAATATTTATGCTAATTAAGGCCATATTGGCAATATGCAGCAGCAACTAAATACAATTAATATACAATACATACACATATAATTCTAAACTAAACCAACATATTACATATAACTGCAATTATATAATTATGTCACTAATGCGCGCCCATCAATTCATTATATGTTTAAGTAATCATCCAAAATTTAAATCAATTTGATATGCATTTTATATTTGATACAAGCAAAAACTAAAAAGAAAAAAGAAAAACAAAAAAAAATAATTTAAACAAATAAATCGAAATGTAGGAAACAAACATCATGCAACAAAATTCACTTGAAATGTAAATCACAACAATTTAATACACTATTTTACTATACGGAGAATAATGAACTGATAAGCAAAGAGCAAGCAAGCATAATTAAGTTTAAATTAAACACACAAAAATCAACAAATAAAACAAACAAAAAAAAACAAAAATCTATGTAAAACGCATATTTAGTGTGCGCCATAAATAATTTTTTGTAAACGCTAAGTAATATATATATATATATAGTTATAAATTGTAGCATGAAATATTACAAGCAAGCGCAAGCGAAATAATAAAAACCCAAATTGCATAAAAATAATAAAGGAAAATTCAAATTCAAACAGGAACAGCAACAGGCGGGAAATGTAAAGTGATAAAACAAAAGCGTGCCAATCGAGTAAAAATGTTAACGTTTTCAGTGAACTACAATCTTACGGTTGCAGTGAATCGGAATGTTAAGGGGCTGTAAGTTGGGCCACGCTCAATTAACTGCGCGCGAGTGTGAAACATTGTGAAAAAATAAGTGTACATATAAAAACAATTGATTAATAGAAGTGCTAAGCTGGTTTTCAATATATGTACCAAGCTATTCTTATGTAAATGTCGATAATAGTCAAGTGTATATGCGTTTTTGTATGAATGCAAATAAAAACCAGCAAACAGGCGGGAAATGTAAAGTGCTAGTGAAGTGAGTGCTGCCAATTGGAGCAGACATGTCAACGTTTTCAGTGAACGGCATTCAACCAAATTACAGCGATATGTACTGTCAGGGGACTGTTAATTTACAGACGATAAGAAAATAACGCGCGCGTTTGAAAACATTGAGAAAAATAAGTGAACTATTAAATTAAAAATTTAAGTGTATAATATATTTGTAACGGCGATAACGTAAGGAATTAACGTGTAAGTAAATAATCATAGTTTTTCGTTATGTATATTCCATTTATTGCTATATTACTGCAGTTCATTCACCTGTTTTAATTTATATTTTTTATAATAATCAAATATCAATTCGATTGCAAGCTAATTACTGTCATATAACAATTATGAACGATAAATTTGAGATAATTGAAGCAAAATTATGATACAATAACGAAAGCTACAGTGAGTGTAGGAGATAAGGCAGCCGACACAAAAAAAAACAACTATACACTTAAAATAATTAGTGGGAGCTAGGTTCATGTGGGTGATGGTGAGGAGGGTGTAGCCTATTACAAAACTAAACATTGTTTATGAACTAATAATGCAAATTGATTTAGCCGGTCGACCAGGCAGTCTTCAGATGCCAATATACGAGCAGAACACAAACACCACAAAGATCATGACAATCATGAAGAGTATGGCAAGCCAAGCGGGAATCGTGCCTGCAAAGAAATGTGGCATGAGATTAGGTATTGATTTAGAGGGAACTTTCAAGAACTACTTACGCCGCTGCGGCAGGCTGTGTATGCAAACTTTATTGTCCACGGATATGGAGAGCACAGCTGCCTCCGTATCGCTGGAGATGGGCGGTCCCTCCTCGTTGGTAATGGGCAGAAACTGTAGTCCGGTCACAAACATGGAGTGAGCGTGGGGAATGTGCAGCACACGCTGTAGTAGACAAAGAAAACATGTTAATTTCTAGTGCAAATCCTTTTGAAAACACGCCGCTCACCTGCAGACTAAACGCTATGTACATGGATACGCTGCCCGAGAACATGGTGCCCACGGCCACAAATCTGCCATCGTCCCTGACGGCCAGCGAAGACAGGCTCTCATCAATGGGCACCGCGGCGCGCAGCTGCCTGCTCGCACAATCCCATTGCTGGAGATAGCCACGTTGCTTGCCCACCTTGCCGAATGGGTTGGCAATGGTGTAGAGCCTGTAGTTATCCTTGTGCGCCTCCACGGTGCCGTAGCGACAGCGCTTGAACAAATATTTGGCACCCTCTGGCGTTTGCCATTGCAGCTTGTGATGCTGCTTGCCCGTGCTCAGATCCCAAACGATGCCCTGCGCATCCTTGGAAATGCTCACAATATATTTGCAATCGGGACTAAAGTCCAGATCATCGATTTCCTTGGTATGCGCCGCCAGCTGCGCGCTCAGCTTAATCTGCGGAAAGCTCCAGATGCGCAACTGTCCGTCCGTGCCGCCCGTGCCCATCAGTTGTCCATTGCCACTGATGCGCACCACGCGCTGCAGCGGCTCTGCGCCGCTCAGGAAATCCGTTTGCACCACATCCGCCGCTTGGATATCGAAATGCAGACGCTGGAACTGCTTTAGAATATCGTCGGCAGTTGCCGGTTTATTGCCGGGTCTGTTATGGCCATTGGGTAGCGCCTCCACGCCGGAATGTGATCCGCCCCGCTGCCGCACACCATTCTCATGCGGACGCTCGACTGGCGCTGGCTTTCTGTCCCGATCCGTTTCATCCTCGGATGCGATGCGTGGCTGAACGTAATACATTTGACAATGCGCCTCCTGGCCAGCGCACAGATACGCTCGCCGTCCGCTGTTGCGGACCGCAAAATTCATGACCACATTGGCGCCCGTCTCGTGGCGCAGCACCTCCTCCGCGCAAAAGTGGCTGCCATTGTGATAAAGCTCGTAGATTTCCTAAACAACAAGCCATTATTAAAGAGATGGATCTAGTTTGCTTGAAGAGTGTGGTTCTTCCATATTTATGGCCCGCATAGTTGACCACTTGGATATATTCGACACACTTACAAAGCCATTTGCAACGCCTGTTTTGCTGGAACCGCCGCCGCCGGCAACCAAAATGTGGCGACTGGTGAGCATGTCCACCGCGTAGAGCGGAAAATTGACTCGCGCCAGCAGGCCGTCGCTGGGCCTGCGTGTGGGTGCCATTATCAATAATTAATAGCTATCGAGCGATTTGTTGTGCTTGTTTTACTGGTTTCTTTTCGTTTTATCAGCAGCTCTGAGTCAGGCGCATTTAATGTGATAGACTGTTTTGTAGTTATTGTAGAAAATATAAATTTATATAAATTTTGTTATTTTCAAACGTTTATTTTCATATCCTAGTTGTGATTGTGATTTGTTTACTATTTACACTACTAACATTTGTTAATTTTCTAATTTGTTTGTCGTGTCGGTGTCGTGAAAGTCGTCTAAAATCCACGTACACTTGACCCGATTCAGACATTCACTGGGCAGCGCAGCTGTTTGCCAGTCACAACGAAACGTACTAACAGTGCTAACATTATGCTAAATATCGCAACTCAAAAATTTAAGTAAAATAAGCGTCATAATATTAGCTTTTATTTTGTGCATATAAATATATTTTATTTTTATTCCTTTTTAAAATCTGCCCGCTTTTTGGGCAAGAATTAAAAAGCGCCCAGATTTTAAATAAAAATAACAATTCAAACTCTTGCGCACACAGATAAATGCACTGTTGCTTTTTTAACAGCGGCAGCTGTTTTCTATCGAAAACCTATCGAACTTTCACAGCCACACAGAAACTGCAGTATGCATTTGTGTTTTGACAGCTTGTGCTCGAAATAGTTTTGTGTAGGGCAGGCAAACAATAAATTCGATGTAATGCAATGACAAGCATAACAAAAACTCGTCGAAAGTTGGCGCATATGGACACAGATAAAAAAGCTGATCCGCTTACAGTCAACGACATGGAAATTGGTCCCATAAAAGTTGAGCGGGACACGAGCACAGATGATGAAAGCAACGAGGAGTCGGAGACGCCGGCTAAAATAGCCAGGATAACGGAGCAGCAGGAACCAAAGAAGTAAGTTGAGCAAAACAATACAAATATTGTTTATGGATCAGGCTTATGCATACCACTAGCGAGCACGTCAGGCTTTAGCTGTTTGTGTCTTCAACCGTTGTTGTGAAATATCCGGATATATATTTCCTTTCAAGAGGGTCTGCCTCAGACGTGCAACATTTTTCCGATAACTCACAAATTTAACAGCTGCCTCGTTTATGCTCCGTTTTCTCATGTTCCTGGCAAAGTTCATGGCAGCTTTCTGCTGGATTTACTTTCAGCTGGATTTACTTTCTATGCGTTTTCATTATCGTATTGTTAAACCAAACAAATCGCGTACGATAATCAATAAAGCAGTTCATAAAAATATATAAGAGTGACCAGGCTTGTAAATAAACAACAATAAACTGATTTTGATTGTTTATATTGTGATCTCAATTCAAAATTCAAATGTCCAGTGAAAAAATTAAAAAACGTGGTAAAAATTTCTCGCCGGAGGAGGAGCTAACACTTGTCGAGCTCGTTGAGGAGAGAAACGATGTGCTGAATAACAAAAAATCGGACGCCTTCACATGGAAGCACAAGGAGGAGGTCTGGGCAGAACTGACAAACAATTTCGTTGCAAAAACGGGAGTTCTGCGGGAATGGCGACAATTACGAGATAAATATCTTCACATGAAACGCAGAGCCAAAGTCGAGCTGGCCAAAGAAAGGGCGCACAACATGCGCATGGGTGGGGAACCGGTCACGCCCATTGTATCCACGGTTTCCGAGAAGATTGTGGCCATGATCGGAGATGCTGCACTGTGCCTCAAGCAAGCACTGGAGACAGATGGCAGTAAGTAGTGCTTGTTGCGGCAAATGATAGAGCTTTTAAACAGTTTAAATTACAAATTCATTCAACAGACACTCTGGAAAATGAGCACAGCTATGAGGCTGAAGACGATTTATATGATATCGTTAGAGGGGATCATGATGTAAGACACATCAAATCGAATTATATATTGATATTGATCATCTTTAAATTATAGAACAACGATATTACGCTATCAGAAGATGATCTGACAAGCACGAGTTCCAGGTGGGCCACATGTAACACTGGCACCGTGCGCATTCCAATTCTCAAAAAGAAAATGCCGCAAAAAGTTCCTGAACGCAAACGTAGTTTGGATGAGGAAAAGGTGAAGCTGCTTCAGCTGCAGCAGAATTTCTGCAGATGCGAGAATGAGCGAGCACAGGAAAAACACGATATGGAAATGCTCGAAAGACGCAGCAAGTTGGATGACGAGGCGCGGGAACGAAAACTGCGCATCGAGCTCTTGGAGATCGAAATCAAACAGTTAAAAGCCAAACTAGAATTTAAATGAAAGAACAAAGTATATTACATAAATATGCTGACGCTGACGTAAATTGAATACTGAATACAGAATCAGTAAACAAATAAACACGAATGTACTTTAGTTGACCAAACGAAAAGGTTTTTAATTTAAGTAGATCTTGTATTTAAATGTGCATGCTGTGGCTGCCTATTATACCAGCTGCTTCTGCTGGCAAACTGGGTGGTAAACTTGCCATGCACATGGATAAACGAGCATAAAAGAATTTGAATTGTGAGCTTGGAAAAATAAGTTACATTTACTAATCTCTTTTTGCTACAAGGCGCCACAACCGTTCGGGAACATTGGAACGCAGAACCCGAATGAAGAATTTCACAATTGACGAAACAATTGCGCTAATTAAAGCCATTGAGGTGAGGCCTGTGATTTGGGACATGAATCATAAACAGCATTACGATGGATATACGGTGGGCCGTGCATGGCAGAGCGTCACCGCAGAACTGCAGAAAGAAAGTAAATTATTTATAATAACGCTTGCGCATATTAAATCAACCATTAAATTGTCTTTTAGCAAAGGACTGCAGGTCCGCTTGGGCATCGTTGCGCGCAAGCTTTAAATACTATCAGAAGAGATTCAATATCGGTCGCACCATAGCTGGTGCTCAAGCTGGTGAAACCAATTGGGAGTTTGGTTCATATATGAAGTTTTTGCCAAATTTCACCAAGCATCGCGGGTAGGATTCATATATTTGATTAATAGGCACTCCTCTCAATTTAAAAATATATATATATATTCATTTAGAATAATTGGGGACTCTTCCTCTGAGTCCTGCAACGCATCTCCTACGAGCACACATGAAGACGACAGCAGTTCAACTTTTACATCGAATGCAAATTCATGTGTAAGATATGAAGATTGCAGACACAAATCATACGAAAGAAAGGTTTTTTATAAATATTCGTTAACACCAGGCTAAGATTTCACTGGAAAATATGCTTCAATTAAAAGGCCCGAGAGAGTCACAAAAACTAGACGATCCAATTGAGTTGCCTTTGCAGAATCATGAGAAAATAATGCCCCAAGCATTTCCACTGGCAGTTTCTTCGGGCAGGCTGCAACGCTTTGCAAGTGAAGACGACAGCAGCTCCACGTTGACATCATACAGAAATTCATGTGTAAGATATGAATATATTTATCTCTGATCATAAGAGCTTGGACTTGTGTTATAAATATTCTTTTACATCAGACACGATTCTCACCAGAAAAACTGCGCAAATCAAAAGGCGCGAGAAAGTCATATAAGCCGGATATTACGATGGAGCAATCGCTTAAAAAACCCGAGAAAATTGTGTTGCAGCCACACTCATCTGCGGGGCCTTCCCCACTAGCCTTGAAAAACCTGCCGGCTCTTCAGTACTGGGACAGTTTGTTGGGTAGGTTGTCATCAACAGGAGCTCGAAATGCCGAAATGGCGGTGACAATGCTGCTGCTCGATCGAATCAGGGCCGAGCAAAATCAATAGAGAAAACTAATTTTAATTTTAGAATCGAATATTCGTTTCCATGTGTCAAGCTAGTTTAAAAACAAGTTTTATAATTTTATCGTTGATTAGTACATTGCAAATTTGCCAGGCAGTTGCCAGCCTGCAAGCCATTCACAACAAAAAAGTGTTACCAGCTTGCCGAATATTTTAAAGTGTCGTTTCATATCCAACTAAAGTATTATTTTAATATGTCGATACGTCTAATATATATTGAATTTATATACAACAAATCATCGTCTGCTTACATTTAAAATCAAATCGAATACCATCTATAAGTATCTACTTTTGAAATAGTTTAAATATTTTTATGTTTATATATTGTAGAGATAACTGTATTTTTGCTTTATTAAAAAAATATACTATCTCATTCTTATTTACACTTTAATACATTTTATAAAGCAAACTAAAATAAATGTTACTGAATAACATTTTTTTCAAATATGTGTTGATAGATTGTTTTCTGCCTCTCTTACAGTGACAGCTGATTGTTATCGATAATTTAGTCGAGTTATCGAGCTGCACACAGCCGCCGAGAAATTGCAGTACTGCATTTGCGAATTCGCTGACAAAAACAAAGCATACGGGCTGCGCTGTGGCATTTAGTCAGTCGACAAATACTTGAGAGGTGAAAATCGAATAATGGCCAGCATAGCAAAAGCCCGCAAGATATTGCCGCACAATGACTGCGAGGATACGGACGACCCGTTGGCGGCGGCGCATCTTGACATTGGGCCCATCAAAATTGAGCAGGACATAAGCACAGACTATGAGAGCAATGAGGAGACGGAGACGCCGACCAAGAAGGCCCGCATCGAGCAAGATCGACCAAAGAAGTGAGTGAATTTAAGCTACCTACGTTAAATACGTGTGCATTTTCATATAAACATATATGCCTGAATGATCTGCAGTGCCCCGTTGTATTTCTATATACATGGGTATATACATATATATGCCCTTTATGCCTTTAATCATAGTTTAGACGCAGATTTACTTCCCGTTTCGGTACGAATTTGCGGTAATGCAATTCCGCCAACTGTACCGTTTTCTAATTTCCGCCCTCACTTTGCCAAGTGAATTTACTTCCCTCTGAGCTACCGAATTTTAATTGCAAAAGTGCAAATCTCAAATTTCTCTAGCTTGCCCCGGGTGTATAATTAAACAATATTGATTTGCGTATATATATTTTCAAGAAAAAATGTGTGGCCCACGTAAATTTGGTGCCGCCTTTGAATTGTTTAGGGGTGGCATCAGGATAATAATTTGTGCGCACAGTGCTGTATAACGCCGTGCTAAAATTGGCAACAAAAACTTCATACAAAATAATATAAACATGTCGATCTGTCTATCTTTAATGTAGAGTTGTGTTATTTTATGTACATAAATTGGTTGTGTAAACAAAAATCGTGCACTGGTAAAAAAAAAAATATAACAAAATCAAATAAAATAATTGCTTTTGGCAATGTGCAACACTGCCAACGGCACAATTGATATAAATACAAAAAACTAACTAATCAAAATGTAAGTTAAATGTCAATTTCACGGTCTCATTTATTAACTACACTCTGTTTTTTTCAGGCGCACACACAAAAACCGAGAGCAGGGCAATATACTCATCGCATTCATGACAAAACATCCGGACATTGCCAAAGGACTCTTCAAAGGCGAACGCTTTGTCGTCGATGCAAAATGGTGCAGTCTTTCAGTTGATTTGAACGCCGAAGGACCGCCATTCAAGAATGTATCTTCCTGGAAAAAGGTATTAGGGCACATCAAAACAAACACATGAAAGAATATCATATCTTGGACAGGCCGAAGATTAAATACTCTTGGCGAAGTTGGTGAAGATAACTAGAAAAAACTTTTCAACCTAATTACGATCATTAAAAGATTTGACTCAAGGCGCATGTAAAAGTTATGAATGCATGTTTTAGTCAAGATTTCTTGATGAACTATAAAAACTATAAAACTGACTGCAACAGAAAGCTTTCTACTCGAGAGACAAATTCACATAGAAACAGATAATAGATCCTGAATATATATACTTTCTGGATGCTGAGATGACAAAACTATAATACTCTCCACAAGTGCATAACAAAAAACATAAACTAATGCATACATTATTTACAGGTCTGGTCGGACTGGAAGATATCCATTAAAAAGAAGCTATTGCAAATTAAAAAGGACTCAGCTGGCGTTGGAGGCGGCACCCAGCATGTGGTCTTAACGCCCGCCGAGGAGACAATTGCTCAATTGTGCGGCTTCTACGATAAGGTGGAAGTAGTTAGATGCGGCAAATCCTTTGGTTATCCCAGCGAGCACGATGACACGATGCCAAAAGCAAAACCCGAGCGTCGTTATTCCTTTAGCGGTGCACCTAGCTTGCAGCCCACGGAGGACACACTGGCCCAGTTGTGCGATTCCTATGAAATTGTCGACGTCTATGAGCACAATAAAAGCACATCTATGAACCTGCCCAAGAAATCGATAAAGGATAACGCTGACAAAGCGAAATGTGATCAATCCGCAGATTTGGATGACGATGTTACAGACAAGAATCGCAAACGCAATCGGCACACGGAAAATCTGGAGGAGCTCTGTAGTGCGCAAAATGCATTAATGACGCGCGTCGCCGATAGCTTGGACGCAATACGCTCCAACATGGCCGAGCAGACGAATGTAATGCTACAGCATTTCAAAAGAATGGAGGAAATCGAATTGAAAAAGCTGGAGGCGATCAAATGTTTTAAGAAATAGCAAATATTTATTGTACTTAGTATGTTTCTTTTAAATATCTATAAGCTCTTAATAAATGTGTAAATAATTGCCAATTGTAAATGTATTGTTTTAATAATTTGTATATATTCATGTGGACTAGATGAGCATACAAATCTAATAGGTATATATAATAAGTTGATATGTAAAGTGTGTATAAATTGATAAGAATTTATGTTTTCAAAAATAGTTGCTTATTATAATTATAATTTTCCCTCTGTTTTACAGAATGGAAACGCCAAACGATATTTCGGAGAAAATACGAAATGGAACATACGTACTTCTACCCAAGCGCATGGGCAGAAGCCCTGTTTGGGATCTATTTGCAGATGTACGTAAATCCGATGGCACCATTCTGGATGGTTATCTGTGTTGCCGTAAATGCAATCGACTCTTTAAATATGATGGCAAACATACATCAAATCTGAATCGGCATAGATGTTTCTATGTTGGCGTGGAGGACCATAAGCCCATAACAATAGAGGATAAGAAAGCAGCTCTCGAGGCTTGCGCTCAGTGGATAATTGCTGATTGTCGTCCCTATAGCATTATAGAAGGTGCTGGTTTTCATAAGCTGGCCAAGTTTCTTGTACAAATCGGTGCTAAATACGGTGAGAATATAAAAATAGATGATTTGCTACCCGAAGCGGGAACCATTTCACGCCAGCTGAACAAAACGGCGCAAATGAAAAAAATTGAGATGAAAGCATTTTTGGAGCAGAGAATTGACAACAGAATTGATTCCTCAGTCACCATGGACATGTGGACAGATATGTACGTAAAGCGTAATTTTCTATGTGCTAGTCTTCACTTTCAAAAAGACAACAGGCTGCAAAACATTGCACTCGGTATTAAGTCCATGGACTTGAGTCAAACAAACGATGAAATCATTCTCAGTAAATTAAAAAATATGTTGGCCGAATTCGGCATTAAGGATCTTGATAAATTGATATTTGTAACTGAGAATGAAGACCAGAAAAGGAAACCCTTGTGTAATTTGACACGAATAAATTGTTCTAACGAATTGCTTTCAAATGTTTTGGAGCGCGCGGAAGACGCTTCAAGCGAACTGAAGGGGATTATTCAAAATTGTAAAAAGCTGGTCAAATACTTTAAAAATTCGAATAGCTATCATAATTTACCATCAATATTGAGAAGTCCGTGTACGACACGTTGGAATTCAAATTTTGTTATGTTTAAATTTATAACTGAGCATTGGGTAAAAATAACAAAGATACTTGCTGACTCAAGTCAAAATCCTCTACTTGGTGATATTAATGTAAGCACAGTTCAGTCCCTACTCAGATTATACCAAGATTTCGATACAATATCGCACAAATTACAGGACGCCAGTTATCCTTCCCTGTGCTTTGTCTTGCCATCGATAAACAAATTGAAAGTACTTTGTACAGTAGATCCGAATGATATTGCGGCAATTGCTGAGTTTAAACAAAATATTTTAAGTAACTTGAATACGTGGACTTCGAAGTTGAGTGTCTATCACCGAGTCGCAAATTATTTATATCCGCCCGCAAAGGAATACATAGAAGACAAACACGAAGAGGCAAAAGAATTTTGTAGAAAAGAAATATTAGAGCGTCTCAGCCTAAGCTCAAATAATATTAAAAAAGAAAAGTCTGAAACGGAGACTCAAACAATAGATTCCAATTTAAATGACATTAAAGAAGATAATACAAATACCTGGAAATCGAGAGATCTAAACGAAGACAATTCAAATACGTCGACGCAATCAATTGACTCCAATAACCCTGAAGATAAATATACTGATTTCAAGTTTTTCTTCTCTCACCTAAACCATACGCCGAAACTTTCACTTGAAGATTGGGTTAACTATGAAATTGAGCGTTACTCCAGCCATATAGAGGAATATGATCGATATTTTGATGTCATGACCTGGTGGCAGCAAAACCAAACGAATTTTCCCTATTTATCAAAGCTGGCATTTTTTATACTTTCAATACCCGCATCCATTGCAGCCACACAGGGTATACGCAATTCAGCTGCAAACTTAATAGTAACTGGTAAAAGCAACTGCATAGCGCCTAAAGCTGTTGACAGCACGGTATTTTTAAACTTGGCTCCTTAACTATTTGACCACAATGTTAAGAAACTTTTCAAAATTTTATAAAAGATATTTCCATGACATTTCATGTCACGTAACATAAAATGCATAAAAAATAAAGCTTTATCATTAATTTTGTATTTATATATATAAATATCTATAGTAAAACAAAACTAAATTTGGCATTAATTACTTATCAATGTAACTCGCATCAAAGTTTTATTCTCGCTGCAGTTTGAATTTTTAGTTGGCGCGCATTGAAAACGACTCTTCTTCTTACACCTTTTGCCATTCACTGCGCTCATTCCCATCAATATATAATTTTACGCAAGTTGGCATGCCTTTGACAGCAGCACATAATTGTTATTTACTGAGTGCTTGATTACAATTTTAAAAAATGTCTTAACAACGTTTGCGTGCATTGTGAAACATGTATATTTAAGCAACAAGAAAAGCTGACAACAATGTTAAACATCGGCAAAATGACAGATGTAAGCTGCATCAAGACTGAAGCTCTTGAGTGCAATGCCACCACAGAATTTGCACCCGAGCAATTAAACTGGCAACTGACGCAGAGCAGCACATCAACGGATGGCATTAAGATTGAAAGGGAGCATCCGGACGTAGTCTGGCAGAGCAGCGAGGCAATGGCCAATTGGCAAGCGCCAAGGGAACAGCTGGACACTGGCTCAGAAGAAACAGAGGTAAGTTCTTGTGGAGACATTTCAAATTAATTGTTTTTATTTTTTGCCTCTCGAATGATAAAAAGCCTCGGCAGAACAACAAAGCGAAGCAGAGGCAAAGTAATTACTTTGCTAGCAATTACTTAACTTCATTATCCAAGCAATTTTCAACGTATACTCTCATAATTTCTAATTAAGCTAACTGTTTTGTTTTCTATCTACTTTAATGCCTCATTATTATAATTACTATTAATTGTTGCTGCTCTGACCATTTCGATATAATTGCTTATTGTGAATTCCAATTATTGCTGTATTGATCAAATAATTTACTCTTTCAGTATATATCCGAATATGACATGGACCTGGATGATTCAATTCGCAAACGAAAATTTGCTCCCATGCAGCGCCTGGGCAAGAGAAGTGCAGAAAATGTGTCAGCAAAACGTAAAAAACAGATGAAATTGCCAGAAATATTTCGATTTTTTGGCAATATCGAAAGAGTGAGAATTGTTTAATATAAAACATAAGTCTGGACCTTAACGTATTATATAAATTGTTTTAGGTACAGGAGTCCAGTGCCAAACCGGGTGCAATAAGTGCTACCTGCAACGCGTGTCACAGTCGCATCAAGGGCTTCGTCACAGTTACCTCAAATTTCATAAAGCATTTGCGTCTGAAGCACACGGAAATCCATGCTGCATTCATAGGAGCTAAGCAGAGCGGCATTACCGAATCGCCAGAAGTACACGAAACCGAATCGTTCGATCATAGAGTTATGTGCTATATAATAGACACGGCGTCGCCTCTGTCAATCGTCGAAACGGATAGTTTTCGTAATTTGTTTAAGGGTACCAATCTGCGGCTCATTAGTCGCTCCAAACTGGAAATGCGTCTGGATGCGCGCTTTGCGCAGATTGTCAACAGCATTAAAAATGTGATTGCAACAAAAAAATATGTATGCACATCCGCCGATATCTGGCCAACTAGAGACTGCAGCTTTTTCGGCTATACCTGCCACTGGCTGGATCACAAGTATCAAAGGAATTCAGTTGCTTTGGCCTGCAAGAGATTCTCGGGTGATTATGCTCAGATATTGGAAATGATAAGCAGCATTAACAACGATTACGAGCTGAATAATCTAAAGATTGTGGCCACAGTAACGCACAATTACTCAGATTTCTCAAGAGCCTTTCAAGAATTCGGCATCAATAGCAAAGATATAATAAAAGAAAATGTGCATGAGTATGAAAGCGTTTGCGAGGCTAATGCGAACTTAATGGAATTAACGTGCAATGTCTTACCAAATCATATTCGATGTGCAAGCCACGCGCTAAATGTCCTAGCATCTACAGATTTTGTGCATCTCCTCTCCATGGACAAGGCCTTGAAGGAGCGGCATACAAGGGTAATGTAAATATTTATTGCCAGCAAACATATTTGTTTAATTGTAGATTCTTTTAGATTTTTGGGAAGTGCAGTTCGCTGTGGCGCAAATGCGATTGCCCCAAGTCAGCAGAGACTATCGCAGCAGTATTAGGCGAAGCTTTAATTATTCCCACAATAACTCGTTGGAATTCCATATATGATGCCATTTGCTGCATTTTGTCACATAAGGAAAAATTGGCTGAGCTCTGCAGCAAATTGTCTCTGCACAATTCTTGCTTCTCGACAAGCGATATACACTATCTAGAGGAATTTCGAATACTAATGGGTCCCATTGCATCGACCATTGAGTTTTTGCGAATGGAGAACAATCTGTTTTATGGCTGTCTCATACCCGCCTTGACATCCCTTTGCGTTAAGCTAAAGAGGGTCTCGGATTCCTCAGAGCTCATCGATTTGAAAATTGTGGCGCTTGAGCTACAGCTTAAATTAAAGGAACGTTTTGCGAAATATGTTCGCCTCGCTGAGGATGCGAACAATGCAATTATAGCATCAGTTCTATGCCCAAGCGTTAAAATGCGTTGGTTCAATGCCCTGGCCAAAGTCTCTTCCCACGATCGCAGCGCTGACGACATACATAAAATAGTTATTGCCGAGGCAGTGCGGCATGCCAAAGCTACAGAGAATGCTTATCAAAGTGCGCTGGAATCAGCTTATCCGAAAGAAAAGGACGATTTCTATGAATTCGATGAAACTGGTAGATTCACATGAAGTTTTCATTATGATTGTCGCATATTAAACGTTTGAATTATTTTTCCCAGATGATGGCTGCGAGACGAGCGATTTGGATATGTCGCAACCGTCACCGTTGCCGGCTGCGACAAAACTTATGGATGATGTTGAGGCACAGTTTCATAGTTATCTGCGGGACACGGGCACAACATTTGAGATACTGGAGAAGTATCCTCTACTCCATGACTTGGCGCTAAAGTATAATACGCCTTTAACTTCATCAGCGCCAGTTGAACGCGCCTTATCACTTGTACATATTAACAGATATTTACGAAGATCTGATCCCGCCGATTATCCAATAGAAAAACTAGTTTTACTAAAGGCAAATAGTAGTTTTTAAATAGTGCAAAGAATTATTGATATAATTAGGAAATGTTTATATAATTAATTAGCTTATATATAGTTTATATATAAATAAGTGCAATGCAGGTTTTTCCAATATTATAATTTATAAATATATTTATTTATATTGTCTTTAATTAAGAACGTAATACTACAATTTTTCAAAATTTGTTAGTGCAGATTAAGAGTTTTTTTTTTTTATTTAGAATAATTTAATTTTTAAATTAAAAAAAAATATTTAATTTATTAAAATGTTTTATGTATCCAAATCAATGCTCTACGAAAACAGTAACAAATTTAAAATGAAATAGCAAAAGCAGTCAGCAATGTCAATTTCACAAAAATCTTAATAATTTGTAATTTATAGTCAGTTTAAATTTCGGCAAGGCCCTAGCACAGTTAACAAATTGCAATTTCTATGCAGAATTCTGCTTCTTACAGCTTATGACAGTCACTGTAAAGCTCTTCCTCTTGCTTGCCAAGTGCAGTCACAATAGTGCATAGGCACGCTTTTAAATTGTACATTTATAGAAATTGAATGATTACTTGTTTAAATTAAACTAAACCAGAAATAGCTTTTGTAAAATGACACAGCATTTCTTGGATGCCAGCAGGATCAAAACGGAAGTCAAGGATTGCGTTTTATACGCAAGGACGCCCAAACTTGAACATGCAGGAGGGGAACAGACACCGGCCCATGTGGACTCAAAAGTAGATTTGGCGAAACTGACAAAACGGGAGAAGCAATGCATCGGAGCAGCCATTGCCAAAGGCCAGTCCGATGCGGCGGCTAAAGCGCAGCCAAAGCAAAAGCCTCCTCAGCCAGCCGAACCCAAAGCGACAAGAAAAGCAACGAAGAAAGCCGAGAAGAAAGCAAAGAAGAAAGCAGAGAAGAGAGCAAGGAGGAAAGCAAGAAGGAAGGCAGAGGCGAAAGTAAAGTCAAAGGAAGCTAAGGTCGTGCCGCTGTCAACGAAATGCTGCAGTCAAATCATACTGGCCTTCATAGCGACCAACAGATCGCCTCCACTCTCTGCCGAGCACATGGCCAGGCTGCAGCAGGTGATACTGGAGGTGACCGTCAGCCACACAGCGCCGAATGTGTTCCCACAATTCGATGACTGTGCGCCGCAGTCCGAGTGGCTGCTGCTCGTCTGCGCCAACCGAATGACGGCCAACTGGGTGCGGCACAATTTCGCTCACATACGGAATAAGAGCGGATTGAACATAGAGCTTCTGGAGGATAAACAAATTCCAAGAAATCTGATCGATGGCTACTTTCCAGATAGTGCGCAGCTGCCAGACGACAAAGTGCTGGCATTAATTAACGCACAAAACCCCATAAAAACAAGACAGTGGAGAATAGTACGCAGAGCTGTCAATGGTCATATCCTGCACCTGTCCATGGCCATAGATGACGACTCCATGCGCAAGCTGAGCGCCTGCGACGGCTATATTTCCTACTGCTTTGGCAGCATATGCCTGAACCTCAACTTCGACAGATCTCCGATTGATCAAGCTTCCGGCTCAGCCTGGCATCAATTTAATTCAGCCAACTCGACTGATCAGATGCCTGGCAACGATTGGAACTCGATTTTGACACAGCTGGATTCAGCTCTTGATGGCCTCGAAGATGTGCCTGCTCCCATTGGAAACAACTCTGAATGGAATAATCCATTTAACCAGGCACACAATGTGCGCCAGTAGCCTGTGAGTTTTTAAATTTTCCTCAAGTTTTGTAACTAATACACCTTAATTCTAGAAATCTTGTTACAAATGTAATCGAGTATATAAAACACGAATACTTCTTGGAAAACCTCTCACAACTCAATAGCAAAAACTAACGCTATATATCTATATATGTACGATATGGTATATATATATATATATATATATAGTTTTCAACTGATTTGAACAGACTTGGAAAATCTGCTCTGTTTTCTTGTTGTTATTATTATTTTTCAATTATTATTATTACTTTTTGATATATTCAAATAAATCAACTTTTGTTTGAATATTTAATACTCTCACATATCTGAAGTAGATATATATAATTTTTATATTTATGTATTTTTACAAATATTTGAACCAATTTAAAATGAAAATGTAACAGCAGCCAGTTTAACAGATATGTTAATCATGCACCGTTAACATAGTGCTATTCTGTCAGTCACTGCAAAGCTCTTCCTCTTGCTTGCCGAATGCGATCACAATAGCGCATAAAAGTATAAAGAGCAGGCGGCAATTGCGTAGTTTGCGGTGAGAATTGGGTGAAGTACATCAAATCTAGCATGTAGTAATATACTAGTGAAAACCCTTTCCCATAGATACTTGAATATTCGCAGACCAGGAGAATAATGTTTTTCGTGAACAGAGGTCGGAGGATGTTGGAACGCCATTCGGACAATTCGGACGATTCGGTCAATATTGAAACAAAAACTGTGAAATTTACGCATACTTGGAGTATAGAGAACTTTAGCGTGATATTTGAACGCGATAATAAATGGAAATCATGCGTTTTTCCCGTTGACCAAAGTCATAAACTAAAATGGTATCTGGAGCTTACGGTCAAGGATAAGGAAGTCAGTGGCAGAGAATATTTGACGTTGACCCTAAACTTAGTTGAATGGGATGGTTCGACAGAAAAAACTAGAGTCAGATGTTCTATAATGAGTCATGAGCAAACGGAACAAAGAAGAATGTTAACGTTGAGTAATCAGGCAATTGTTACTTTCAATCCATTCATTTATTGCTGTGAGCTCTTCGATAAGACCAACAATTACCTGCCGAACGACAAACTGAGCATATTCTGTGAGATTTTACTGCTGACAGATACGGTCTGCACCTGTGGCCGAACGCAGACCATCAATGTGCCCGATTTCAAAATATCGGAAAATTTCGGAAAGCTCTTTAACAATCCGAAATTCAGTGATGTGAAGATCGTAACCAAAGGACAGGAAATCAACGCACACAAGAATATACTTGCTGGTAAGCCGGATATTATGTTGGCCATTAAATAAGATGATCCGTTAACTAAACTAAAACTGTTTTCACAGCTAGCAGCGAGGTTTTCAACGCCATGTTCAGCAGTGCAACGGAAGAAAATCAAACGGGTATTGTGACCATAGACGACATGGAACCGGAGGTCATGACCGAAATGGTATATTTCATTTACACTGACCAGGCGCCCAATTTGGAAAAAATGCCCAGGGATCTTCTGGCGGCAAGTGAGAAATATTTTTTGGAGAAACTCAAGGCCATGTGTGAGAAGTCTCTGGTTACCAATCTGAGCATTGAAAATGCCGCCGAAACATTGGTGTTAGCTGATTTATACAATGCCAGCCAATTGAAAGCACGCACAATTGATTTTATAAATGTCAATATGGATGATGTGAGGCGGACGGAGGGTTGGCGGGACATGTCGCAGAATCATTTTGCTTTAATACAGGAACATTTTTAGTCCTTGAATGCGAACTGTCCGCAATGACAAACGAAAGATCAAATTCTCAAAAAATTTCATACGAAAAATGTAGGTGAGAAATCAGAATCCTGCATGTTCCCATTGGAAACAACAAAAACTTCCTCTGAATGATCTGTGAGCTTTTACATTTTTCTAGTCTTGTTAAAAACACCATAATTCAATATTGTTAAAAATGTATTCGCGTATATGCCACTCACAATCTGACAGTATTATAAACTACAACAAACGCTTTATAAAAATAGTATTTATATATATATTTACATAGAGTTTTCCAAAGATTTGAATGAGTAGACCTGGAAATTCTCTGGTTTTTATTAAGTTTTTTTTGTTATTATTTTTTGTTTATTGCAATAAATCAACTTTTGTTTGACCTGTTATTATCCAATACGTTAAAGTGCCGAAAGTTGAATACTCTTACATATCTAAAGTAGATACATATATATAATTTTTATATTTATGTATTTTAATACAAATTTTAACAAATATAAAATTAAAATGTAACAGCATCACATTCACAGAAATGTTAATCATCTATAACTTATAGCCTCTGTCCGCAGTACACATTTCTTACACATTTCTGAAAATTTCACATTTTTGCAAAATGTGTAAAATGCGGCCTGTACGTTTTTTCCGTTAGAAAACACATTTCACACATTTTTCAAAAATGTCACATTTTTTCGTGTTTTTTGCGATGATTAATCGAGATTTCTGTCGATATTGTGAAAAATGTGAATGTATTATAACCATAAGAAGCTGATATATCAACGAAGGAAAGCGGCAACTTTAAATAATAAATTTCAAATTGTACTAATCCCACAGTTTGTAGCGTTTAAACATGGCGAAATGTTGAAAAGAGTATGTAAAATGGAGCCCTTCGAGGTCGCAATTTTTGTGTTTTGGAAGAAAATCTTTGCGGCGCCTTTGTAAATTAAAGCAGCTCGATCAGCTGTTTATTCAAAGAAGCGGTACTTTTGCCACTCACATGTTACCGTCAATCGGCACTTATCAGTGGGACACCAATATGTGAAACTTGAAAATGTGACATTTCTTAAGCATAGTGGAGAAAGGCTATAACCACTCACCATGTAATGCATTGTATGGTTGGCGCTATAACTTTTCACTCTCTTTTGTTCAAACGTGTTAGGGTTTGGAAAACATCGAGGGTTTCAAAACGAATCATCGATAGTTCTCAAAATACCAAGAAAAGCTCAATAATCGATCGTCCCACCGATTGTTCCAGCTCTACCAATAAGTGGTGCGACCTGTGTGAAGTACATAAAATCAAGCATTTAATAATATACTAGTGACAACCTTTTCCATAGACACTTGAGTCTTCGCCGACCAGGAGAATAATGTTTGCAGTGAAAAGAAGCCGAATAACTGAAGAAGTCCATTCGGACGATTGGACCAATATGAAAACAAAAATTGTGAAAATTCGGTATACTTGGAGTATAGAGAACTTTAGCGTGATATTTAAACGCGATAATAAATGGAAATCATGCGTTTTTCCCGTTGACCAAAGTCATAAACTAACATGGTATCTGGAGCTTACGGTCAAGGATAAGGAAGTCAGTGGCAGAGAATATTTGACGTTGACCCTAAACTTAGTTGAATGGGATGGTTCGACAGAAAAAACTAGAGTCCGATGTTCTATAATGAGTCATGAGCAAACGGAACAAAGAAGAATGTTTACGATGGGCAATCAGGCGATTGCAACTTTCAATCCATTCATTTATTGCTGTGAACTCTTTGATAAGACCAACAATTACCTGCCGAACGACAAACTGAGCATATTCTGTGAGATTATATTGCTGACAGATACGGTCAGCACTTGTGGCCAAACACAGCCTATCAATGTGCCCGATTCCAAGATATCGGAAAATTTCGGAAAGCTCTTTAACAATCCGAAATTCAGTGATGTGAAGATCGTAACCAAAGGACAGGAAATCAACGCACACAAGAATATACTTGCTTGTAAGCCGGATATTATGTTGGCCATTAAATAAGATGATCCGTTAACTAAACTAAAACTGTTTTCACAGCTCGCAGCGACTTTTTCGAATCCACGTTCAGCAGTGCAACGGAAGAAAATCAAACGGGTATTGTGACCATAGATGACATGGAACCGGAGGTCATGACCGAAATGGTATATTTCATTTACACTGACCAGGCGCCCAATTTGGAAAAAATGCCCAGGGATCTTCTGGCGGCAAGTGAGAAATATTTTTTGGAGAAACTTAAGGCCATGTGTGAGAAGTCTCTGGTTACCAATCTGAGCATTGAAAATGCCGCCGAAACATTGGTGTTATCTGATTTATACAATGCCAGCCAATTGAAAGCACGCACAATTGATTTTATAAATGTCAATATGGATGATGTGAGGCGGACGGAGGGTTGGCGGGACATGTCGCAGAATCATTTTGCTTTAATAAGGGATCATTTTGCGTACTGGAATGTGCAGCGCGCGCCATTGTCGGACGAAAAAAAAAATTATCGAAAATTTGCATGCGAAAAATGTGGCTGAGAAATCAAAATCCCAATAATAATCCATTAATAATGCATTTATAATCCATTTAACCAATCGCAAAGTGCGCCAATAGCCCACAACAGAAAAGTTCCTTAGAATGATCTGTGAGTTCATGTTTTTCTAGTCTTGCAGCTAATACACCTTAATTCTAGTAATCAAAATCCTTGCCTTATTTACATACAATAATATCTACAAGCAATTATGTTATTTATACCTATGTTATATATACACCTAATTCTGGTTTTACACGCTTTTGATTTAACAAGGTTTTGATTTAACACGGCTCCAAAAAAAAAATTTGTTTTTACATTTTTTAACACGATTTTAAACCGTTTAGCACTATTTTGAATATTTTGGGCTTCAGTTTTTTGAATGATTTCAAATTTAATTGTGATGAATTCCCTTTTTTTTTTATATTTTGTGAACAATCAATGCAATCAGACGTGTTTGATAATGAAATTTTTTATACAAATCTTTGTTTTTTCAACATAACATTAAATTTTATTTTAACGTATTAAGATAAAAGGTCAGCCAAAAAATTTTTTATTTTCAGTTATCTATATTTAAAAAATTTTTTTTACCTTAACTTAACTCATTTCGTTTTACAAATTGTTTTTAGTTCCTGAACTTGTCATTTATATATGTTATTATATTTATATATTTTTATTATATTATATTTATCCAATAAAGAGGTAAACTGAACTATTTTGAATCATATTGGATTGTTTGCGAATACGAATTTTTATAAATATAATAACTATTTTGAAATGAATTTTATGTTTTTAATAACTTATTTTAAATATTATAATTCCTAAAAAATATTTTCCATTAAAATTGTTATCGTCAACAACACACAGCTCCCCCTTCCCTCTCTTGATCCATATTTATCGCAATCGAACTTGCAGCGTACATCATCTGCTTATTTCTGTTCTCTTTCTTGCTCTCTCTAACTGTAAATTCCAATCTGTCTAACTCTTCCAGTCTCTTTTCATATCTTTCCCTCTTTCTAAACACTGCGCCTCCAATGCGAATCTACTGTGTTATTCTACCTTAATGAATTTATTAGTATGTATTTATGAATTTAATGTCATTTTTTTGTTTCATGATAATCCAAAAGGACTTCAGCGCAGAATTTCGTTGACTTGGGGTCGCGTTAAAAACCCGGATGGACTCGCTGAGTATAAAAAACTGCTTTGCCTTGAGCCACTGCCAAATAAGGCGCAGCAGCCGCTGATCTCGGGTGGCAATTTTTAATGCCAGCAGCGCACATTGTATGTCAATTACGGTTTTTATTGTCTCCCATTCTTTGTTGTTGCTACTGCAGTTGTTGTTGTTGTTTTTGTTTCATTGTGAATCAGCCGCGGGCAGCATCTTTGTTTCAATCGGCGCTTTGCTTTCTGCTTTTGTTCAACCGCAAAAGGTAAAACGGCGTCTGAGCGGGCGAAACAAAACAGCGCTTAAGCTTCCCTCTCGGTTCTTCTCACCCGCTCAGTCGCGCTTGCCCCCGGCGGCGCCAATTAATAAATGAAGCAGAAAGAAAAAGAATTGCAAATTCGAATTGAACGCATGTTTTATTTTTATGACCGTCAAGTGAAAATGAAAATTGTCGCGCAATTTGTCTTTGGCGCCCCACTGATAACGTCTGTCTACGCACCTAAACGTGTTTAAGCTACCGCCCCGCCACGCCCTGCAGCGTCTACGCAGTTTCAAGTTTTACAGCAATTCGATCAAATTTCACTTTTATGTGATCTCAGTTTGATTTGTTACACATCTTACATACATACATACATACTACTTGCACGCATACATACAAGTAAACTCTATATATGTATGTATATGTACATATACATATATGTATTTATTTAATTTCAACTGTGTTGACCTCTTGGTCTATTGGGAAAGAAGAAAGGTAAATTAATTGAGTGTTGGGCGTGTAGGTGGAAAATTTCGCTGGCACTTTGTTTAATTTTTGTTTCAGCGTGGGTCTCAGCTTATTAAGTCTTAGTGCTTTTGGGTTCAGTGCACTTGCACTGTCAATAAGTATGTACAGCCGTAAACCATAGAAGTAACAGTTATCTCGAGTCAACTATGTGCACTTTGCTATTTCTTGATTTATTGCTTTAAGGTTGACATTGCTGCATTCACAGATAAGCTAGCGAAAAAGTCGCTCAGTTCTTCTACTCACTCGTACATATGTATGTATATATACATATGGTAAGTTTGCATGTGTTTTGAGTTCTTTGCTCAATTTCGTAATAAATCTAAGCGGATGAGTTCATAGCAACAACAATAAAAGGTACCAAAAACGCCTCAATTGAGCTGTGGAATATTTGTCTAAGCTGTCAAAAAGTATGCTCATCAGCTCAACTCTCTTCTCTCCCGTCATTCGTTTTACCCTAAAAGCGTTATGTACCGGTTTGCCTAACGTCGTTTTTACTTTGAATTGTTATTTGAATTTTAACCGTTTGTGCCGAACAACACAAGTGTCACAATTGTCATCTCACTCGCGCTAATGCACAAGCAGACCAAAGGCGCCTGGAGCAGCTTCCCTTAGCTATAACAACAACTGAAGAGCACAGCTGCCGCACCGTGGGTAAAAGATACATATATATACATGTATGATATGCATACTCCTTGTTTCTATATTAAATCATATAAATAATGTAAGCTTGCTTTCGATTTTAATTGTTATGTACTTAATTTACAATACAGCATTTCAGAAAAATAATGTTATTAAATTCTAAATGCGGATCACTAGTTATTAAGCTCTACAGGTTCAAATACTTAAACTTTCTCACTGCCCTCCGGCAGTATTGCATTTGAGTGAGTATTTATTTAAGATTGCCCACTGTGCCGCTTCTCCTGCGATCGAGTACAAAGCAGCCTGGTGGGCGCCTCAGTCGCTCAGTCGTTAAATTTGCGTCAACACGATCGTTACATAGCGCTGAGCGCCGTGATAAAATAAAGTTCAAAGAGTAAAGAAAAAAAGTGCAGTTCAATAAATTGTTTGTGTAAAGTATAGTTATAAAGAAATTACTAAATTTCTTGTATTTGTTTTATAAACGTTAATTGGATACTTTGTGGAAATTTGTAGTTATTAAAACTGGTAAGTAGATGAGGCGCTACAGCAATTGGAAACTGGAAAGAGTTTTATCCGGTTCGCTGCAGTCCCTTTTTTCGCTGTTTGCTGCTACTGCGCAAATGCAATAGCAACAACAATTACAGCTGCAAAACGCCGACGCCAATAACTTTGCAGCTCTTTGAAATTTGCAATTTTTGTTGCAAATGCTTTTGCCGTCGCTGTCGTTGCCCTGACAGCAGGCGCTGCTTTTCCTTTTCCTTTTTGGCCCACGCTTTGTTGCTTCCAATTTCCAGTGGCCAGCGTTCGGTATTGCAGTTCTTGTTATTGTTGTTGCTCCTCTTCTTATTTTATACAGTAATGAGCGAGTGCTTGTTATAGCTGCTGCTGTTACGGCCTGTCACTCTTCTTATTGGCATTGCTCTTTGTTTGCCGTTGTCTGTTGCTCCTTGCGTTCTGCAAGGGCGTCTTTCTCGAGTGTTTTATGCATTTCGCTTGCAGCTGTGGGCAGTATTGTAACGGAGCAGCAGCCTATGTATTTATATACGTGCTCACAAACGATGTGACAAACGAGGGGAGTTTAAAAAGTACCTGACTCGGGGCTTGATTGATTCAATTATGAACGTGCGACATTATGTGCATATGATAAGATATAATAAAGATATATTTTTATTTATTTAAATTTTATTAAACTCAAAATAATTACGTTAACGTATAATCGAGTACATTCTTAAGAGGGATCTTTATTAAATATCTAGCTGGTTGTTCCAGAGCTTAATTTTGGTTAAAAGCTTTTTAGTTGATATATTAATCAGCTGTTTAACTTATGTTAAATTCTTAGTAGTTCCCCAATAGCTTGTGACCAACACTTTAGTTGTTTTTATTTATTTTTTGAAATTTTTTCTCCCCTTTTAACACTATCATATTTTGTTTATTAATTATCATTTTTAAATATTCATTTTCAGTAACAACTTTATACTTATTTTTCATCTAATCCCCAACGAATCAACTAATATGGAGAACCTTACCGTTAATAACGAAGGTAAGTTCCTCATTTCTTTACATTTTCCCACAGTTCTTAAAAGTCTGTAACATATTATAAATTTTCTTAGGGTCGCTTTTATGTTAATTACTTTTTTGTTAACTTTGTTGATTTCTTAGTGCTAGCTGAACAACAATTGTTTGTGTCTTCTATGGCAAAACACGTCCTCCGCCCCAAACAAGTTCACAATTCGATTTTTGTTCTTTTCTGTGCTGCTCTTTTATAGTGCGGGTGGAACAAAAGATGCCACGCCTCGTTGCGTTGCAGATTTGTTGTGATACCCTTCCAGAGAGTGAGAGAGAGTTAATGTTTTGTTATGCGATGTGTAATGCATCTTTAACTATCAACATATCTATGATAGAGCAACCGAAAATGAAGTTTTTCTATATGAAATAGTTTGTAAATCTGCAATATGACTGCAAGGGTATTTAATCTTTGGCACATCATAGATAACTGCACTTAGTTGTTTTGAGTTTGCCGAGGGCTGTGCTGCATTTGCATAGCAATCATAAAAATGCAAGGCAAATAAAATGAAATTCATGCGCTGTGCACTTTTTAGCATTAAGCTGCATTGTGTTGGGTAAAAGTATCTGCTGGATGCAAAATGCTAAGCAAAACGATGCCGTCGCAGCCGTTACTGCCACTGCTGCATGCCGCTTGTTGCGAGTCGAGTGGCATAGATTACGCGCTATTGTAGCCTAAATACGTTGAATGCGCATCCAACAGATACCCTTGCATAAAGTTGCAACTGTAGCTAAACCCGTCTGCTCTCCCCCGCTGTCCACCTCTTTTCCCGTGGCACCATTGTGACAATCTTATTGGAAATGACGTAAAGTGTTTAGGACTCTGCCGCCTGCCGCTTGGCTTGTGCCCGTATTATTATCTGTACCGTCGCCCGTTTGACGCTCTTCACTCGCGCACAATATCTCGCATTAAGATATTGTATAAAAATATGCGCACAGATTTGCGGCAAATTTGAGGCCAGTGGCGTTGTCGTTACCGGCTAAGTTTAATAGAAATATAGATGTTATGTTATCTTAAAGATACGCGAAAACCACGTATTAAGTCAATTTTAAAAATTATCTGATTTACATAGTGAATAAAAGTTAGATGAGTTATCTTAGTCAATTTAGATACCACGGCTATTAGTTCCATGAAGCCAACATGTAGCTACTTGACAAATATGCCCACATAGTATCTATAAGATACTTTTGAAAGCAGCAGTTACAATTTTAGCTAGATAAACATATTAATATATGAAATTCCTTGGAAGATCCTTGTATTATTAGAAGTTTTACATTCAGAAATTGCAAAGTTTTATCTGTAAGATATTTCTATATTTCTCATATAGTATTAGGATACTTTAGGATATCTACTTTTCTTGGATACTGTTACCCTTCGACTTTTATATATATAAGCTACAAAGATAATGGCTTATTTTTTATCTATCCTACATATTATACCCCTTCTAAGTCGCCGCCACTGATTTTCGACTCAACCTTCGTTCCCCTTTTGGGCATTTTGCGCTGCCTTTTGTAAATCATGATTTGGCAAATTGTTTGGCATTTATTGTTGCCTGTTGGCAGCGGTTGTTGCACTCAGTTAATGCACTCAACATGCTCGTTAGCTGCCAGTTTGGGCTAATGGTATGCAAATCTCGTCGACAGTTCCGCTACCGGGTCAAAATACCGAACCAGCCACCCACACACAACCCCCCACCCACTGTCTGGCAGTCTGTCGCATTTGATTAAACTATTTCCATTGATTGTCAAGTTCGGCAAAAACTAAACTGCCGTAAAAATTGATTGCTTTGGGAGTAACTTTTGCCTGGTTCAAGTTGCCAATACGAAAGCCAAAAAAAAAATTTATTTTGCAATTTATTGTCATGGGTGTGTGTGTGTGTATTTCGAGTCGAAAGTTCATGCAGTTTATTTTGGTCAGACTGAAATAAAGACGGGCTCTCTAAGCTCGATTGAGCAATTGCATTGCAACTTTTCAACTCCTCCTGAATTTGATTTGAATTGATTTGGCAACTTCTGCTTACCAACTGAGACGACGCTAGAAATTCTCCCAAAATAGGTCAGCGCGCACAGCCAATGTGTTGCATGCTCGAGGGGGAGTCGTTGTTAGACAAAATTGAGATGACAACGCATTGATAGGCAGGCAAAATGTATCTATTGTTGGATTAGAGATGCGTTTTCCTTGGCGTATCTTTGTTTAAAATACTCCTGAATTGGGCTTAGAAATAGATGTAAATGTGAAGAGAGTTCCCCCGTTTTTACATTTAGATTTTTGAGATCTGTTCGCTAACACAACATTACATTATGTTTGTTTTAAAAGTGTATTGGATTATTCAATCAATACCATAAATTTAACACCTTTATGAACCTTTTTTTAAGAGGCTTCAGAGTCACGGAAGTCACTGTTTTCCGTCCCAGTATTAGCAGCGTTAGGTCACAGTTTCGGGTGAATTCCATCCTCGAGCTGATTCCTGTCGCAGACTTCATTTAAATTATGCATGAGCGCCCGTAAGTAGGCAACGTTTCTTACGTGCGGCACGTACAACGCTTGAATTTATTATTGTCTGCCAGCCATATGGTAATATATTGTATCTGTATGCGTATATTCAGACTACGCCCGTCATTCGGGCGGAATAATGATTGCAGCCACACCACCGGTCGCCGCCTGCCTGAGTATCCTGTTGACAAAGTTATCCCATTTTGGGACAGCCCGCGATAATCACGTGTAAATTACTCTGGGACACACACAAGCCCTTGAGAGCCAGTATAGAAAGGAGAACCAAGGATTTGCCGGCAACACCTCTTAGATTTGCCCCGCTTTTATTTATACTCCGCATTTGACTTTTCAATTTGGCGAGTCTTCGAAATTGGGCGTCTATTAAAAAGTCGTTACGTTATGCATGACAAAACGTTGGCCTTTCTGTCTTCATAATTTATGAACCCGAAAACCTGGTAAATGGGCCAAACAGTCGCGAAAAATGTTGTGCCTTCCTTGTGCGGAAAGTGTCATAATATAGGGAAAGCAGGAAGTATGCCTTATGGTGCTAAAAAAGGGATAGAAGTTGGAAAAAGAAACCAGAGTGCATATAAAATAAAATTATAAAGATAGAAATAAGTCAAAAGCAGCAGTGAACAAGTAAGAGGTTCTAGTCGGGAGCTCCCAACTAGAAGATACCCTGAACCCTCTTCTTCCAACACCAAATGCAAATATATATACTAACCTAGAAGCTACATATCAAGTTTGGTGATTCTAGCTCTTATTTTTTACCAAAATTGCTTAAAATACAGGATTTCGATTTACTTTTTTATCGATTACTTGGAAACGGAGTAAGTTATCGATTATCGACAAACTCGATCTGCGCAGGCACTAGGAGCCTACCTACATCTAAATTTTCAAGTCTCTAGCTCTTAAATGTTCTGAGATCCTTGCGTTTATACATACGGACAGACGGACGGACGGACGGACGGACGGACGGACGGACGGACGGACGGACGGACGGACGGACGGACGGACAGACGGACATGGCTAGATCGACTTGGCTATTGATGCTGATTAAGAATATATATACTTTATGGGGTCGGAGATGCTTCCTTCTGCCTATTACATACATTTACATTTTGCACAAATACAATATACCCTTTTTACCCATTTTTAATGGGTTCAGGGTATAAAAAGAGATGTTTGGTTAACTTTTAGTTAATCTCTTTTTATTCTATTCTTAACATTACGTATATCATTCAGGGTAGCTGCAACTATGTTGCCGCCGCAACGTTAACCAGTTGCGAATTATTTGACCCCACACTTTGTAAAAATCGCCTTGAATTCGGCCGTACAACTTGATGCGCTGTTGATGTGTTGCCTCCATTTCGCGAAAACATAAAACGTTGCCTGTTTATGACAGGGCCATGTTTAACATGCACAAACTAGCGATACGAAAAATCAAGAAATTTCGCAGTTCATAAAATGGATGCTCCGAGTTTTATGTTTAAATCGCCCACCCCGCCCATTTTAAAAATCTAGTTTAAAGCTGTGAAGCATGCAAATCGCATTAGGGAATATGTTTATGTATGTTGGGTAAGTGCGAGGAGGGGCAGCTACACCCCATTATTATTCTTGAGTAGCCAACTATTCGCTGTATATCGTATTTCGTATTTCGTATTTTGTGTTTCCTTCTACTTCTACTGCAACAGGGACATAAATTGAATTACTTTTTGGGGTAGCACTTGTAAGAATGCGAGTTTTGCTCAACGCAACGGCGACAAGTCCAACAAATGTAACAAATATGTGGAAATGGTGCACATGTGTTTGCCAGACTATGATAATATCCTGTAAATATAGCGAAAATGACACTGCAAGTGGGTAGACAAGTGTTGCAGCTTGATAGTAAAAGGTTTAAGAAATTAATAGTTTAGTGTTTTATAAATTGAAGTTAAATTGAATAACAATAAAACATATCTCTACATTTGAAACTAGGTTCTATTAAAATTAAAAGAAATTTAACTTTCCGGCACTCTTTACTAGATAAAAACCTGTTTTGTGTTTAGTGTAATATTCTTATTCTTTATAAAGGTTTATAATATTAGAGATGATAATTGAAATAAAATATAAAAGTATTTTGCAAATGCTTAATGCCTAATTTCAAGTCATTAAAGATAAACAACTTATAGTCCCGTATGGCCACTTCGGTTCTCAGCTACAGGGTATAACAGGAACAAGACGCGTAGGACAACTTCGCACAAGATCTAGGCAAGTACATGCTTATATACATTATATGCTTGTATATATATGTATGCCTGTATGTATGTGTATGCCCACAGTTGTATAAATAATTATCTATTCCGGTCATGTCAGGCCAAAGACAGAGAGGGAGAAAGAGCGAGAGAGTTAGAGGGAGACAGCATAAGAGCAACGCACAAAATGTCAACTTCTCAGTGTCGTCGCAAACATGTCGCCGTCGACTGAAATGGCATGCTACGCTAATGCTACATAGAGAGAGAAAGAGAAAGATGTATATATAGAGATATAGAGGGAGAGAGAGACAGTTGCAAAGGATGCACGAACAACTCATTTGCAATGCCTAACGCATCTTTTCGACTGGAACAACAGGGGGGTTCAGAGTGTAGAGGTGTGCTGCACTAAGCGAAGGAAGTTCGCCTTTGCTGTAGTTTTGCTATTTCTAATTATGTCCTAGCAGCAGCAAGTGACTTTTTGAGGTTAGGTCTGAGTTTGAACTCTGTAACATGCACAAACTAAAAACATGTCAACGCAAGTATTTCAGCTTCATTTGTTGTTTTTAAAGATGTGCGATACGGGGTGTGCGGATGCTGATGCTGCTCGTGTCTATTAAAAATCTATACCCCTTGAAAATGTACAAAAAGTGTGTAACAGAAGGTGGAAGGAGGCGTATCTAAGCCCAATTTAAGGGCTACTCCTGCGAGCTTTAGGCTACTTCACACATAGTTGGATATCATATTTAAGTCCAGAAAATTGTACATACATAGATCGGACTTAAGACAACAAAGTTCTTTAAGATTTGTCTCAGCCGCTGCCTACACTGCTTTAATTCGTTTAGAGGGTATTTGTTAGTCTGACCCTCGCTCGACCTGTTTATTTGCAAAGTCTGTTGCCCCAACTGTTGTGGCAGCAGCAACTGGTTGTTGCCTGTCACTTTGATGCCGGGGGCAAAGTAAATCTTTGATTACACTCAACCCCAGGATAAGGCATGAGAGACAATCAACAGATTTCTTGCTTATTATGCGCTGCTCCTGTTCCTTCATATTCTCGCACCCGACTCGCCCAACTCACAAAATACACATATGTGCGTGTATGTGTGTGGGTGAAAAGTGCCATTAAAGCCAAACTCCCAAGTGTTTTATGTGTCTTGTGCCTGGGTTATATTGTGTATATGTTAAAGTAGATATATGTGCGCATTTATATGCATGTATCTCATTGTATATCTTAACAGCCAACAGCTTATATTTACACTTGTTTGGCTAGCGGGTATTTCATTTTCCTCACAAATGTTGCAACTCATGGAAGCATACAACTCGCAGCTTATTAATTATATATACATCCATAAGTTGCAACTGATTTTGGTAATCGGTCTAAAGGAACTCTGTTAGTTGTTGAGAACTAATAAGGAAACTCAGTAAATACTCCGATTTTATGCTATAGTCAGTATATATATCGGGATCGGTTGGCTAAGCTCTTAGCTTTATCAATCAAAATTTGATAATTTTCAAAGCAGCTCCTTTGTTGACCTTTATTCATAATATAATAAATATAATATTATCGTAAGGGCATTTGAGCTTCATCAACCCGCCGAGAAATCTGCAATCTTATTGTTGTTTTTATTTGTGTGGCACTGTGTGCTAAATTATAATGATGTTCATTATTAATACAAGATAAACGCTACGTGTCGAGATTCAGCAAAATGCGAATTTTCTCCCTATGTGACTCTGTTTGCGTGCACAAATTCCAGGCCCTAATCTATTTGGGTCAAGTGTGAAAAGTGCCCTGGGCTGCCTTTATGTGTGTGTATCTTTGCACTCTGTGATAATGACAAGTAGATTAGCTGAATATACTTGAAGGGCCACGGGACTATTTATATTGTGTCATTCTAAGCCGGACTAAAAACTTGCCAAATTTACTTTTGCCACGCTTAAGTTTCTTTGGTTAGGTTGCTGCTACATGAACAACCTTGACCCAGTCCAAGATCAGGGCTCGCCCCTTTGCCTAATGGCCAATTAATGACATTTGAATGCAGCAGCAGAAAAGCAAAAATAAAACAACTTCTACGTAAATGTGCAAACCATAAACACGACAGCAAACGCCAACGCCAAAGCGCTTGGTCAACAGCAATCAAATGCTCATAAAATTGCTCGCAAATGTTGTAAAGTCCAAGGTTCTCTAACTCTCACTCTAAACGAAAAAAAAACAACAAATATTGCTACAGGTAATTACAAAACCATAACGCGCAAATGTCACCGCAAAATGTGCGGTGAATATTTCAGCCTGGTCAGCACCATCATCATTATCATCATCATTATTATCATCATGCCCAGCGCCATCATCATCATCATTCTCCTCTTGGGACAAATGGTGCGTTAAACATTGAAGCAAATCGTTTGTCGTATTTGTGTTGCATAATTTTTGGCGCAGTGCGTGTCAGCTTGAATTGTGCGAATTTTGTAAATCGCTTTGTTATACCCTGCATCCCAGACATCTCCAAAATGAGGCTTGATGTTGCTGAAAGACATTTTTGATTCAATAAAGTTTGTCTTGCCATTGAATAAGCTTGCATATATATGAATGTGAGCTTAGCTTAACGGACATCTTACTTATTTTTAGATATTCTCAAATTTGTATCTGTGGAGTAGAATAAACATAAAAATGATCAAGGAAATATTTTAGAAAGCAGTAAAAACTGTAAGCAAACAGAAAAGATAGGATAAGTGCGAGAAAAAGTAACTAGTTAACCGTTTACAGGGCATCTGCTAGTTGTGCCACGCAACTGGAGCATTCTTACCTGCCGTGTTCGGTTTGGCTTTGTGTGCCCGCCGACAATCACGTCCAACATTCAGTTGACATTACCCAGGTGCCGGTCACTATGGGGTTTTGTGGCTTAAAAGCTGCGACTAATGAGGCGCAGGAAATCCTGCACACGGGGGGAATGAAGAAGGCCGGCTGAAAAGGGCTGCAAGCGAAATGGAATTAAATGATGTAGAAATTACTAAATGTTCTTTAAGTCAATGCCTACGTTTAGTTAAGTGTGAGAATGCTAGCTAGATTTAAAATTGATTTTGTTTAAAGGCAACCTAGCTTTACCCTTATGCAGGCTGGTTCTATTTTTGAACCCTTGCCAGCTTTGTAAATTGTTTTATTTTAAGCTCTTCCACACGCTTCATTTTGTACACTAATTAAGCGGCAAGAACTTGTGGATATTAAATAAAATATCCTCTTACTCAAAAGTTAGACTCCCATTCTTAAAATCTCCAGCGGCTGGCAAACAAATTGCCAGCAATTCAATTCAACCCTTCCCAAAATAGGGGTAAGAGAATGAATGCAACAATTGGTTCTCAATTGGTGTGCTATCAATTTATAGAACGAGCACCCTTTTGTGTGCTGTTGACCCAACTGCCTCCAACTGGCTCCCAGCCTGCCGTTGCTATCTGTCAGCTGCCGGGTGCCACTTCAGGCAGCAACAGATCGACCCACTCGCTGCCCCTGCCCCTTGGTCTAGCCCATTCATATTGGTCGTAGTCGTCGTTGTCTGGCATTCCAAACGTTTTTAATTGACAATCAAACTGTGGCAAGTGCGGGGCATGTTGGGGCCGAATGGTCTTTGGCACAAAATTTGATTAATTCGCTTGATGGCTGCATTTGCTGTCAGCTTATCCCTTTTGACAGTCTGACCGTACGAGATATCCTTCCATCCTGCCAACCCGCCATCCCACCATCTCTCTGGCTTCTGTGTCTCTGTCTATGTCTGTCCCAGTTGATTGTTTTGGCTCCAACTGGGCAGCTTTTATGACTGAAATCATTTAATAAATGAAGTGTCTTGTGGCTTTCAAATGTGCAAACTGTGCACTTCATTTTGTGGATCATAAATTTCAGCTACCTCCCACGACTAATTGGCCCATTGTGGAGCAGTTCAAGCTGTTGTTGGCCAACTGTTCAAATTTGTTTAACAAAGCTTAGTAACAATTGGCAAATTATTATCATATTAATTAGGTTTTAAAATGAGCTCAGAGAATAATTTGAATTAATTAGAGGTTTTAATGGTAACATTAAAACTTCAAAGTATTTTAAAAAACCTGTGCAGTCTTAGGTCAATGTTTAGAATGGTGTGAAAAGAATCTTACTTTTACAAGACAAACACATAATATTATATGTTTTGTATAGAAATTAAATGGAACAGATCCATATGGGTGGCTTAAACAGACTGAAATTCCATTAAAAAAGAAGTCGATGGTTCTTACAAACTGCTTGTCTATAGGTTCTGTTCGAAGCTTCAAACATGCATAAGCTCAGGTTATTGTTGCAATTGAATATTCTTTTATTATGCATGTTATACTTAAAACATATATCAGGTAGAAAATATATTCTCATAGAAGTTCGGGCTATTTATGCTCTCAAAAGATTTGAATTTTAAACCAAACTAATTTTAAAACCTAGTTTTCGGATCAATTAAATTTGAATTGGTGCAAATCTTATAATACAAATTATATAAAAAAGGCATACTTTAGAAAATTTGGCAAATGTTCAGAACCTAGCTTTTATAATCTCTAAGATCTAAGATCCAATGTAGATAATCAGTTAAAATGGACTTATCTATATTTGAATATATATATATGCATAATTTGGCATTGGAGTTGCAATTGTAGTCTGTAGTCTTGGCTGAAATATTAATATATATCAATATAATAAATATATTTTAACTCAGTTTTATGGAGTATGCTTATTGGATTGCACTCTTAGATCTGATTAGGTTAGATAGATTTGTTTTAATCCAATATTTATACTTTATGTGCATTTCGCTTACATCTTATTGGATTTTTAGCTATATGTATATACAACTGCTATCTACTACGCTTTTTCTCAACTCCTCCTCCATATATATCCTTCTATGTGGTTTACTGTGCCTTGAAGTATGCCACGCTTTGTGGCTGCAATCAACAGGCATTTTACTTGCAGTCGCTTTTGTGGCATTAGAAAAACCATTTGAGTGCCACATAAAATTGCTGCAATTGCTGCAGTTGCCGCACGACACAAATACGCAGCAAGTGCGCGCGGTTGCACATGCCCCCTCCTCTCCCCTTCCCATCCCTTACACTTCCACTTCCACTTCAATCCCTTCGCCAGCACATTCTATCCTGGTTCTGGTCGCACAAGTCGGCTTAAACGCACACAGTCAGACGTTAGCTAAAAACCAGTTAATAAACATTATTTGCTGTTGCTGCCACACACACACACACACACACAGCTGCCTGCAGTCGACGGCAGTGAAGGAAAAATCGTTATCATTATTGTATGTGTATATAGCAAAAGTGGAGTGGAGCGGGTTGATGCACAGATGCAGGGCGTTAAGGGGGCAGCAAACTATGTACGAGTATACTTTTTGCGAAAGTTTATTGAACCGGAAGTTGGGCGGCAGTTGCTGCCGCGCTGCCGTGAAATGTGGCAACAATGCGCGAAATGATTGCCCCGCCGCGTTGCGGCTCGTCGGACTCGTCTGCTCCAAGTCTGCCTTAACTTTTGTGCCCCGCCAATCATATTTGCCCGCAAAGTCCAAGCAATTGTTTATTTTTTTTTCATATTATTTATATATTTTTTTGTATTCCCAAAAACCGCCTCGAGCCGCATTTTTGATTTTCGCCCGCTTCTGTAGCTGATGCAATTGGGCCTTATTCTTTCAGTCGTTCAAATTGTATAACTTATTTATATGCCCCGCGTCTGGAATTGGTATTACTGTACGCTCAGCCGTCTGTCACTTTAATGCCACGTTTATTGTTTCTCTGCGCTTCGCTGTTGTCTGGCCACGTCTCAGGCCCTCGAGGGCATGTAATTGTTGTTTAAGTGATGCAAATGAGCGTTTCTACAACAAACAGCAATGAGATGAGAACTGCTTGCAAATGTGACCTGAAGTAGCCAACGTAGAAATACTCTGCTGTTTTGATTGATTTTGGTAAACTGAATTAAACGGCGAAGTTGCATTTTATAAGACATGATCTGATATGAGATACTGTAATATAACGCACATAGATGTGTTTAGTTTTTATCTAGTCATATTTCTACTTATACTTTCAAGTCCTCATTAAAATCTTTTTTTTTTACAGATTAATACCTATTTTAATTTAACTTGGCTGACAAATGTCTTTACCTTTTATGTTATTCCCAGTTTACAAAAGAGAAAAAATAATTATTTATTTTCTTGGTATTCATAAGGTTTAAATAATATATTTTATTACAGTTATTTCTTGTTTCGATTAGGAGTTATCTTAAAGATATCCATAATATTCCTTTTAAATATGATTTAATAATAAATAAACAAATGATATATACAATTTATATAAATTGTTATATTAACCAAGAAGACTGTTTATTGGGTCTAGAAAGTTGACCTAAAAATAATATAAGAAGTTATTTCCTATAATTATTGCCTATATTTAAAAGATCATTACAAATTATAATACCTTCTAAAGGTTGGACCATTATAGTCTTTTTTTCAAGGGGCTTCAAAACCCATGCTCTACTCTAGTAACTCAGATAATAAATAAAAATCTATAGTACCGACAAGATATGTCAAAAATTATGCAAATTGAATACAATCTGAACTGTGTATTAAAAATCTGACTTAATAGATGGTAAAACTCAAGTCCTTAGAATGTTTGTAATATCTTTCGAAAGGGTATATACAACAGTAGCAGAAAAAAAACTGCCGCAGGCTCTGTAGAAAACTCCACTTGTCTGTACCCCAGCTTTTCGTTTGAAGTGAGTAAAATGTGTTTTCGAAAAATTGTTTGGGCTGCCGCTGTCAGTTTAATGGAGGGAGAAAAGTGCTTGTTGTTGTTGTTGTTGCTGTTGGGAGCGCACCCTTCGCTATGTTATGCGGCTGTTGTCATTGTTAATGGGGTCAAAAATGTATATAGATGTGGCACTGCGTGATTTATGGAAGTTGCACTTGAATTTGTTAAACAATGTTCAATGTTAAAGTTTATTTAAATTGATTGTCATCTGTCTGGCGAGTGTATTAAACATTTAAAAGCCTTCGCTCAAATGCAATTTAGTCCCGTATTGTTTATACAAAAATGAAAATTGCATTCGATTGTTTGGCAAAAAGTTGGTCCGCTGGGACAGCAAAAAGACACGTTCCATGCCAGACCAAAGTTATTAATGCAATTCATTTGTTGACATCTCGTTCACTGCACTACAAAATTGAGTGATACAAAATGCTGAAAATATGTGTGCGAAATTGCAAAACATAACGTAAATATTTGTATTGAATGTTATAGAAATGTAGGCAAAGCTTGGGGTAGAAAAATACTTCCCTTCTATGCGACTATCGTGGAATTTACTTATAGATTAACTGAGCTAAAATATATTTACAATTTGCTTTGACTATAACATAGAGATGTGTTAAATCTTATATGTTTTTCTCTTTCTGTTTTTTCCCGTGAGTAATTCGCCTTCCGTTTTTTCTACTCTTACACGTTCACACACTTCAAGCAACACATATTTATTTTTCCTACTACACCTAAGTCTGTTTTTACACGGTAGATTGGTTCCAGAAGAAGCCGTGTAAAAAAAAAACCGTGTAAAAAAAGACATTGATCGTATACAAAAATGGGTGATTTGTTCCTAATCTCTAAAACCTATTAAAATTAGTGAAAAACAAGAATTTTTAAGAACAAGAATTCATGTTTATTTTATTAAATCAAATATATAATGCTTATTTTCACAAGCATAGTAATTAATGATAAAAAAGATATGCACTCTAATCTTAAAAGTACATAATATAAATTAAATGTATGGCAAGTTCAGGAACTAAACAACTATGTTGTGAACGAAAAGAATAGGTTATTCAATTTTTAAGGTAAAAAATAAAATAAAATAAGTGATAATCATAAATACAGCAACATAAATTTAATTGCTGTCGTCATCAGTTATTCGCATTCGCTTGCTAAATTCGTGCTAAATGGAATAAAATCGTGTAAAAAAATTAAAAATATTCAATTTTCAAACCGTGTTATATCAAAACCGTGTAAAAAAAGACCGTGTAAAATCAGACTTAGGTGTATATCACTCATTGAAGCCCTCTTAAATCCCACACATGTTTGTCATTTTACAACACATTTATTCGTGGCAGTGTTGAGTGTTGCTCAATGCTAAAATTTTTGAACTCTGCAAACAAAAATAGAAACCCAAACAGGAGCTTTGCGAATGAACGCAGAATTTTACCGATAAAAGAGGGGGTTGAAGTGAAAAGACAAAAACACATGTTCTAGCTACAAAACCAAGGCACAACCATTAAAATGAGAGGGGGGATTGGGAGGGGCAGGGCAAAAAATAGCAAATTTTACGCTGCATTGGCGACAGCAAACATATGTCGATGTCGCTGGCGTCCATTGGATCCGGCAAAAGTTCCATGCCCAGCGGGGTCGTTTGCACGCAAACGTTCCACGGGAAGGGGTTAGGGAGTAGGCTGTACTGGAAGGGAGGGGGAAGAGGGTTGGTTGGATGGAGTTGAGTTGAGTTGTTGGGGGGCAGTCGTGTATGAAATATGCGTGCCCCTTGTCTGCCTCGATACAAGCAATATTGCACATATCTGTTTAACAGCATGTACGAGCATGTCATATAGTATACATATACATATACATATAGCTATTGATAAATTGCACCAAGCTCACACACATGCACACACAGGCATACACACACACAAACACACACAAGCACACTTCAAAAAGCCGCAACAACAACGTCATTAGTGGCCGGGAACCCTGTAATAAAAATCAATTCTTTTAAATTGTCACCCCAATGGGCCACAGTTTCTATGGAACTCGAACTCCAACTGCCTAGCCCAACATTGGAGTTGCTCGTTAGGGTATTATGAGAGAGTTTTTTAATAAAGTGAAAAAAGTTGAAACGCCTTTTAGGAGATAACTCTGTAATATATAAAGTTGAATTATTCTAGATGATCATCGTTGAGCAACAACAAATTTTAAGTACAAGATGTTGCACACCAGACGAATAAAATGATTGATATCTCTCTCGTTGAGTGTTGTCGATAAATATCGATTTCTTTTAGAACGTTTCAACTTCTTCGGTCAGTGCTGGATAGATCGGGCCACTATATCATATAGCTACCGTACTAAGCATCGGTTCAACCTTGAGTTCTTGCCTGAAGACCTGAAGACCCTGTTTAAAAATTGAAATTTAAAGACAAACTACTTGTGTTAATCAATGGAAAGTTCGCCAAAAAATTAATTAGATATCATAACATAATTTATTACTATTTTGCTGTATTAGGATTAAGAACAGAATTAAAAGTTTCTTTATTTTATTTCTTAAAAATTAATGACCTAGGATAGCAATTTCCCAAAAAATATACACTCCAATAAGAAAAATTTCTCTTAAATTAAGTTGTATAACAAACAATTGCACAAAGTTCGTGGGAAGTTCCATTATGAACCGTTCTTGAATAATTGTTTCGTGAGGATTCTATACAAGTTTGTAGTCTGTAGTTTGCAAGAGTATTCAATATTCGGCAGTTCAAAGTTAACTGTTTTTTCTTGCTCTTCATTTTTTTTATTCCAAAACATATGGTCGAGTTGGTCGTCGGTTGTTGTTTCTCGGTTCTCGGTTACCCTAGTCCCTGGGCACCCATTGCATGCACATGATAATTATGGGTGTCGCATATTCATATGTAAGCAGCGAGTGTGTGTGTGTGTGAGTGCGTGTGTGTGTGTGCGTTTGTTTTTAAGTTCAACTTCCAACAGAGTGCAAGTCTTGAACTCCAGTTTTTGGTATGCATTGTCCCCCCCCTCATGGGAAATAATTTGTTGTGGCAATTTTTATGAGCCATAAAAGTGTCATTTGTTTTTGGTTCGGGCTATTAGTTGTATAGCATTTACATACAATTCCAAAGTTTTATACAAAGTGCTCTCTAATAGAAAAGCAAATAGCCATGTATGTGAATATGTTGAATTCAAGGAGTTTAGAGCTTGAGTTATTAAATTTGGTATGTAGGCTTTGCAAGTTCTTTGAGAGTTTGT
Organism: Drosophila ezoana; assembly: GCA_035045725.1. Lineage (NCBI taxonomy): Eukaryota > Metazoa > Arthropoda > Insecta > Diptera > Drosophilidae > Drosophila > Drosophila ezoana. The sequence continues at coordinate 3,524,991 of JAWNOU010000005.1, read as the reverse complement.
CTTTAAACCTGCTAAAATTATAAAATCTGTGCATATCTTTATTTTATAATGTCGAATTTAGGGTTTATGAGTATTGACTTAAATGTATATGGACAAGTTCCTGTAAAATTTGACAACCACTTTTGTGACTTGTTATGCAGATTTAATTTTCTAAAATTTATGTAATTGATTTTATTACTTTTGAAAATTTGCCAGCGAGTTAATCTAGCTGTGATATGTTCCACTGAAATAAACATGGACATGATCCTCTTAAAATTGACGAACACTTTTGAACTTTTTCAGTATCTTAGAACCTTTAAATTATATCAGAATGTTTATCTACCTGGTATATATTTAAAAGGAAGTCAATTTATAAGTGTTAATATATAACTGTTAACACTTTGACAAACACTTTTGAGCCTTTTGAAACTGGATTTTTTTACTGTTAAATGTATAACTGTTAAAATATGTCTGGCAGCTTATCTATTTGCGTTAAATCTATTTTAAATAGATGCTAGTGTTAAAATATATCAGACGGGTGATTCAGCTCTTATATGTATATTTAAAAGAAGGTCAACTTATAAGTGTGCATAAGTTCCTGTTAAAGTTAACAAACACTTATAATTTTATTTTCTCAGCATTGTATTCCTGTTCTTAAAGGGGTTTCAGTTTGGCATACAGTTTAGCTAGGTGTAATATATTGAACCTTTAGGTAATTTTTGATTATGTACATGTTCCTGTTAAAGTTGACAACCACTTTTAGGCCTTTTGAAACTGGATTACATTTTTCTTGGTCTAATTACTCTTAAAATATATCAGGCAGTTTATGTGTTTGTTGCATATTTAACAGTAAGAAAATGGCTTGACAACTTGTTATAAAGTTGCTGGCAGCTTGTCGACAAGTGCTGCCAACTTGCCAAAAATTGTTTTTTTTAGAAACATTTTTGAGAACAGAACCTATTTGCATCAACAATTTCAGCTAACATTAACCTTGACTTTGACATTAGCTTTTGTTGTGATATTTGTTTTTCATTGATAGACTATAAAAATTACACCACAATCAGATATAAATTGCTCGTCTTGTAACATCGCCAAAAAACACTAGCTACTTTTCCAACAAATGCGTTTCGTTCCTAATTGCAACCTGTGTCCTTTAAACGACATGAGCTTCTGCTGCTGCCCAGCCCCGAGCAGGAACTCTGACAGGACATGTCGGTGTCGGCCGTGCTTAATGCAGCCATAAAAATGCGTATAAAATCAAACTGGCAGCATCGCCTAACGATGCCATCGTTTGTCCAGAGCCATGTTCACGGGCTGCCCCCCAGAAACACCTTTATATACATTTTTATTACCCGGACGTCAGACGATGTCTAGACGAGCACTGGACGAGCTTCGGGCAGGGCTGCTGTGTGCGCGCGTCCAAGCTTTGTAGGTTTTTTCCATGTTTTTTATTTCTTATTTTTTTATTTTTGTTTGTCAAGGAACCGAAATGTGACTTGCTGTAATCTTATGCGCATGTTTGAGAGCTGCTCCAATGACATTTTACGAGCGTTTTCGTAAACCCTTTATGTAAATTAAAACAAAATGCGCATTCAATTTGTTCGTTTCGGGCAAACTACAAGACAAAAATGCGAACTTAAAATAAACAAAAAACTTGATCCTCCGGCATTATGTGGACTCGCCTTAGCTAAGCTGGACTTTGACTTCATCAAGGGACAAACAAAACAAATAAATAAAATTAAAGGCACATAATAGTAAGCAGTCCCAAAAGGCTGACGAAATGTGGTATCAAAGTTTAGTTGTATACCCTGCAGTTGAGAAGGGACATTATGAAGTAGCAGAAGGGAGAAACTATTCTTAAACAGCGTGAAGAACCGAGTTTTATAGCTTAAAAAGCTTAAGCCTAAATACAGAATAAATATAAATAATAAAACGCAAAGCTTTTATACAAAATATATGTTTTTTTAAATTTGTTAATAGGGTATCTGAAGCTCGAGTAAACTGGGCTAAAATATTTGTATATCGGTGTATTTTACGCACTTTGGAGTAAAGCTTGGCTCTTCATGTCACGGCTAGAAGTACATTTCTGGGGAAGTACAACAGGGTATCTATTAGTCTGTCAATTTCAGCTTGAGCATTATTTATTTCCTTTGAGGCCGGATTACGCACTTCAAGTTCAAGAGTTCAAAGGAGCCAGCGCCACAAGTGGCATTGGGGAATAGCCAAAGTCAGCTGCGTAGCCAAAGTCAGCATTCCCTACCCTAATCACTTTGGGGGGTTGATTTTTATTATATTTGGAGCTATACGTAGTTCCCCAAAGCTGTTTGCTTACCGGGTTACGTGTGCGAATGCATTAATAATGATGTGTGTGCACAACACACGTTACACGACGCACTGCACGTAATGCGTCACGTGCACCAGGTGGGGTATACTGGGCAGGTGGTGGTGCCGCTTGGTGGGGATGGGGCTTACACGGGAGGAGAACGAACCCTCCAATATATAAAACAAGTAAAAGCTGCATTCATAAATAAATTATGAAATTTTTCGCATTACGGGTAGGTTTATGCTGACCGAGGTGAGAGCAGCTTGAAAATGGCTTGAAAACAGGTAGCAAAATTTAAGAGTGGACCAAAATAAGAAAGTCTTAAATAGCCATCACTTGGCTTACTTTAAGGCCAACACACACAATATTTTCGGCTGCCTCTTAGGTGTGTGTGTGTGTGTGTGTGTGTGTGTTCTCTTGTGTCTAGACACGCGTTTAACCAAACCCAACCCCTGCCCTGCCATAAAACTTTAGCTGGTTCTTATTTACAGGTGTGCCTCGCTTCTCTCTCGCATAGTTTTATTTTTCCCTTGGTTTTTCCTGTGTTTGTTGTTTTCCTGTCGCTGCTTATGGGGCTTCCCATTGCTATTTACACTGCGTGCCACGCCCCGCACTGCCGCCCAACTTCCATAAACGCACCAAATACGCAATAAATTCAATTAATTGTCTTAAGCTTCTTATTTCAGCAAATTTGCCACGTACCTGGCGGTAGTTGATCCCGTCAAACAGGGACGAATAAGCCGCCGCAGGGGCAGTTCTTTCGTCAATGCTTCCGTCCGTCAGTTGGCCAAGAGTCGAGTTGCGCGGAAGTTGTGGAAAATGGTAGCTTAGGTGTTTGCGGCTTTTGAATCCACAATTTCGTTTTTACAACGCGCTCAACTTAATTTTATGTTTAGGATGCCAAGCGGAGTAACACAATAAAGCGCGGCAACTAATATCATTTAATGTGGCTCTCAAAATACCTGAGGTAACTTAAGAAACTAAAACGCAGAAACTTGACAGGCTTGTAAGGATCGGAAACTACAAAAGCTAGAGACTTTCAATTTGAATTATGTTCCGATTTCTTCTTTGATTTTCATAGTATCGATAAATATCGATGTTGAGAAATGGCTTTTTAAGCATAACACGAAAATTATGAGAGCCAGACACACAAAAGTTGGAATGTATGCTATCGAATAGGATATATGCGCAAGAAATGTTTTACATTTGGAATATCTCGCCCCGTTTCCGGAAAAAAATTGGAAAATAAAATAAGAATATACAGACATATTTGGGACCTGAAATTTTGAACAAGGATCGGAATTTAAATACCGAAGTTATGCAAGATGGCATTTCACATAGTGGGGGGAAGAATATAGTTTGAAAAAAAGACAATTAGTTCCAATTGTAAGCATCTTTTTTTTATATTTTTAACCTTGTACATTACCCGTATATGTTTTTCTTCTATAACTTCTTCTATATGTATATGTTCTATATCTTCTTCTATTGCCCGCATATGTTCTTCTTCCGTATTAATCGTAAAGTCCTGTTTAGTAAAAATTCAAACATTGATGCGTGCACTACTTTTTAGTCTGAAGCTTTATTCGCAAGCAACAAATTGCCGCCACACAAAGTTCTCGCAATCCCGCACACAATCCGCAACGCAAACCCCAACAGCCACCCACTGTGCGTGGTCTATGGTGCAGCAGATTGAGGCTGCTGACGTTGATGGGTAGCACGTAAATTTCCCCAGTGACATAAACGGGCATTTTCCCAGCAGCAGACATACACACACACTGCAAACACACACACATGCTGCCAAGTGTTGTGCGCGTTAAAATATATTTGTTTTTTTTCTCTTCATTTTATTTTTATATTTCTACACCAACTTTTACACATGCGAATGACTTTAAACAATTTCCACAACAATTTTGAGCGTCCTTTTTCACTTTTTTGCTCTTACCTGCACGTTTTTACGGCCTCTACGGGAAATAGGCACTAAAAATCTAGGGGAAATGGCGTCGACAAAATGCAACGCGGAACGGCATAAAAATGCTTGACGCAGTGCCTGCAAATTGAATCACAGGCTGTTTTTTTTCCTGCGGTTTAAAGCCACATAAGAACTTGAAGCAAGAAGTATTTAAAGCGAACGGGGCACAAAAATCGAAGGGTTCACCTGACCTCTGACCCTTTTGCGCTCCCTTTATGCGCATTAAAAGACAGATAAACTTATATATATACAAAAATAACGTTTGAATTTCAAGTGCTGCGTGTCTTTGGTTGGCAGTCATAAAACGTTTTAGGTATATTAAAAATGGAAACATGTGGAAATCTCCCCCAAGCGCCCATAGCGCAATCGACCAAAAGGGCAAAATTTGATGAATTGGCGCAATTTTAACCACAATAAGTCTGTCATAGCAAACGCTGGTGTTCCGTTCCAAAAGAGAGTTGTTATTATTTCGCCCAGATTTCGATCTTTAATTCAATTTACCTAAACAAAAGAAAAACAAGTAAGAGGTTCTAGTCGGGAGCTCCCGACTAGGGGATACCCTGAACCCTCATATTCCAACACCAAATGCAGCGCGCGCTTATAGATAGAGAGTAGCGGGGAGGTGGCGATAGGTATAAAATGAAAGATAATCGATATATATATACTTTTCTAAAGCTACATGTCAAGTTTGGTAACTCTTGCTCTTATTATTTACCAAAATTGCTTAAAAAACAGGATATCGATATACATTTTTATCGATTACTTGGAAACGGGGCAAGTTATCGATTATCGGAAACAAACTCGATCTGCGTAGGAACTAGGAGCACCTACATCTAAAATTTCAAGTCTCTAGCTCTTATAGGTTCTGAGATCCTTGCGTTCATACATACGGACGGACGGACGGACGGACGGACGGACGGACGGACGGACAGACAGACGGACATGGCTAGATCGACTCGGCTATTAATGCTGATCAAGAATATATATACTTTATGGGGTCGGAGATGCTTCCTTCTGCCTGTTACATACATTTGGATTTTGCACAAAAACATAATACCCCTTTTACCCATTTTTAATGGGTTCAGGGTATAAAAAGATCAAAAAATACACGGAAGATCATAAGATCATAAGATAAGTAAATAAAAGTGAGTTAAGTTGAAGAATTATCTAAACTTTAAATACAAAAAAAAAATAAGGTATTTTTGGGATCAATAGTAAGCTTGTTGCTCAATTTAATGAAATGTATTCCCTGTATGTAAAGTCCTCTCGACAAATTCATACAGTTTTTTGAAGTTTGCCTATATTCAACTTTGAATATGACTTTATTCCCATTGTCACATCTCATATTTATTTTACTATGAAGGTATTACAATGATATCAACAAGAAAAGATTCCAAGCCTGAAGAAATAATTTTAGATAAACAAAATATCACGTATACGAGAACGAACATGATCATTTCTCAGCCAAAACTCTCAAATTAATTTCTCAACTGAAAAATAATATGAAAAAGATCTTGCACTCAAAGAAAACATTTGTATACAAATAATCTCACTATTTTCTGGAGTTTGGGTATTTGAGAAAAGCTTTGATTTTTTTGCTCCTTTTCCGAAAGTCAAGCATAAAAATAATTTTTTGCACAAATAAATATTGCTGTGCGTTGTGATGCATAAAATAAAAAAAGAATTACAAAAAAAGCAAAGACAAATCGCAAAATCACAACTGCGAAATTTGATGTTCACCCCCTTCGAATGTAAAGGGGCGTGGCTGGCAGTTGGAATTGTCATTGTCTAAATTGAAAAATGTGCAAAGAAGTGAAGTCTTATTTTGCCTTTTTTTTTGACTTGGAGGGTTGGCACACCGCCAATCGTAGAAGAAATATTTTGGACAAATAAGCGCATAAATTGAATAGAAGCCACACATTGACCCACATTGGGAGCCACTCATAATCGAGCCTGACCCCAAAAAGCGAGGCCACAAAAAATAAATTTGGCTGGTTTTTGATCTTGTGCTGAAACTTCTTTAAATCCCAGAAATTGCGTTTCAAGCCAAATATTATTAATAATCTCTCTGCCGTTAAGCCACAAAGTCAAACACTTGGGACCTGCCAGCGGAAGTTATCTCATCAATATCGATTGAAATGAGGGAGGAAGGGGGGTTGGGAGAGGGACGAATGAGGGGATTGCAAACATAAGCCGACAACTTGGGTACGTGTCTAAGCGGAGAAAAAGAAGCAGCGTTTCAAGTTTCTGCGACAGCAAACAAAAGACAATAACAAAAGCAACAGAAAAAAAAAAAAAACTGAAAAGAAAATACCAATAAAAATATTTGAACTTGTCTTTGAAAAGAACCAGGGCTGAAAATCATTTTCATGACATTTCAAAACATATTTAAGGCAGACATTGATATAAAATAAGAAATTATGATTGTCAAGTTGAGAAAACACATCAAAATATATGTTAATTAAAAATGTAAACTATAAAAAAAAACAATGAATTCTGTTGAATTAGTTTTTTGTTTAATCTGTAGTATATTTAAATAGGCAGCTTGGTCCTCCTCAATTCTTAAATGTTTGTTTTTCTATTATAAGTATTTTAATGTTCTCTGGGCTAGAACACTTGTGAATGTTGAGTTTCCTTATAATAAATATCGGAATGTTCTATAGTAATATAGAATACATCTATTGTATAGTAATACAGATAGATGACTATTATTTATAGATAAAATTTAAAGCTCTGTTATTAATCAATTGGGAGGCGCCCCAAAGATTAATATACATATTTGTGTTCTTACTTAAAACATAATTTATGTGTTCTTACTTAAAACATCATTTATGTTTTCCTTAAGAAAACACATATACATACAAATAGGCGTTTATATTCAAGTACAGAGTTTGTAATATTGTTAACATAATTTATTCAATCGCACTTATTTGCAAGGAGCCTAAGAACCTGTTAGACTTACCTGAATTAATGAGAATCGCATAGGGAGGCGATCTTTGCAAAAATCGAGGTGCGTCGGGTCTGTGTTTGTTTTTAGAGCGACACACAAGAAAACACATGTGGTCCAGCCCTCGTTTAAGAAATGCACAGGCTCTTCAGCTGCCTACAACCCCGCCCACATGCCAGCTTCGGCTGTCGTCCCTAAGTTCATCATCATTTCCCACAATGCCGACGTCTCGCGTTTATCGTCAACTCTCAAGTAGTTTACTTTGCCAGACATTCTTTTGACTTGGCCTCTGACTTTTGGGCCTATTCCCACATAAGCAAAGGATTCGCAGCGTTGTTGAATATCGGCACGATATAATGCCTGTTGGTTTTGCTTTTTTAATAACAAGCGCCCGCCCACTGTCTGTCTGTCAAGTGTGAAGGCTCAAGAAGAAGCAGTCAACGTGGCCCATTGTTGGGCCTCAAAGTACGCTGCTGTTGCCTGATGAAGTGGCTGACGCGGAGTCGCCCGGAAAGAAATCAATAACATGCAACTTGAGTGTGGCTTTGAGTGTGTGTGTGTGCGAGTGTGTGTGGCGGTCGCTGCTGCCACACCCAATATTGAATTACTCTATTACCAATGGCAGCTGAAAGCAGCAAGCAGCAAGCAGGCCAACAAATATTCCAGCCCCGTCGATGTCTTGTGCAACTTGCGTTGCATAGTTTTGCGAGCTGCTTGCTCGCAAGACATTTTATCCCTTTGATCCTTTTTATTGTTGCCACCGCAGCTGGTGTTGTCTTACACGCGACAGCCCGTGGGGTAACCAGCAGCGGCTGCCCCGTAACCCTGCCCCTTTACCCCTTTACCGCGCTCCTGTTTCGGTTTCTTGCACTTTGGCTTAAACCGCAAGCGACGTCGTTCAACTCCTGGCGTCCTTTATTCCTTGCCAGCCAACACAAACGTGATGTGGCTGCAGTCCAAAACCGGCAATTGGTTTTCAGTTACAGCCACGGTGATGGGCGGACCTTCTCTTTCCCTTCTACTCCTTCAATCTTCTACGAGGTCTGTACGCAACTTGCAAGCAGCTTGGTTGCACTTGACTCGTCTACCTAGCTGGAGCTGCTCCTCGTTGCCTGCCTGGCTAGTTGGCCAGCTCAGTGGAGCGCTGCTAAGGCCAACTGCCCGGGACATATTACATAAATCCTCTAAAGCAAAGAGAAGCAAACTAAACAAGTCTAAATTTTGATTTGATTTTGTTTAAGCTATAAAGATATTTCCTTTTATAAATGACTTAATTTAAGAATGTCAATCGACAGAAGGAATCACAATTGAAATGAAGTGCCTTACACTATTTAAACTATAAACTTAATCATAAAGTGAGATATACACTTCTGGGAATATCTGAAACATTAGAATAAGGGTAAGACGTAAATATGTATGTAGAGTTCAAATAGAGCATAGACCATAATCCGATTGGCATATTCTAAAAGATTTGGTTCCATTTGATCTGAGTTTAATGTCTGATATTGAAGGGTGTCATGAACTTTGACTAAAAAAATAACTGTGCTACGGTCAGACAGGCATATAAATGTCTGGTGTGACCAGCCTCGGACCAATTTTTATCCGTCCGAAGAGTGGGGCCAGAGCACAAATAAACAAAGTCAAGGCTTTAAATCTATGAAAAATAGATAAGCTTAAAAAATCTGTTAAGCTTCGATTAGAATTTTGGTAGTATCTATACTGAACTAAAAGCTTTCCCATAGGCTTTCGTTTCGCAACGACTGTGGAAATTAAAGAATATTTTTGAAGGTTCATTAAACTGTGGAACGCAACGGCGGTTCCTTGTGAATGCCGAAGGACAACACTGGCGATGACTAGGCGTATTTTTGCTGCAGTGGCAGCTGCGGCAGACAATGCCCGATCATAATCTACATAAAGACCGGCTTGCCAGTAAACGACGTAATGTGTGTGAGCCTCTGTATGTTTGTGTGTGTGCATGGTACGTGCCTGTAAAGCGTACGAAGGACATTGCCAATGTTTTTCCTGTTTATGTGTGTGAGTCGATGTTTAGTGTGTTTGTCTGGGCTGCAAATTCGATTTGAGGTGCGCCTCGTGCTGAAAGACACATCGGCATGGGGCTTGTGGCAACTGATTGGGCTGATTATAGCCAGAAGATGTTGGGGAAATGAGCGACTGAGGGTGGGTGCAGGTTCGAGTCCCTGACCATGACACGTTGTTACCTTAAGCTCTTTTACTATCAAACAACTTTGCTTGGCTAACAAATTAGCTGCAAAGTTGCTGCTATCGAAAAACTTTGCTGGACCCCAAACAACAACAAAAATCATTTCCTTTTACGCGACAGCTTCAAAATTTCACGAGCACCAGCTCAGACGAAGCTGTTTGCCGCCGGGGCAAAAATCCATTAAGTGGCTACCGAAAAGAAAATCCAAAGAAAACCCCAACGAAAACTAGCAAGAAAATGTGAAAAACGTTATGCTTACGCCTTAATGCTCTAGCAAGACCTAAATGAGTTTATAGATGTAATTCATTTTTGGGGTTTTAGCTGTACAAATCCCCAGATTTAAGACAGACCTCTAATTTCCAGCGAGCCATTTCATAAAATCTGCGCCAAAACCTTTTGGGAATTCTTAGCTTAGCTCATGTTTAAATGGCAAAAGAAATATTCGAGCTTAGTTATCTGTATTAAGTATTTCTCCAATTGCAAATAATATGCACATTAAACAAACTTGCTGGCGCAACTAATATGCCGCCTAGCGTGCAGGGTATTCACAGAGCTTGACAACTTTAAATCGATGGAAAATGAAATGGCAAACGCATGCAAGGAGCACAGCATAACGAACACAAAATAAAATGGCGAAAATTCAATTTTGAAATAAACAATGGCGACGACAACGGATAAAACAAGGAGAAGCTTTGCAAACAGCAAAGCACGACTATAAGCTACTCTGTAGGTCGGGTTATTGCTTAAGTTTTTCTTAATTATTATTTAATTTAATTTAAACAATTTTTTTATGTGAAGTCAAATGGAAGATTAGAAACTTAAATTGAGTTTGCCATATTTTCGCTTTAAAATTGTCAACAAATTTTGTCATTCAATATAAATGCAAGCTTATAAAGTTGTGTTAAATTCGCAATATTCATTCCTTTAAAAATGTCTAAAAATGTGGGAAGTCCATTGTAACTATTTCTCTATTAAGAAATAGGGTATATTAACTAAATGTGTTGAGTGTTGTTTGTGATATTTATCTCTTTAAATATCAAAAAACCATGCAAAAACTATATCATTTCCCTGCAGAAAATAGGGTATACAAACTAAATGCAGGCTTGAAAACTTAACTAAAGTTCACGATATTCTTAATTTGTCAAATTTTGCTAGGCATTCAATATACCCATTTCCCTATTAAAAAAAAAGGGTATATAATGCGAACTCCCGACCCAGCTGATTGTCACGCAGAGCAAACAAACAGTGGCTCAAGCAGTAGGTAAGAATTCAGCCAGAGTTGAAAATTCAATAAAAAATAAAAGTAAAATAAAAATTGCTAAAAGGTAGCGGCCAAAAAAAGCCAAAAAGTGGCTGCCCTCTGAAATGTGAACTAAACATGCAATCGAACTTCAAACTCGCTCAGCTGTTAATGTTGCATGGCCCGGCAAGCCGAGTAAAAAGCACAAAAACTGGAAGAAGAAGTAGATGTATAAGTAGAAGTGGAAGTGGAGGAAAAAGAGCAGGGAGAGGAACAACAACTAGTTTTGGGTAGCTGCAGTCTGGGGGTTGGCCATATATATTTGCGCAAAACAAAAAAAAAACAGATAAGAAACGACGCTGGCGACGACGGCGTCAGTTGTTATTGCCAACATTTTAGTGGCGTGTGCACCCTACTGCCGAATCTCCCCTTCCCTTCCCCTTCCCCTTCTCCACCCACTCTCACTGCAAGTGGCTGTCGAGGCTGTGACTCATGCCTGAAGTGATGACGAAATCAGCCGGCAGCAGACACAGAAACTACAAAGTACTTGTGTACTCATATGAATAACTAAAACGAGGGTGGCTCAAGAGATTCATGTAGGTTTTTGTTTTGTATTTTAATTTAAAACATGATGTGATTAACTGCCTCAAAAATATTAAAATAATTATTTTGATAAGAAATTCCAGTTTCAATGAAATATATAATATATAAAGTTCAGTGGATAATTAACCTTTCTGACTAAGGAAAAAACAATTATTGAAAAACGTGGCAATTGTTCAGTGCTAATAAAATAAACAACACAATTTTGAAGAAAAACTATTTTATAAAAATACAAATTCGAAAAAAAAGTGTAAAAAAATAATAAAGTATTATAAAGATAATTCACGTACTATATATTTATGAATTTTATAGAGCAATTCAAAATGCATTAAATTGTCCTTGAAAAATAATGCAATAAATTAAATAAATAAAAAAGCTTAAAGTTTTTCTTCACTTCTTCAATTATATATTTTAGTATTACAATTTAAAATCATCAAATTTCATTTAATGAAAAAAATAATATTAATAGATTTATTTAAATTGCAAAATACTTTAAAAATAATTTTTATAATAATGCAATATTATATTCATATTTGATCAATTTTTGTTTAGTAAAAACTGAAAGTGTTTATTTTTGAGTTAGAAATAGTTTTGAAGTCAACGTAGTATATGCCTGCCTTTTAAAAATCGTATTATTGAACTGAACCAATGGAAACTCATCGCACAACCCTCTGTTATATATATACGAAAGGATCAATGTACATATTTGGTTTGGAAACATGCGAAAATTTATGGATAAGCCATGTCGGGCGGCAGGCGGCACGTGGTGCCAATCAGCACACGCAAAGAGAACTACAGTGTGTGTGTGTGTGAGAGAGAGAGAGAGAGAGAGAGAGAGAGAGAGAGAGAGAGCGCCTCTGTAGAGAATAGAGAGTAGTGTGACCAAAGTGTGCAAACATTGCGTGCCTCATTCGCCGTGTTGTGCCAAAAGAAAATATTATGATTTCCATTTCTAAGCTAAGCAGTTAATTTCACGTCTAGTGTGGGGCCCAAGTGCTGCATAATTATGTGCACTGTGGATGCAAGGGGCGTGGTGAGGAGGGGGCTGGGTAAGAGGTTGCATAGGTCTGCACATGATTTGCGGTTCTGGTTCTTGCAACTTGCGGCACTCGAAAGACTCGTTTAGTCATCGTCAACGTCGAGTGCTCAGAATGTTTAGCTGCTTAATTAAATGCAATACACGAAGGAACAGCAATAAAGCATGCAAAAGAAATGCATTTCAATTAAAAAAGAACAGAGCGGGAGAGAAAGAGAAGGCAGCATATAACTAGAGATAGAGAGAGAGAGAGAGCGCGGAAGAGAGACAGCTCTTAGATGTAATTAAGTGAGCTATTCAACTGAGGCTCTTCCAAGTGGCCCCACTCGCCCCGAGGGGCTAATGTGGCAACCGGAGCCACAGTTGGACGCAAATGTTTGCCAATTGCCGAGCAGATGTCGTAGCTGATGGTTAATGATGGAGAATGATAGAGCAGGCAGCGACGGACTAACACCTGAACACGTGTTGGCCTCTGATACGCAAATGAATGCAGATACAATTATTAATTGGTCACATTTAAATCAATTATTTTTATATAACGAGCTCATTTTAGCTGCTTTTTAGCTTATTAAAATTTATAGACTAGTTTATTTTATGTAAATTCTCAAATCTTTTTTTATCCTTCTAGTGGGTATTATAGTTTTTTCATATACTGTGTAATGTTTATGCAGAAGACATATCCGACCCCGCAAGGTTTATGTATTCTAGATCAACATCGACAACCGCATTTGTTTTGTCAAGCCTGACTTGTGTCTGTCCGTCCGTCTGTTTGTTTCTATGCGAACTAGTCTCTCAGTTTTATAGCCATCTTCTTAAAAACTTTGCATAGGTCCGTGTTTATGTTGCAGATAGTAAATATGTCGGATATATATCATAAACTGTGACAGGAGCGATCGGTCGAAAAGTAGGCTCTTATATGGAAAACTTTTTTTTTAATCAAGATATCTTTATCAAATGCGGCATTAATTAGTTTCACTATATATACTAAATAGCTGACATGGGAAAGATCGATCAAAAAGTAGGACCTTCATCAAACTCAGCATTTAGAGCTTTCATATTCTCACATATGTGCAAAACTGTAAGAAGAATGTCTACAAGGGTATTCAATTGTCGGCATGCCGAAGAAGTTCTATCGTTGAATATTGTTGTTTATAGTTTTCGAGCTTTTCTCGGACACACATATAAATTTAAACTGAATTTAATTTAATTCAAATAAACCTTCAGGCTTAAATTAGATATATACATATATATTTTAATATTTTTATATTATATTTTTAAAATTTAAAATAACATTATTTCTTTCTTTTCTTTTCAGGTAAGCTATTTCCACTTATTTGCCCAATTAAATTTTATTGCCACCTGCCTGCACACATTCTGTAAGTTTGCCGCTGAATTGCAAATCTAAACTTTAGCTATATTGCCCAACTATCCCCCCTCCCCCTCACTGTTGTTGCCCCGCCCATGTGCATTGACATAATCATTAAAATACCTTTCGCCCACTTAACACACAATTGTCTGTGTTAAACCGTTGGCCGTTTAACACACAAATGTTCACACTTTGCTGTCATTATATAATATGTATATTTATATTTGCATGTGTGCGTGTGTGTGGGTCCCCTTATAGCTATTGCCCCCCCTTTAAGCGCGCCCCTTTATGTGGCATGACACGTTCACATCAATGCGCACCGGACGAATGGCGGCATTCACGTTGTGTTTGCCGGCAAATGATTTCCCAAGCAATTCAAATGCAAAACGAGAGCCGTAACCCAAGCGTTCCCCTTAGCGCCCCCCTCGCAACTAAAAGCTCCCCCTGCGTATAATCAACAACTAATATTGTAGGAAGCATTGTGTGCTTCGATGCCTTCGACAAGCTGCTGTCATGATATTCCCGCCTCCAGCTGCATATTTGGTCCCCCCCGCGTCAGACATCTCTTCCAGACATGAACATCGTGTAGGCGAGAGTGTCGCCTGACAGGCCCTCGGGCCCTGCGCCGCCAGCTCAAGCTCCCAGCTCTGACTCGGACTACGGCCCAAACTGTGGCTCTCGCGCTGACTCAAACTCCAACTTCGACTCCAAAACAACGACTCTGACTCTGACTCCGACTCTGGTCTAGGTCCCATTGTGATTCATCGTCGCACCGAGACGCCTCTGCTCTGCGTCCATGTGGCTTGGTTTCTCGGCACTGGCGCCGTTCTGCTATTTAAATTGCCGCTCTATATCCTTGTCCGCCTTTCGACAGGGCCGGCACGTCGCCAGCTTCATACTACCTACTGTGCCAAGGATATTTTTACTGTTCTCTGTCTTTGCACTCTCTCTATCTATCTCTCTCTCGCTCTCTGCGTGTTTTCGGCTTTTTTTGAGTCATCGCCGCTTTATTTATTGTTCTTTGCCAGTTGTTGTCGCCAGCCGCGTGCTCGCTCTGTTGCCATATAATTTAATTGCAGTTAATATATTTTCGATATTCGAAAATACGTTTTTTCGACTCTGCGAACAACTTGCAGCAGCAAGACACAGAAAGAGAGAGAGAGAGCGCCAAATGCTTACGCTGCGTGGGAATGTCAGCTGCCGAAAATGTTAAGGCTCTCTTTTGAGCACAACTAAGAGCGTTGCCAGCTGTAAATTTGGGCAGAGCAATAAACTTTCAAAAATATTTAAGATTTTCGAAATTCGAAAGATATTAAAAAAGGTTTATTTAATACATAGGAAAAATGTTTAAATTGCTTATTGATTACCAAACGTATGTTGTATATTAAAAATGTAGTATTGTTTAATAATTTATTTATATAAAAAAAGTAAAAATAATTAAAAATCTATAGTTATAAATCTATTTAAATTGTCTATTAATATTGTAATACAATTATTATCACACAGTATAAAAAATTAATCGAAAGATCATTAATTGAAATATAAATCGGTAGCTTTTGATATTTATCATTTAATCGAAAGCTTAATGTTTTTTTTTTTAAATGAAATTAACCGGCTTTCTTTGCTGAGCAAAACTGCAAGTACTGTTGCAGTCAAATAACTGTCTATGGGTTACGCTCTTGCTGCCTCCTCTGTTACTCTCTTGAATTCGGGCTCTGCCGCCGTCGAGCAGCAAAAAAGCAGCAAAAGTTCGTTGTGCTTCTCACTGCGCATGCTTCGAAATTTGTTTTCGAAATTTCACGCATTAAGGTAACGCAGCAAGGTCGACAATGAAAAATATTGTCAAAAATTTTATGAAATGCTAAATTCTATGAAAATGATCAAAGTAATTAATGACAAATTAATGCAACTTACAGTTTTATATATTTAAAAATTTAATTGCAAACTTAATAAAAAGCTCAGCTTAGCTCAACCCTTGTATTTAACTACGAAAGCACGCGCTCCCGCATGGAGCAGCGACCCACCCCCACAAATACACGGGCTCTGCCTCAGTCTGCTGAGCTGCGCTCTCTGAATCTCGCTCGCTCTCTTTCTATTTTTGGTTGGCTTGTGTCTTGGGGGAGCTGTTGTGAATGCCGCCAGCTCTGTTGCGCCCCAAAGTGGTTTGTCCTTTTTGCTATATGCATTGTCCTTGCCAACGCTAGCGACAGCGCAGCTGGCGTCAACGTTAACGCTAGAGCCAGCGTCAGCGTCGTCAGTTGTTCGCCTGCTGCTGAAAAATTAACATCGACATAATTTAGTTTGTCTTCGTCGTTCGTTGCGCTCGTTACGTATTCGTGCTGTTGTCGTTAGCGTCGTTTCTCTTTGTCTTGGTCGTTCTTGCATTCCACAGTAAAAGCCAAGACGCTGAAATAACGCAGTGAAAGCAAATACGCAAAACAAATAAACAACAACAATAACAAAAAAAAAAAACGCCGCCGTGTTTTGTAAACAAATACAAACAATTCGTAGCATACTATTCAGCGCGGCACATATAATCAAAATATTCGCATTAAAATTGCAAGTTTTAGACAATTATAGTAAACAAATATTTTTAAATAAATTATATTAAATCAAATACTAAAACAAAATAATAACTGTGCGTTGCGCTCTCAAAAGTAGGCAATACAAAAATTAAGTTGCCAACATTCACATATCCGAACAGCTAACAGCCCGCGGCTAGTAAATACACCAACTAAAACTATACTTAATATATATACTTATTTATAAAAAGGGAAAAAAGCCATAAGAAGGTACCAAAATGTTGATTGGATTAGTACGCGATTCGGTGATGCAGTGCTTCTGCCACACCTGCCGTGCGCCGGGCATTTTGCCAGCGGGTAAGCCAAAATAAATACAAAAATAGTAGTAGAAATAGTAGTAGAAATAGTAGTAGAAATCGTGCTACTACCCAAAACCTGACCAAATTGGTAACAATTCGACTTGAGGCGTTTTTATTAATTAAATATAAAACTAATTTTTACATTTCTAAAGTACATGTTTTTTCTGTGAAGGTTAACGCAATTTTAAGCTTTATTTTGTGTTGTTTTTATTTGTTGTTAGGGCTTTCTGTTAGTCAATAAATAAAAGTTTAGGACACACTTCTTTTTATTTAAACTGCTCACGTATGCCAAAGTTGTTTCTCGACCAGAACTTATTCCCCCAGCTTGTTATTGTTGTAGTTCGCTCTTGACCATTCTGTGAGTTGACCTTTAGTTGTTTTTTGTTGTTGTAGTTTTTAGAATTAGGTTCAATTTGTTGCACACTCAACTTTTTGATTGGTTGCACAATGTTTTCGAGGGCGCACAGAAATTTGAGCTCAAGAGCTCCACAGAACACTTGATGAAGGCTCCTGAAGTGGTGCATTGTTTTTAGCAATAAGCATGTTTGAGGACCCAAAGCTAACAGACGTGGGCATAGAGCGGCAGACTTTTAAGAGCAGCCTAAACCAATTTCGGACTACAATTCTCAAGTGAATTAAGTCTGACTAAGATATTTTAAGAACATTTCCAACTTATTTTAGTTAGGGGTTCCTTCAATGCCGATTGAACTGTGTCGTTTTGTAGAATTAACACATATCTACACGAAATGTAGGTTAAAAATGGTTTTTTTTTTGTTTGCCTGGAAATTATAAATACCCTCAGCAGCAGGGCTTGAATCTCATCATGATCTATGTATGTAAAATTCTCTTAGCTAGAGACCATCGTTAGTTAGCCTGTTTCTTAAAGATTTCCATAAAATAGAATCTATCTGCGAGGATCAAAGCTGCTAGCCCTTGCCATCGCAATAATATATTTAAAAATAATATAACAAGTAATATATGTATATATCAAAACAAGTAAGAGGTTCTAGTCGGGAGCTCCCGACTGGGGTATGCCCTGAACCCTCTTCTTCCAACACCAAATGCAAATATATATACTTTTCTAGAAGCTACATGTCAAGTTTTGTGACTCTAGCTCTTATTATTTACCAAAATTGCTCAAAAAACAGGATGTCGATATCGATTTTTATCGATTGCTTGGAAACAGAGTAAGTTATCGATTATCGGAAACAAACTCGACCTGTGTAGGCACTAGGAGAACCTACAGCTAAAATTTCAATTTCTAGCACTTATAGGCTCTGACATACGGACGGACGGACGGACGGACAGACAGACGGACATGGCTAGATCGACTCGGCTATTGATGCTGATCAAGAATATATATACTTTATGGGGTCGGAGATGCTTCCTTCTGCCTGTAAAATACATTTAAATTTTGCACAAAAACATTATACCCCTTGTACCCATTTTTATGTAGCATGCAATATTTAAAATAGTTTTTTTATTTTTGAAATAGTATGTGATTGAGAATCGTAAGTCAAATCTATGTCAACGAAAATTTTAACTAAGTTCGCAATAAAATGATGAAATTGATGACAAGAACACTTGTTATACATTATCTATATGGAACAGATCTTTTATCATATTCTTTTGCTATTTCACAAATAATCGTCCATTAGATCACACTGTCTAAGCAAATCAAATCTCGAACAGTCATCAATCATAATGCCAGCCACCTCACATGCTGTCTAGCAACAGTCAAGGACGCAGTTTGAGGCCCATTAAGTCATCAACAGGCCCAAGACAATTATGTAATACAATAAGAGCAAGAACAAGAGTACGAAAGACCAACACACATGTATTCTGATTCTAATGCCTGATGAAAAATTCAAGTTGCTCAGCGAGTTTTCCATTCGTTTTTCTTTGGCGTTGGTTGGGAAAATCAATTTCAGCTAGAAAGACAACGTCAACGAGTGGGCGGGAGCGGGAAAGAGAGTGCGAGGAGGCGAGCTTTAACTATAAAAACCGAAAAGACAAACAATATGACGTTGATTTTTGCCGATGCCGCGTGGAAAGGCAAAACTAAATGCCCCACCAAGTAGGCAATAACAATTTCGTGGATGACTGTTTGTTGGCCACGGTTGTTGTTGTTGTTGGCCATTGTTGTTGTTGCCGCCTTTTTATGGTGCCCCGCGCCATGACATCGCATGGCGCCAGTCAGCCGGCAACGATGAGTCATGCCGAATGCCGCATGCCACATAGCCTAGCTGGCATGGAATTTAATTTTAGCCATGCCTTAAAGCGCCCTCAAACGCTTTTCTTTTGTGTTAATGCATATGAATGTCTGCATTACATTTCATCAATGCCCTTTTGGGCCACTGGACAATGGCGGGCACACACAACTCAGTTATGCCAATGATTTTATTTATATTGTATTGGGCTATTAAAATGCAATAATCGCCGCAAACAATCGCACATACGACTACGGAATGATTGCGCAATATGCACACGGCCCAACGAGCACAGCCACAGCCACAAGCACAAGTACAAGCCCAAGTCGAAACTGAAACACCCACACACACACACACACACAAACAATGACGTTGACAGTGGGAGGCGTATATTGATTTATTGACACAGGCACCTTACGCAAAAAAAACAGAAGGTGGGCAATATGAAAAAATAGGCAGGCGAGGACGAAATACCCTAGCAGATATACTACATTCGTATTATTAATACAATGACAGCTCTAATACTAACTTCCACTCCTTTTTGCGGAAACACATTCGCACAGGCGAGGTAAAAGTAAAGAAAAGCCGAAACAGTAAAAATCGATTTGAGGAAACACATCGTCTTACTCAGGAACATTGTAAAGAGAAGCTTCTTAATTTCGGTAAATTTAAGCGAAATCGTACTTGTGAAATATGAGTGGAAATGAAATTAACGGCTAGTTCCAATAAGACTGATAATAATGTAAATTAGCCTTTAAATGGTGAGCTTTAAATGAAATATGGAGCGAAATACTTGATATTAATTGGCTGACAATGGCAAAAAGATATGATAATAAGATATGTCAAAACCGAATATTACTTTGAGCGTGATATCATGTTGAAAATTTGATACGCAAATATATCAGGTGACTTATTTTTAAATTATTATATTTGAATTTTCTTTCCAAAACTTAATTGGATTACCACAGTTATTAACTACAAATCCCAAGTGTGTTTTCCTCCTTATGAAAATATCAATGTATAACATACATTAGAAAGTCAGAAGTGCCTTTTTTCGTAGCCCCTTACTAGGGTAGACAGGCAAGTTAAAAGACAAAGACCACAACAAATTACTTACATGCGTTTACCTTCTTCCCAATCTTCGACCCACACGTGTTAGCCATTTTTCAATTGACGAAGGTATTTTTCACAATTCCCCTGGCATGCTTGCAGTCTGAGACTATAAATCTTGCCGCGTAACTGTACCTAATTACGCCTCTTGTGGTAACAAAAACAAAATAAAACAGCTCAATTTGCACTTGACTCGTGTGATAAAGACATAATACCCATTTTAAATGAGTTCCTAGTAAAAGTAAATGAGCTGAAATAAGTGAAAAATCACAAGGGCTACAGCAGCGTCTTAGAAATCGGATTGTATAAAAAAGGTGTCTAGCAAACATTTCAAAGTCAATTATGCCTATTTAGTTTACAGTATAATAAATAATGAATTAATCCATTAATAGGATATTATTATTATTATCATTTATATATGATTATTATTACTATTATTAATATTATTAGTTTTAATAATAATATAAGCATTATAATTATCATCAATATTATTCATTTTATTATGATTATTGTTATTATTATTATTACTATTATTATTATTATTATTTTTTTTTATTATTATTATTATTTTCATTATCATTATCATTACCATTATCATTATCATTACCATTATCATTATCATTATCATTATCATTATCATTATCATTATCATTATCATTATCATTATCATTATCATTATCATTATCATTTTCATTGTCATTGTCATTGTAATTGCAATTGTCATTGTCATTGTCTTAAATATATTTATAATCATAATCATTATTATTATTACTGTCAATATCATTAACATTATCATCAACATAATCATTACCATTATCATTAACAGTATCATTGCTATCATTACTAACAATTTTAATTTTATATTATTATTATTATTATCATAAATAATAGTTATTAAATTATTATTAAAATTATAATTAGGTTACAATCATTTATTAAACCCTGAACCCATTAAAAATGGGTAAAAGGGGTATTATGTTTTTGTGCAAAATCCAAATGTATGTAACAGGCAGAAGGAAGCATCTCCGACCCCATAAAGTATATATATTCTTGATCAGCATTAATAGCCGAGTCGATCTAGCCATGTCCGTCTGTCTGTCCGTCCGTCCGTCCGTCCGTCCGTCCGTCCGTCCGTCCGTCCGTATGTATGAACGCAAGGATCTCAGAACCTATAAGAGCTAGGGACTTGAAATTTTAGATGTAGGTGCTCCTAGTTCCTACGCAGATCGAGTTTGTTTCCGATAATCGATAACTTGCCCCGTTTCCAAGTAATCGATAAAAATGTATATCGATATCCTGTTTTTTAAGCAATTTTGGTAAATAATAAGAGCTAGAGTTACCAAACTTGGCAAGTAGCTTCTAGAAAAGTATATATATATCGATTATCTTTCATTTTATACCTATCGCCACCTCCCCGCTACTCTCTATCTATAAGCGCGCGCTGCATTTGGTGTTGGAATATGAGGGTTCAGGGTATCCCCTAGTCGGGAGCTCCCGACTAGAACCTCTTACTTGTTTTTTATATGAAAACGTTTAGTATGCTTTTCAGTATTTTTTCCATATTTTCATCAAATTTTAAGACTTTGTTAAAGCTTTTGGTAATTCATAAAAAGGTAAAAATAGTTGCATCAAATATAAAATAAAAATGCAGGTGGAGTTTCTTTTAAAGATTAAAATCAATTACATCAACTGACAGGCAAACAGCTCAATTATCATTTGACACACGTCTAATTTATGGCACAGACACAGCGACTCGTGTATGTGTGGAAGCATCTTAATTTCGGAGATGGTTTTCGTTTTGGGGCTAGAAATGGGGACCAACCTGTCCCCAACCACGATTTGCCTTTGGCTCAAGGTTAGAGCTGAAATTGCTGGTTTTTAATTTGGCGCCTCTAATTGTGAGTGCCGGTGCTCTGGGGGCACACATGTCTCTCAGCATCTTCCCCCAGTTCTCTTTCTATCTCTCTAGTTCTCTCTCTCTGTCTTTCGCATCTGTGCGCTTTGTAATGGCCTCGCCTGGTTGGGTTGTGCTGTTGGGGTTCGCTTTGCTTTTCGGCTTGGCAAATTAGATTTCCTAGCTACAAAATTGCAATTCAAAATGCTTTTTTCGACTGCTGCTGCTGCTGCACTTGGGGCAAAAATTGTGCGCAGGCAACGGAAGGGGCTGCAAATTGTTTGAATTGGTGTTAAAATGTGGCATGTGTAAAGACATGAATGCCAGCATTGCGAAATTCTAGAAAATTTAATGTGTGCTTGGTTTGCCATAAAGTTGAAAACAGAGTAAGCTGATCTGATAAATTATGTGTGGCTTAGAATTACAGAGAAACATTTAAAATAGGGCAGAAACTTGGAGATAATGAGTATAAATTTAGAAAAAGAGGTTGGAGAATAGAAAAAAAAAAACTTATTCCGAAATTATATATAAATTGGTCACAATAGAGCTTGCACTTTACAAAATTATGATGTTAAATTATATATTACAAAATTAATTATTATATTAGCCAGAATTTCGGTACTAAAACTCCAGAAAGGGTTCAATGCATATCCATGGTTTTAAATCCTGACCGTTCATTGTAAAAACTTATACCTTATTCTTGGATTTTGAACTTGAAACCTTTTCTTACAGATCTTTCAAATCTTGGCAATTATTAATCGCTTGCCATTGTATATAATGCAATATTCTTAGATTTTAGGCAAATATCTTATATGTTTTGGAAACTCCATTATTTCTTCGATTTACATAACATAAACAATTTGAATCGTTCAATTAAATACAATTAAAATGTTATGCTTTATTAGTCGCCTTTGTTTATCCAAAATTAATTAGTTTAATTGCAAACACAAAAGCACCACAAAACTATCTTTACTCATTATATTGCGATAGCTGAGCCATATTCTTCGGTTTGCTCTGGGCGTAAATCAATTAAGACAAATTGCTGCACAGAACGTTGCGACAGGCAAATGAAGTCGAGTTGAGTCAATGTGAATATAATTTGATGCATCTTTTGGATGCGTGATGCGACAAATTTTCTCGACAGCTTGCGGCTGAATGCGAGCGCGTGTGTGTGTGTGTGTGTGTGTGTGTGTGTGTGTGTGTGTGTGTGTGTGTGTGTGTGTGTGTGTGTGTGTGTGTGTGTACAGGGCGTGGCATTTGATATGATGGATTAGTTGGGCTTGGACCGCCCATTAAGCTAAACATGTGTTGTAAATGTCCACAAATTACTTTCGCTAGCGAATGAGACAGAGAGAGAGAGAGAGAGAGAGAGAGAGAGGAGGGAGGGAGATATAGAGAGAGAGGGAGCGGTAGAGGAAGACACATTTGAACTCAAATTAACTTTGCGAATGTGCTTCATTTGCCAAAAATGTCCATGAACAGCTGCTGTGCCAGGAACAAATCTCGTGCTTCATATATATGGCCCACAATATGCTATACACATACGTATTCATTTATAATAATATATATAAATGCCCAAGTAGATAAATCTAAGGCCTGAGGCTCAAACTATACCGGGCTCTAATACCCTGTTCTCTACTTTCAATAGTGTATTGCAATCCGGAAATATTCATGAAATGTTTTTAATTGTTATACATCTCAAGATTTGTTCTATAATAATAAATATCATTTTCTTACCAGTAATTGAAAACTGGAAGTTCTACTTTTCTGGTTGACAATTATTTTAACTAACTTTTTTGCTTTGTTATCCGATATCGTGAATTATATGTTTACCGAATTTCTGATCGCTTTATCAAACAATTTGGTAGATATGATTTAGAAAAAGTACTTAACCGATAAGCTGTGCATAAAACCAACCGAGCTTTGTGTCTTCAGCTTTCACATTACTTTGCTTATAATTCTCAAGTGGTTATAGCTTCGGGCTTAGATCAAGGCCTTGCAATTGTATAGGTGCTTGCAAAATCTGTTGGTCGTTTAGACCAACATTCACCATGAGTAGGCCAGCTTATAAATTGGAAAAATATATTTTCTTGTCGGATGTATAAAAATATAATAGATATATTGTAAAATGATTGAAACAAATCTATTAAATATAAATATATTTATTTATATGGGAATATTTAGATAAGGTGGTAGATATTACTTTGTTTCTTCCTTTAACTTTCATCTTTTCTTAAAAAACATTAAAAACGTAATTTTTCAGTCACTTAAATTAAGCTAAAATGTATTTAATCTATGAAAACGAAAAGCAAACCCCGACATGTACTCACTTTTACAACACTGCTTGTCAAACGCAGAGGTAAATTTTCATCAAAAAAAAAAATTAAAAATTGTGCACCATAAAATTTATTATATTTCGTGAAAAATTAATAAGAAAAACAAACAACATTGAGCCAAACAACATTGGGCATGGATGTTAGTACATCCGCGCCCTCTCAACCGAGAGAGCTGCGACCAGAATTCGCTAAAATGATGAGAATTGCTGGCGCTACACCTGCGGAAATTCGTGAAATGATTTCCTTAAATACTGTAAGTGCTTCAAATACTGCAATTAATTGCAGTAGTAGCAATTTTGCAGCAACAACATGCACATTGACGTCGACAAACTCCATCTACGCGTCTACCTACACTGTCACAACTTCAAGTGGAGGAGTGTGCACCATCCCAAATATTAACTACAAAAGTGTAGTTGCAAGCGAATCAGAAAATAATACCAAGAACAAGGAAAGTCATCAGTGAAATCACTCAGCTGGATGACGACCAAAATAAAACGTAAACTGCCTTCAAGCTTTCCAAAAGCAAACGGTAAAAAAGGGAGGTTAATTGCATCTCAGTTATCGGACAGACGTCTAAAGGAGATCCCAAAAACTCAAAAAACCAATTTGCATTACTGGATAATGAAGTGAACGATGATCCTACAGAGGAGGAAATAGCCCATGCCGAGGCACTGGCAGAAGAGATGGAAGTAGAGCTGAATGCGGAAAAAGAAGCCAGAGTACCAAGATCTAGGAAGCCACCCCCATCTTCATCGAAAATGTAAACAATGTGACCCAGATGGAGGCAGAGCTTGATGCAGTCATTGGGTCAGATAGTTATACCCTCCACGTTGGAACACAAGGAAAAGTAAGAATTCACGTTGAAAACTCGATTTCTTATCGTAGTCTAGTGCAGTTTCTAAAGAAAATAATGCACATCACTTTACATACCAACTGAAGGAAGACAAGGCCTTCAGGCTTATCGTCCGCAATTTGGCTAGCACCACCCCTGAAGATAGCATTAAAGAGGAGTTTATGCGATATGGACACAGTGTCCTTCGTATCCACAACCCTCGTCCTCGTAAGATCCAACAACAGGAAAACGGTGAAGCTATTGAGGAACTGATCCAAAATAATTTCTTTTTCATTGATTTGGCTCGCAAGCCTAATAATAAGGATGCGCTGAAAATCAAGCAAATAGGACGACAAAGAGTCTTGGTTGAAATACCAAAGAAAAATTTGAATGCCATCCTGTGCCACAGATGCCAAGGATTTGGACATACAAAAAACTATTGTATGAGGCCTTATATCTGTGGAAAGTGTGCTCAAAATCATCCAACAGCTCAATGCAAAGAAACTTTGGTTGAGAATCTTTGCTGTATCAACTGCGGTGGAAACCATGAGGCTTGGCATAAGGGATGCAATGTGTTCAAAGCTAGAACGCAAGAAAGAAGACCAAAATTAAGTCTAGGATTGAAAAGTAATGTCAGTAGCAATAAAGACCGTCAGCAACACATTCCAGCATCCTTAGTGCGAGGAAATTTTTCGTACGCCGATACTCTGCGTACTGGGCTGGAAAAGTTCAATAAAGAGACGTCAATTAAGAACCCTACCCCCAAGCACCAAGAAACCCCACCCCACACTAGTTCAAGGCTGGAGGCCGCAATAGAAGCACTCACTGTTAAAGTCGACACTCTACAAGCTATGTTTAAGGAACTTCAGGAGACGAATCAGTTCCTTAAACAAATGTGTCTGAATCTATTGAACGCCAAAAAATGATGCACAGTTCACTAAGCCTCGGATTATGGAATGCCCGTGGTATCTCTGGGCATGTGGAGGAGCTTAAGCACTTTCTAATTGAACATAATATTGATGTGATGCTAATTACAGAGACCTGGCTACAGGCCGGTGTATCCATCTTTATTCCAGGCTACAAAATCCACAAAGCGGATCATCCTAGCGATAGAGCAAGAGGAGGAGCGGCTGTGCTTATTAAGCAGGAGATCGAATATTTCCAAAATGAACCTGTAAGGATGGAGAAATTGCAAATGGCCAGCATCCAGATTGCAACTAGCAGGGGTGAATTAACCATTGCATCGGCATATCTCCCGCCCCAACTGTCGTGGTCAACAATGGAGTTCCAGCAACTTTTCAGCGGACTAGGAAGAATGTTCCTTATGGGAGGCGATTTTAACGCCAAAAATAGATGTTGGGGCTGCTTTAGAGCAAACGCAAGAGGCACCTGCTTACTGGACGCGGTGCAAAACTCATCATCTGAAATACTAGCGACTGGACAAGCCACTCATTTCCCGTTTGCCCAAAGCTACACGCCGAGTGCCATTGACTTCTTTATTTATAACGGACTTCACCCAGATGGCTTAAGTATAAGGCCTGAGTTTCAGCTATCCTCTGATCATATCCCACTGGTAGTTGGTTACGACTGTATTCCAAAGGGCAAAACAATTAAAGGTCGTCTGCTGCCTCCTGGAGCCAACATTGCTGCTTTTCGACGAGATCTAGAGGAAACTCTAGACCTAAACTTGGAAATACTTGCACCAGAAGACATCGAAGATGCATATGCGCTATTCCTGAACAAGGTTCACTCGGCAGCCCTCATTTCTGCGCCAGTAAGCCGATCAGAAAGCTCACGACCACAAGTGAGACTTCCGCCAGCAATCCATACACTACTGCTGATTAAGAGAAGGATTAGAAGGCAGTACTGTCGAACCGGAGATCCAATTGTGGACAGGATCTACCGCAGAGTGTCGAACCGTGTCAAAAAGCTACTGCAGCTGAATAGACAAAGGGAAACCGACCGTTTTTGGAAAATGTTTCTCCAGATGAATCTTCAAGTCACTCCCTATGGAGACTGACGAGAAGGTATAAACAGCAAGTGACCCCCAAATTTCCGATCAGAAAGCCTGATGGATCTTGGGCCAGATCCCCAAAGGAACGGGCTGATGCATTCGCTGAAGACTTGGAGGATCGCTTTAAGCCTTTAATACAAGTTCGGCAAGCATGAACAGAAGGGTTCAACTAACACTGGAGAGCCCAGGCCAGCTAAGCCTCCCAGTTGCTCCTATCACTGCCAACGAAGTATCAGACCACATAGCAGCACTTAAGACAAGAAAAGCTCCTGGCGAAGATGGGATCGACAACATTACACTTAAGGCATTGCCGGTCAGAGCAGTCCTATTTTTAGTGTTAATCTTTAATGCGGTATTGAGACTGGGGCATGTTCCAAGCCAATGGAAAAAGGCGAGGATATGCATGATCCATAAGGCTGGAAAGAGCCCCTCGTCCCTAGACTCATACAGGCCTATTAGTTTGTTGCCCACAATCGGAAAACTCTTCGAACGTTGTCTGCTTACGAGACTGCTGTCTATGGATAGTATTAAAGAAAAAATTCCCCCCTTTCAGTTCGGGTTCCGAAAATCTCATGGCACACCGGAACAATTAAATAGGGTGGTGAATTTTATCCTCGAGGGTTTCGAAGCCAAAGAGTACGTAGTGGCAGCGTACTTAGATATAAAACAAGCCTTCGACAGAGTCTGGCATGATGGACTACTCTGCAAAATCAAGCCCTTGTTGCCACCTCAACTATATTTGGTAGTGGAGAGTTATTTGACAAACCGGTCATTTTCGGTAGTACTCGATGGAGTTGAGTCGAACATGAAGGCCATCGGGGCTGGCGTTCCTCAAGGGAGTGTGCTAGGGCCCACGCTCTATACCCTCTTTACGTACGACATGCCCACTGGCTCTACAATTGAAGTCGCGGATCCACACGATCTTACCATCGCCACTTTTGCAGATGACACAGCCGTCTTATCAAGAAATGAATGTGTCTACGAAGCTACCGACGTCCTGCAGCAATATCTGCACAATTTTGAAATGTGGGCCAAGCGTTGGAATATTGGCATTAATCTAAATAAATGCGCCAATGTGACCTATGCGCTACGGAGGGACATGTGTCCTGGAGTATTCTTGCGTGGTCAATTGGTGACGCACTTCAACAGCCACAAATACTTAGGGGTGCACTTAGACAGACGCTTGAACTTCAACAAGCACATCACAAGTGTCTCTGTAACCCTTAAGAGCAGAATAGGAAAACTAAGATGGCTTCTGAGCAGTAAAAATGCGTTGTCATTGAAAAATAAAGTCACCATTTATAAATCCTGCATAGCTCCCGCCTGGCGTTATGGTATTCAGATATATGGCATTGCTGCAAAGTCCAGTCTTTCAAAAATCAGGGTGCTCCAAGCAAAAACGCTCCGATATCTGTCTGGTGCCCCCTGGTATATGAGAACCTCCGACTTGGAAAAAGACTAGGAGTGCCCAAAGTCGGGGACGTAATAAATATACAGGCCGCAAATTATATAGCGCGACTGAGAAATCATCCTAATCGTCTGGCTAGGCGTCTTCTGAATAGGCGTAGAATTGGAGGAGTCCGAACGCGGAGGAGACTGCGAAGGTCTCACCCAATTGACCTCCCAGATCGATTTATATAGTCGACACTGTAAATTTTGTATATTAGACTTACCTGTTGAATAAGTAGTTGTAAATATGCATATAAATTTAATTTAAGTTGTTCCAGATAATAACAGAAAAATTAAAATAAACAAAAGATTAAACGACATGTACTCTTTCAGTTTCCTTTGCCGTCTTTTAGGCGCCCGTTAACAATCGGCACGCCAACAAAGCTTCACAAAGACCCCAACCGGCATTTTAATTATTATAGCTGGCGTTACGGCTACGGGCATAGGTCCTATAATTACCAGCCGAGACAACCCTCCTGAAAAACTGACCTTTGACAGCTGCTTAGCGGCAAGATTGACTGAAAAATTATATAAACACACTTGGGTAATAAATAAAGCCCAATTGTATAATACACAAACATGTGTATTGTACATTTGGCAGAATGTGTACTATATATCGACTACACGGTTTAAGTCTTGCGTGACTTGTACTTTACATACACAAGCGAACAAGTCCTGCAAAAAACAAAAAAAATATTTGTCAGCTATTAACATTCAAGAGCTGTCCTTGAAATGAGTTGAGCGAGGAACTCAGGCAAGGTCTGTTGTGAGTAGAAATTATAGCTGGCTTACCGATATATACACATGTATATACTTATATATATGTATGCATACTGACGGGTGGCTCATTAGGGCCATGATGTTGAGCTAAGTAAAGCGGAAATCCTTCAGCAGTATCGACAGGAAATGAATAGCTGACTGAGAAGGGAGCTGGTAAAAAAAGGCATCAGCCTGAAGTCATTAATTCAACGGGGGTTACAGTGTTTTAAGAAAAGCTTTGCTATTTGATGAAGAGTATATTATCACATAAAATTGGGATTCAAGACTGGGTATTATGTGTATGTATATACACATAGCTGTATATATGAAGCATAGTAAACCCGCATAGAAATATATATTTAGATATATGATAATCTTCAAAATGTATTGTTTCTTTTGTATTTCAACTTCTGCGGAAAGTTTTATGGCTATAAAAATAAATCTATATAAATATATACATACATTAGAATTTTTATTTGATATACCCTGCATAGTGTATAAGATACCAGAGCATTTCTTAAAAGCTACTGTAGCCCCTGTTATATATACTACAACAAAATTCGAGATTTTTTTTTATCTCAACTTCAGCAGCACTATATAGAAAATATATTTATGTATGGACAGGATGAAATAGGATATATGAAAGTAGAGTATTCCCTATTGCTCAAATATACTATTTATATTTTAAATATTTAATGCTGATTTTGGCAAACTTTGAATCTCAAAATATTTTATTATCTTGCTCGAGATTCGGGTTTAAGAGAAGTAGAATTTACTGAACCGCAATAAAGAGGTATATTCTCTGTATCGTTTAAGGAACGCAGTAAGGTATGTGTTGTATAAAATCGCATTTATTCAGTATCGTAAAAAATAAAACCCTTTTCATATTCTGTATTCCGCGGCATTTACATATCAGAAAGCGTATTTAGTCTTCGGCAGCACAAAATATCTTTTATATTTTATTAATTCTTCTTTTTATTTTATTTATTTTTATGTTTTCGCTTGTTTCATGTTTCCATTTATTTATATTCATATTTTCAACGTCGGGTGATGCATTTAATGGCGTTTCAGGCCCGAAGCAGCTTTTATGTTTCAATTAGAATTGTCAGGAGCTCAAAAGCAGCTCGAATGCGTTCTGCCAACGATTTACATTGTCCATCGACTGTTCTGTGAGGGAAAGCTAGGCAATAAATAAAAACAGGCAGTTATGTATATAACAGTAAACGTTTACATAATCTACTTTTTGACATCTTTTTTTGTGTGCGGCTTTTTCGGGCCCTGTCAAATTTGACAAAGTCCTGTCCGTGGATGAACTGCATGTTTGTGTACTTTTTGTGTGCGTGTGTGTGTTTTTTTTTTTGTTCATTTGACACACTCTCGTATTTCCACTTGCCAGCGGCAACACCTTTTACCAAGCTCTTGTATTTCATCAAACTGTCGAAAGTCATAAATAATGCCTGGACGGCAGAGAGTTCTGGGCTCCCTGATGCGTAATTTTCTCGTTTAAGCTCACACATGAAGCAATTTTAAAAGCCGTACACAAAAGAAGCATATTTGCTGTTCTCTTGTAAAGGGATTGTTAGAAGTTCGACTATAGAAAGGAACGGTAAAATCATTAGAGGAAAAGAAAAAGTGAAACATTTGTCAGAAATAAAAAGCTGACTTAAGAGTTGGGAAGAGAAAAGTAAGAATGGTTAGCTGAGAATCATTGAAAAATGTTAAAGATATGTGAAACACCTTAAGTAGGGGCATTTTTAACATAGGGGGATCTAAGGGGGATCAGGATTTTGTAACAACTTTAATGTTTTTCTTATGTTTTATATTTCTGGATCCCTTCTCAAAATCAAGTGATGCGATATTTAGTTCTATTCTTAGGGTCCTTATAGACAGTTAGCTGTATTATATGAGTTATAAATAAGAAGGTAAATACATGATACATGAATACATCTTAAAATAACATAGTGTACATAATCAGATAATCAGAGCTACATGCCTGATTTATTAAATCAAGTCTCGAAGTTTGGCCTTAGCTATACAGTTATATTCAATTTATAATTTATAATATTTATACCACATTTTTTTTTGCTATATTCAATCCCTACTTAAATTACAATTTTGTCATATTTTATGGCCAAAAAACTTACCGAAACTGGCGAAACATTTCACATAACTCAGCTGCCACGCAAGCTAATCAAATTTGCTTGGTTTCCATTTGGAACTTTCTGAAGCTCTCCTGCAAAAAAGAAGGCTGGCACAGCTGCCAGGGAATGCCAGGAAGGCGTCAGAACTATTTGGGCCATGCTGTCACGTAGCGTGCACATTTTTCCATATTATCCAGTAGGCTAGAGCATTGTGCTAGACAAGATTTGTGCATGTCTCTCACGTAACAGACGCATACATAACATTACTTAATTTTCATTTTTTTTTTGTTTCGGCCAAAGGCCAACAAATTAATGAAGTTGCATATTTTGGCGAATTCTTGGCATGTCCAGAGAGTGGGAGGGAGTCGGAGAAAGGCAGCAAAAGTCAACAAATTGGCTGACAGGTCACCAGCTGCAAGTGTCTTTAACATTTAAATGCGTGCGCAATTTTCACAGATTAAAGTATGTATATATATATATATATATATATAGTCAGATGACAGGTCCTCGCCAGAAAGTCATCATCACTCAATGCGTGTCCTTCTTCTCTTCCTGCGTGCCCCGCTTGTCCCGCCCATCTCGTCTGTGCCGCCTGACTGCTCTGAGATAACGAGTAATGTGTGAATAGCTGTGGGCTTCATTATTTCAGTTGCGTCTGCCTTTTTTTTGTGGGCGTAATCCCACCTCTCTGACCCTTATGAATTCCAGTAATTGCATGTAAAACAATGTTAAGCATGTTTTTTGTTTTATTTTGATACCCCATGTCCTTTACATATGTTACTAGAAGACATTACCCGGCTTCGCATCAAAAAGGGCGCCATCTTCAGGCAGATGCAAAACAAAGGAAACTTCCAATTTTTTGTCACTTTTAACATGTAAAAATGCTACCGGCGACCTCTTGCTCGTTAGTTCGACGCTCAATTTGAAATCCCCTGCTGAAATCAACTTCTCTATCTTGCCTTGAGTGCACTCTTCTTACACAAAATAAAACTTTAACTTCATTTCTAACTCTAACTTAACCCCTCTGTTAGACCCCCCAACCTAGTCGCAGTGACCCAAACACAAGCACAATATGCACAAATGTCAGTGTCATTGTCGAGATGCTTGATTCCATAGTGCAAGACCAAATGAATGGTGGGGGCAGTATTCACGAGTGGAAATGAATGAATGAATTATTTAACAGCGTGAATGTCCCCCTCTGTGAGTGAGCGACAAGTCTGTCGTGAACCTGACATGAACAGCATAAGCAAGTAGCAGCGGCAACCCAGAGGTGCCTCCAGCCACTCCATACTCACACGGCGAGCATGCAGTGTTAACGGTCTAGATACCCTGTAAATTAGAAGCATTCAGCTCTGAACTTACATCGCCATGAACTTAAGGTCGAGGTAAACATTAAATGCTGTTGGATCATAATTTAGAGACTAAGTGAACTGGTGTTGCATATATTACAGGGTATAACTTGAGTATATTTGGTTTGTCTTGTATTAATATAATATTTACCTTGAAAAAGCAAAAAAAAATATATTATATTGTGTTTTTAACAAAGAAGTTTCTGCATTTTATGATTACGTTTGTTATTTAAACAAAACAAAAATTAATCGAGCTGTCATATACCCTGTAGCATTTATTTACATCAACTGCTAAGTTAGAACATGTTCAAAATCGAATTTCAATACTCTCAGTTTATATTTCTCTGTCATTTAACAACCCATCGTGGTGTTTCTACGAGTTACAGGGTATAACTTGTGCAAATTTAGTTTTCGCGCACACAAAAGCTAAAGCATAAAGAAAACCAGCGAACACAGAAAAAAAATGCAAATAAAAACTCAACATAGTCCAGGGAATGCGGAAAATGTATAGAAAAAGCAGCTGTAGGAGCACAAGTCAAAGCAGAAGTTGAAGAAAATTGCATTAGGCGCCCGCAGACAACGAAATAGAAGCACGTACCAGCTGAAATGGTACAGGGATTGGAAGATGAGGATGATTCTGAAGAAGAAGAGAAATGGCAAGAGGAAGAACAGCACTGACTTTGGCATATGGTATGCATATCTATCAAAACTGTCCGGGGCGTCGTCTGGCTTTATGCACTAGCCAAAGTGAAAAATGGACGTGGTTTAGCATTTGAGAATTTGAAAATTTTAAAAATTAACTCTTTTTTAACACTGAATAAATTAAAGCTTGCGTTTTCCAACTCTAATAATGTGAAACAAAAATTACAAAGAAATTGGAGCTTAGGTTTTGTGAGTACGAAAATCTATAATAAGAAAATCATTTTTGAAAACTGCAAAAATGTAACAAATATTCCACTCTGTCTAAAACGCACGACTTTTCCAACACTACATAGATTTGAATCAGGTTTTTTGGGTACCAATATCTAAAAAACCGACTTTTCTAGCTCTGAAAAATTGTTATAGAAATCCCATTGTAAAGTTTATGAAACACGACTTTTTCAACACTTAAGAAATTTAAACATAGATTTTGTGAGTACTAAAATCTAAAAACAAAGTTTCTTCTAACACTGCACAATATAATTTAAATTGGAATCTAAAGTATATGAAACACGACTTTACCAACACTCAAGAAATTTGAGCTTTAATTTTGTGGGTTCTAAAATTTAAAAAACTCTGCAAAAATTTAAGCTAAAGACGGAACTTTTACTTTGCAAGTCAAAAACAAATAGAAAATTGTTTTCAGCCTAAAAAGCTGCCTTAAAATACGTTTATTTATTTATGCATTTGTTTTTTACAATAAGTCAAGAACAAATAAAAAAAGCTTGTCAGCGCGCGCCTCAAAGGCTGCTTTAAAATGAATTCATATATTTATGCATAAAGCAGGCAGTACCAAGGAACGGGGTCTGAGGGCTGAGCAAGCTACTTTAACAGCGAGTGTCAACAGCTGTGACTAGAACGGCAGGCGTTGTTGTTTTACTCTTTGTTGTTCTTGCTGCGGTCCCTTTTACCTCAAGCAAACAAAGCGAAACGCGCCGCCGACCCGCAGCCTGCGCCTCCTTGACAGCAAACTCTTTGGTTGCATGTTTATTTTTGTCCCGCTCGGCGCTGCCCAGCGAACAACAATCGACTGTCAGCTACGCCCAAGTATTCTGACAATAACATTGAATTTTTATGGCAACACGTTTAGTGTGTTTGAAGCATAAACGACAAATGTGGATGAGGGCGAGAAGAGTGCGCACTGGCTCCAAATGTTTTATGCAAATATTTGGCAAACGGCATAAAGTTTTATGACAGTGCAGCGATCAAAGAGGGGATGAAGCGGGTTGATTGGCAAGAGTGAAGCATATGGCCAGCAGTTGTGCGTCATTTTGTGGTAATTACACGTACACAAAGCCAAGCTAAAGTCAAGTAGAATGGCAAGAAAATACCCTGTACTCATTTTTGCGCAAACAGACAATCAGGCTCGACGCACGATGCGATATTCAAGTAGTCCCTGTCCTGCTTCTTCCTGCTAGTTGCAAAATTGTTATTCTAAAACTGATATGTTATTTTCGCGATCAATAGGAACTTTTTATGCCATAAAAATAGTATTTAAATGTGTGCATAAAACATAAATCCGGACTATAGCTTTAATATAAGTGCAATTTTTGCGGGATAGGTAAACGTTGTTGTTAAAGTGGAACGTTCTTGATTTGTGTGTATCATAAAACAATCATGACTTGGTTTCTCCAGTTTTATTAATCTCTAAAATAAATCTATCCAAGATCAATTTATTAATGAAGCTGACCAAGGGATCGGTATTTCTTTCTTCTACTGCAACATATAATTTTTATTGCCTTGAAGAGGGCATTACAAATTTTGTCGTGAAATGTGTAATGGATATGAGTGGGCTTTCCGACCCCATAATCTATATATATTCTAAATCAGCTAATCTTTTTTCCAAAATCTGCAAACGAGAATTGTCTATAAGAGTATTAAATATTCGGCGGGCTGAAGATATCCCTACCTTCTCGTCTCTAATCTTTTTTGAATCAGACTATACAGGAAAGAAGAGAACTCCGCTTTCAAGTCTCCTCTCCAATGTCTGCCCTTTATTCCTGCCTTCTGTCTGCGCGCGCACTGTCATTATTTTGATACCTAATGACAGTTGTATATTGGAGTGCAAACTTTGGCGTGGCATTTAAGGCGGCTGCCAGCGTCTTAAGCGTTAATTAGAAATTAACATTCATTTTTATGAGGCCCAGGTCGGGGGTAGGGGTAGGGGGTTGGGCCAACTGCGGGAAAAACTTCTCATCCAATAACTGTGCTGACCACAGCAACGCATCGAAGCCTGTCCAAACTTTGGCAAGTGTCAACTGAGAAGCGAGGGGCTAGGCAGAGCAGGGAAGTCAAAACTGTGGGTGCCCATTAAGATGCCAAATGGAGCTGGGGCTGGAGAGGTTGAGCATGGAGCCGGGAAACGGGGGCGCGGGTAGGTTGTCTGATAAACGAAATTACGTTGATTATAGCATACTTCGAGGCGGCCAAGTGAAATATTGCTTGTGACCTTTAAAGCAAGACGGGGTCTCTCGCTTTTTATGCTAGATTAAGCATAATTTTATAATTAGTACGCAGCTGGGTGTGGCCAAAAAGGGGGGGGGGGAGGGGGGGTTGGCCCCAGCAAGAAGGGGCACAAAGTACACAAAGCGAAAGGCAGTAAATGAGAATGCGGCAAGTAAATAAAATGTTGGCCCAAAAAACAAGAAACTTAATTAATGCAGCTGTTTATTAGTTTTTAAAACTGCAAAGAAGACTTTGAAGAATTTATGCTAATAGGCTTTTTAAGCAGCTTTTAATAGTTTAAGCCAGGGAAAGTTTTTAGGCAAAGTTTGCGTGGCATATTCAGCAATTCATGATATAATTTGGAATATGCTGTCAATGTAAAACGAGTGAAAAGGGATAGCAGTAAAAGTACCTAGATATTTATATAACAGATTAGCATTATGTCTGTGTGTTATGCTTGTTGATTGCATAATAGAAGTTAATAGGATTTGCATAAAACTGGATTTTATTACATTTGGCTTAAACAAAATATTTATTTAAAACTTTCTATGTCCGCTTTGATGTTATTTTGCTTGTTACATTTATTATATTTGCCGATTAAGTTCGCTTTGTGTTCTGTGAAGGTTGACAGCACTGAAATAATAAAAAACAATGTTATAATTAAAATGAAAATTTCTACAACAAACAATAACAAAAAGTCAAATGCCATGTCGAATTGTTACCAAAGGTTTTGTTTTAATGTTGAAAGAGCCACTTTTTAGCTAACTTGTTGCAATCTGTTTTTTACAACTTTATTCTCTAATGCTAACCAACACTGGTGATAACACTTAAAGTAGTATCGAGAAGATCGGCGCCAATGAAGAAAAATAATAAAATACGCTCAAAGCAGCCGCGACTCAACAAGAAAGTTAAATTTATAAGTAAGTACGGAAAATATTTCGTAAAAAATGTGCACAAATTATATGTAAAAAATTCGCGCACAAAAATATGCTAATTATTTGTTTATATATAAAAACAATTGTATTTTTGAATATATATTAATATTGTTTTTATTCATATATTGAATATAAAAATATACATTTTTACTATTTCTGCATAAAATAAAATAAAATTGATATTTTGATGATTTTGAAATTGAATTTGTATAAAATTATATACATTGTATTAAATAAAAATATTATTTTTTTGTAAAATTAAATAAATAATTCACATATTGATTTTTTTTTAATTTTAAAAACAATTTATTAAATATTATTATTATTTTTCAATATATAAAAATAACTATTTATATTTAAAAATTTTTTTTTTTAATATTAATAAACTTTTTTAATCAATAAATATGAATGTTAATATTCAAATCATTTTAAAAAATAATGTTTTTTCATACCTTAATAAATATTAATATTTAACTTTTGTTTAACAACAGAAAAGTTGAAAATAAATTCGATCTTTAACATTTGCTGTCAGCTCATTTCAAATAAAATGTAAGTAAGGTCGTCTAGCTAGACTAAATAGAGCTAATGCCAGTTTTGTAACCCTCACTCTATTTCTCCCCTGTATTTCATCCCCTAATTGCATAACGAGACAAGTTTTTGCTTGAATAGATCAAAACGAGACCTGGCAACTGTTTGATGGGCAGCACGTGCATTTGTGCCCTGATAGGCAGCTATAAACGCAGCATCGAGGTCTAATATTCTTAACAAAAACTACTAACGGCAATTTAGGAGAGAAAAAAAGCACGCAAAGCAGCAAAAAGTCCGCAGACAAGCTGCAGGGAGAAAACCAAAGAACACAGAAAAAATATATACACACTGTCAACATGGTCGCCAATTCCCCTCGCGGCTACAAAACTTGTTACCAACAACAACTAAGCCGGTCAGGTAGACGCCGCTGGCCAAGCTGAGTCATGGCTCAAACCCCGCCCCTGCCTACCCAACTCAACCCACCCACCCCCTCAAGTAAATCATCCACCCGAGGCGCTCCCTGGCTTTTTGTTGCCTTTTGTGAGGTAATAAAATGTCAAAATCGTCTGGTCGGCGCCATGCTAAATGAAGTAGCTTTAGCCGGACAATACCCGGCGCTGCCCCTCACAAACTTGCGCCCCTAGAGAACCACACGGCGTATACGTGCTCACACACTGAACATGCTCGCGTATTAATATAATTTGTTATGGTTTGCTGCAACATTTTAAATACTTTGCGCAGATTTTCGTGTTCGTTTTAGTAAGCTGATATACGTATCTGCGGGAATGGAACATACAGGTAGCTAATTGTTGGACCATGGTGACAGTGTTTTATTCTTACATAAATACCCTATAAACGAATGATTAGGGTATTCTGTTTTGTTTGAATCATGGAAACCAAAATTAGCCAAACATTAATTGGCAAATCATCTAGGGACTTATCTTTAATTTAAAAAAATATATTTTTAATATTCTTTAATAATTGAAAAATTGTTCCAAATTTTAAGGTACTTTTTGTTTTATGTTGATAATTTTATGAAACCTTGAGAAGTTGGAAGCAGATTATTTTCATATAGACTTTTAAACCATCTGCCCTAGGATATTTAACATTATTCCATCTTATATATAATCATGATTTTTGCCATAGTTATAGCTATAGCCAAAAAGCAAAAGAATTTTATATTTTACAATGTGGTATTGAGATAATAAATAACTTTTAAGTATTTAGCTGCTAGAGGAAATGGTAAACAGTCAAAGGGATCTATAAACATAAATCATATTGACCAAACTGTGTGGAGGGTATTCGTTAGTCGCGTTCTTTGATTTTGCACCTACTGCGGTCAGATGTAATTAAGACTGCAGGTAAAATGTATGTGTTTTTGTGGTTTTTGTGGACAGTCTGAATTGTGTATGTTGATAAATATGTATCAAATTTACTGGCTAGACGATGAACTGAATGGTAAACCGATAAACACAGTGAAAATGGGTGTTATATGATGCAATGAAAAGCCAAGACAATATTTAATTAAATTGCAAAGCCCACACTTTATTTATTCCATTTTCATTTTCCATTAATCTTTCGTTCAATCTTCATGTTCGACCTATTCAAATTTCATTTAAGTTTCGCCGCCTTACACCCAAAAAGTTGAAGTATTTTGTTTTAGCCTGAGATTTTCGCATTCATTTTCATTAGGGCCATCTGCCAATTTTCGCGCTTTGTGTCAGCTTTTCTTCATTTATCTTTTATGCCACTTTTATTCCATTTATTTTTTTTTAACACATTGAGTTCATTAATTTTCCATATGCAGCCTCCCCCTAAGAAGGAACTCATCCAATCGCTCGCATTTCTGCTGTGCCAAGCACTTTGGCCCAAGTAAAAGAGAGAAAAACCAAAATGCGCAAAAGTCATTAAAGTGCAAAAAGCTTTGAGAAACTTAAGCGCATAGTTTGCTATTTAGTTTGAGAACGGGCGAGAGAGGGTTCTGGTCAAGAGCTTGCGAAAAGGGAAAACTGATTTATCTTAACTAGTTTTCTTGGTCTACTTTGGGGCATAAGCTGAAAGCTGAAAGCTGAAAGTTGCACAAAATTTCGCAACGCACTATGCAAAACTTCACTTGAATATTCATTTGGGATAAATTTTTAACAGCAAATTGAGAATGCAATTGAAAAATTGTATTCAAAGTTGAGTGTTTTATTAGAGCATTAAAAGGGCTAAAAGAAAAATGTGCATATTTAATAATTGGCTTTGTTTAATAATGAGTCCCACAGACTTGCCCATATTTAAAAGGACTTGACAAGTCAGTATACAACATTATTTAATGATAGACAATATTATTTATCTAATAGGACTTTTAAAGTAAGCGCAATTTAACAAAAATTAATTTAAAACCGTAGAGCAAGAGAAAGAAAACCAATTTGCGTAAATAATATGTTTACAACAATCCGATATGAGAATAAAAGCCACACGCTTTTCACATAATCCTAGAAATATGCCATGAAAAGCCAGACCGAACGGTAAATATCTCAATTTTCGCATAAAGCTTTGTCGTTGACCGCAGAAAATTCATTGGAAATTATGATTGCATTAAATATTTAATAATAAAGCCAACTGCTAATTAACACAGCGACTAAGCCCGGAAAAATACCCTTCCCTTCCCGCTTCTGCCCCACTCCGAATTGCATAGCAATTAATTTGAGTAGATTTAAGTGAATATGGAAACGTTTATGGGCAGAAATTGTTATTAAATATTTACAATAAAATGCGAACTAATTAAATGTTAATTACGTTAGCAATGCCATAATAATTAGGCCCAAAAATTAGCAGCCAAATTAATTGAAAAGCGAATAACAAAGAGGGGAACCAGGCAAATGCAAATGCAATAAACGTGTAAAATGGCAAACAGATCAATAAACAACACTCAAACTGCAATTAAAAATTAATAACGACGGCGAAGCATTTACGAATGTATTTATTTCGTATTTATAAAATACATATATATATATATTTTTATATGTATATATAAAGGAAAGAACAATGCGGCACAATTCAATTATGCGTATGCGCATTTTTAATTAACAGTGTTTATTTGCTTTAATTAAAATCCTTTGCTACATTCGCTCTCTTTTTCCTGACTATGGGAAAGAGCAGGCTCTCTATCTATCAGGCAGACAGCCTGAGTTGATGTTTGTACCCTGTAAAAATCGGACAGAAATGTTTAAAAGATCTTAAACATCAGTTTTTTTAAGTGAAGAGAATTTGTATTTTAATCTTTTGTATTAATTAAAAATGTTAGGAATATTATACTATTATATAATATAAAAACTAGTCATTTTATAAAAAGCTTGTGTTTAAAATACAAAAGTTATTGTTTAATTGCAAATAAGGATCTGCATATATGAGTTTTTCAATACATTTTTAACATTACCTAATACATTTGCCAACATATACAGGGTATTTGTGAGCCTAGCAGTCGTTTCGTTCCCACTTATTTGTGCAGTTCTGAAGAGCTCTTGCCAACAAACCAAAAAAAAAAAAAAAAAAGGAAAAATGCAATTAAAAACGGAAGCAAGTCAATTAAATGGACCAAGTTGGCCGAACTTAAAAGTGTTTGAGCAAACAAATACAAAATGGCCGACACTTCAAAAACTGTCGCCATTAAAAGTTTTTCCACGCCTTTGAACAAAATGGCGCACGATTCAAAAGGAGAGCAACAAAAAACGAATGAAGAGAAGTTCCGCTAGCGAACTAAACGGATATTGTGAATTATTGTTTATGATGACAAATCACCATGGAGTGTTACGCAGAGTGCAAGAGTGGAAAGTGAGTGGATTGCCTTGCAAGCCAAGGCATTAATCTTCGGTGCAGCTTGTCGCAATACCAAGAGAAATGTGCAAAAAAGTGCCAGCAACTATTCATGAGGGTCTACAAATTGTACTGATGGCTAATAAACTAGCTGAGGAATGATTCCTGTGGGCTAAAATGAAATATTGCCAAAGAGAAAAGCCATTTTATGATGAAGTGAAAATCAATTCGATCGCTAAAATTTAAAAACATGAAAAGAAAACTTTAACAATCGCCATAGAAATGCGTAAAAGATATATATTTGGCTAAGCCTTAAAGGATACCATATGAAACTATTTATGGGAATATATTTGTTTACTTTTTCTTATGCTTTTGGATGAAGTTCACTTTAATTTTGTTACTCTAAGCTCGCGTCAAAGAAATTTTAAAACAAAATAACTTAGCAATGCATAATCAATAATAGTAATATTAAAAATACCAATCATAATTATATTAATATTAATTAGGATAATACAAATAATAATAATGATAATAATAATACTAATAATAATAGTAATAGGAATAACAATGCTAATAATAATAATAATAACAATAATAATAGTAATAATAATACTCTGTCCACCATTTTAATGTCAAATATTAACGTAAGGTGGCAGCACTGGGAATCTTTGTCATTCTATTTAACATGCAGGCAAACTGCAACTTTGCAGTCTGCTTTCAACACTTTTCAAGCACCTAGCTCTTGTTAAAGAACGCTTTCAAATGCCTTCAATTTGAGAACGATTTTGCGCTTTTTACTTGGTGCAAACTTTTGATGCCCGACACAGAACTTCAATTATGCATTCAAGCTGAAAGGCAAATGCCTGCGGGATTCGAGCAGCGAACAGAGAGATAGAGAGGAAGAAATTGAAAAGCAGTTGAGAGGGCAAGAATTGTGGCCAGTTTTTGGGTAAAATGTTTGCCGTGTTCACACATTGTACAGCGAACGGGCCAAAAGGTGTTATTGTGCCGTGTTTGCTAGCCTAACATAACCGCATAGTTGCAGGGCTTCCCCGTCAGCTTCCCCATTTCCCACTAAACTGCTTTTAG
This sequence comes from Drosophila ezoana, assembly GCA_035045725.1. Taxonomy (NCBI): domain Eukaryota; kingdom Metazoa; phylum Arthropoda; class Insecta; order Diptera; family Drosophilidae; genus Drosophila; species Drosophila ezoana. Next base: position 3,482,838 of record JAWNOU010000005.1, on the reverse strand, counting down.
CTGTCATCATTTGCATAGCAAATATGTTTTTGGTCTGGGGGCTTCTGGCCACACACAGCGAACGGAATACAAATATTTTGCCGTTTGTGTTCGTACTCCGTTTACTTATTATTATGCGAAAATTTGCGAATATATTGAATCCCGTCGAAGAGAAACAACAACATAAAATACGATAATAATAATGATTATTATTGATGCTAATGGCTAACGCAGCATCCTAATGATAAATAGATATATATGTACATACATACATATATACAAGGTCCCCAGGCAGCGTCTATAATTTAGTTGTATATTGTGTTTTTCCTTGTAGCAAATTGTCCTGAAGCCAACATTGATTTCTGGTCAACTGCTTGGGCTCTAACTTGATTTGTTTCTAATATGATTGAAACTTGGGCGTTCAACGTAATCAAATTGATCCAGTTGAAAGATAGTTTTCCTGATAAGTAAATGCCCCCGATGCCGTAATTTTGATGGGTAACTTGATTGAATAAATGTTCGATAATGATATATGATAATAATATGTATATAATTTGTATCTATAAATATTGTATACTTTTATACCCAGAATGCGGTCCAAAGTTGTTAAGTGCCAAAAATTCTCATTTACAAAAAATACGGTTAGATCAAGGCTATAGTCGGGGTTCCAGGAAATTTATAGTTTAAGATTCTGTCTCCGAAAATAGTTTTTGAACATAAATATGGTTCGGTTCGCATTTCGGTTCCAGGTTCGTCCCATATTAAAAAACAAATTTTGATTCTGGGGCCGGCTCGGCTTAACCATGTCTTGACACCTTGCCATATGACTAGCTGGGATTCGAGCAAATGGCTTAGTCTTTTATGGAATCGATTTATTAAATATATTATAATGTTATAATTTTTATCATCTAGTCAAATTTCAACACTGTGAATCTGGTGTTTATGGCAACGGGGCATTAAACACAAATTTCAATATTATCAGGCTATTTTTTTGCCACTCTTCAATATTGTAAAGCAAACAATGCAAGTAAATTATTCAGCCGGACTCTGAAATGTTCAGCGATGCGTGTCTCTGATAAACAAGATATATAAATATATTTCAACATATGTATATATAATTACATATTCAAACGTATATGTATCTATATACAAATAATCACGAATAATAATAAAATTAAATTACGCGCTTGGCAAATTAAACACCAAAGTTCATTTAACCGTTGCAAATGCATCCTTCGTCCGTGACTGTGCCAAGTGGGTGGGTGGGTTTGGGGGGAAAACTGTTGGAACTGATAATAAAATACCGAACAAAAACCAACTTCAGACTATGGGAAAAGCACGCACAAAGCCACTGGAAATGGGTATGAATGCCGTGGCATTTGGTATTTCACTTTCCAGCAGCGAGTTTGACCTAAAAAAATAATTATTATGTGATGCGGCTGGATGGGTTAGGGATCCGGTTGGGCAATGCGGTCAACTGGTTATCTCTGGACCTGCTGCAGCTTGCTGTGTGTCTCCATAGAAAAGCGCTGCGCCCATTTGGATGCAACATTTTATTTATGGCAACGGGCGGGTTTAAGTGGGCGCAAGTGGAGCTGACAATTTTATTATTACCATGCATTATATACAGAGCATATCCTGCATGTCCTGCTGATTGCGCATTCAAGTGAGCTCCAAAAATCTCCACCCTTTTCAAACGGATTTTTTGGTTGCGGCATGGCAAGGGGAAAGGGGCAAGGGGCGGGGCTTTTGTATCTGTGTAAACCACAAAATTGCATTGTGGTCAAACAGGAGTCTAAGCCCTGGGCTAGCAGCAAGCGCATGTTTTGCATACGGGCAGGATTTAAAAGGCTTACAGCCAGCTACAGCAGCACCAGCAGCTGGCGCAGGACCTTCCCCCCCCTGCCCTTAAGGGACAGACCCTTTGCTCGAGCAAAATATTTTCATTGAACGCATAATTTTCACACTTGGCTCAGTTGGTAAAGTGAAGTGTGTGTCGTCCTTGTCTCTCTCTCTCTCTCTCTCTCCCACCCTTTCTCTAACTGCTTTCAGCTCTCCTGTTCTCTATCCTTTTCTAAGCCCGAGCCATGTCCTTTTATTTATGCCTACCTTTGCTTGTCCCTTGCATTACATTCATAAAATTGTATAAAATATTTATGCATATTCCTGTGGCTTGTGTTTGACAGGCGATTTTTCAAGAGATTTATGCATCACTATGCAATCACTTTGAATGCTAGAGAAATTGAGTGCAGTTTATAAAAACGAGGGACATAAGCAGAATATTCTAAGAAATTGTCTGATAAAATTAAAAATCTCTTTTTTATTTAGCCTTATTCTTTGGATTATCTTAATCAGTATATTGGGTTCATATAACATTTAATTGTAATTTTATAATTCACGCTTTTATCAATTATATTAACAGACAATTGCATAATTTTGATTTTAATAAATCTATTTTTTATTAAAGTAAAATATTAAGTTATATAAAAAAAATTAAAATTAAATTAAATAAATATTAAAATTTATGTTGAAATATAAAGAAAAACATGTTCTGTAATATTATTTTTTTACTTTTTCGTCTTCTATTAAATCTGTATTCCCATCATGATATTTTTGACAGCATTTTTTCATAATCTCTCCATTAAACTGATCCGAAATAGGTGAAAATTCAGAAAATAGAAAAACTATTGGATAATTCTTAAAGCCTTGATTTTTGAAGATGCGTCTTGCGACACCAGCAATAGTTTTTCTCTTAAATCGAACACGTTTCAGCTAATTAATCAAGTATCCGAAATTTCGGACGGGGAACAAACAGCGACACAACACAGAGTTCAATCAGGTTTCTCCAGCTAATTAGCTCTTGTCAGCAGCTCGTTAGGGGACAACAACTTGAGTGCAACCACCTTAACCTTAACTCAAAGGGCTGCCACAAATGTCCACTCACATGAGGCGCCACATTGACGTGTCGTGTTCAAAGGGTGGGCGGGGGTGTGGGTGCATAGTTTTAATTACCCGCAATTCAACACGCCCACGCACATATGCCCACCGCCCCTCAAGGGAGGGTTACAACTGTACCTGCATGTTGGCGGCTAATAAACTAAACAGCCTTTGGCCATAAAACAATCTTTGCTCGAAGTGGACACAAAACACGAAGAGCTGACATATCGAGCTATTGGCCGGTGAGAAGGGGAGTCTAGCAACAATAGCAAGGGAGTTGATGGCAATGGAAACGCACTAATTTGAACGCTCATAAAACTGAACGCGCAAAATGGAAACTGCCTGTTGGTGGGTGGTTGGATGGTTGGGTGGTTGGCACTTGCCAAAGGGCAGCTAACCATGCTAGTTGTGCCTGAATTACCAAAACCAACAGCTGCCGCAGCAGCAGCAACACGCAAACAACAACAGCAAATACAAATACAAACACAAATCACAAACAGACATACAGATATAGTTATAGATATAGATATACAACCCTATTATTTACCCCTGCTCCAAGCTTAAGCCAAAACTTAATTTGCGAGAGAGAAAATCGATAAATAGTATTTATTTCGTTGTAATTACGTATCGCCCAGAATGTCATTTGTAATTTATAAGTCACGCTTCCATTTTTATGTGACTTTTTCCAATTGTGCCAGCCTTATGGGCATTATTTATAAGCTGGCCAAAAGTTTGTCTCCAGCACCAAAAGTTTTTGCAAATGGCATTTTATAGGAAAATATAAGCAAAGGTATTGTTATTTAATTAAAGTGCGTTTATGAAGAAATTCAATCTAGCTAAAGTTATGGATGCAAGAAAAACTTACAACTTTTGTAGAATGTATGAGAGCTATTTAAGCAGCAATTAAAAAGCAAAAGTGTTGCATATTCTGTAAAGTTCGTAATAGAATAAACTAAAATGTTATATGATGAGCTGCTGGCCGATTCTTTGCAACATGTTGAGACAATTGAAGGTATGTTAAATATAGCTGTTAACCAAGTTAGTCGCACCTTCAAACTATGACTATCATTTATTGTAAAGAAATCTTTTCTTAATTGTAGATTTGATATCGCTCTCAACAAGAATCTGGCTAAGATCAGCCTACTGTGTTATGTAAAAGTCGTACTGTACTGGACCTTACAGCTACCATAAGATAATCTTAATTGAAATGCCTGCAAAATACTTAATACTTGTCACCAGGAAGTGGCCAGTTCTAAATTAAACTAACTTACAACCTTTTGCCTTTTTCGCTCTACACTTTTTATGTACGTCCGGGTCAGACGTAATTTACTCTACTATGTTAAGCCGCTTGGATAGTTAATCAGACTGGCAACAAGCGACTGTCAGAGACACTAGTTCACTGCCCCCCTACTCAAACCAGGAACCTGCTGCTGCATGCAACATATTCTCGTTTGCTGGTTTAAAATTATCTTGCAACGTTGTTGCTGAGGCCTTCAAGGCGTGGGCAAGGGAAGGAACTGGAGCGGAGGTTAAGCATGAGTCTGTGTGCGTAGCAGGACGAGCACATGGCCAGCATGGCGTTGGCGAAATGTTGTTGAAACGTCACTGACATTTTTAGCGTTTGTTATGGCAACGTCCCGACGTTGTTGCAAGCTGCAGTTGCAACATTAAAATTTGTTGTTGTGCGATAAACAGGCAACACAGAAATGTTCAACTGACTGACGCTCTCTCTCTTTCTGTCTCTTTCTCTGTGACCCTTCCCTGTTCCTATGCTGGCTGGCATTAATGCATCCTCATCCGCAGACACATCCGCCTTACAACGGCGTCATCCAAAATGATCTGAACAATGAAATTTTGTTGCCGCTGGCTGTTGCCATTTGCTTGTTGCCAGTTGCCAGTTGTATGGCATTATTATGACAACATGTCCTTGGCTGGAGCTGCTGTTGCCTTCAATGTTTTTCTAGCTAGATAAATGAATATAGCCTTATATATATCTCAATGTTGCATGAACATATATATGCTGAATAAAGAATAATTGTTGTCTTAATGAGTGGCGGCAACAAAATGGCATCAGAAATATGCTTTCCATGGCTCTCAGGCAAACAACAATTACGTGCCACGCAGAGCCAGTGAAAAAAGTAGCAAGATTTACTTTAAATATTGCTAAATTTTTAAATGTGATATATTTATTATTTATTTATTAATATATTGAAAAGATATAAATATACGAAATATGTATATATAGAGCTAAATTATCTTTCTAATTGATTGTCTCTTTAAGAATATTTCAACATTTAGAAAAACGCAATTGACATCAAATTGTTGCCTTTGACTGCTTTGTAGTAAAGTGTTTACAGCTCTAAACCAGTGTTGTTAGGTGTAACTACAAAGAGTGTAATTTACAAAAAATATTATTTGAATTAGATTTATGATTGATTGATTCTCAAAGTCATTTAGTCAATATTTAAATATGAACAAAGCCTCAATTGACAGCCAATTGTTGCCATTGACAGCTTAAATCAAAGTGACCCACAGTGCTAAAAAAATGTGGCTAAATTCTAGGATATTCTATATTAGCCTAATTGGTTTTCTGATTGAGTAATTCTCAAAGGCCGATTTATAACCTATTAAAATATTTACAAAACCTAAATTGACAGCCGATTGGTGCGTTTGACAGTTTATAAAATAGTATTAAAATAAAGCATTAAAAATATGTCTAAAAACCAATGTTATAAAGAGCTACAAAAAATATATGCTGAATAAGCTGATTTTCTAATTGACTCAATTAACAACCGACATATGCTTGGGCTGCTTAAAATAGTGTTGAAATAAAAGTATCAACTAGTGTTGCCTGAAAAGTGTTCAACATAGCTTTAAAAAGTAGCTGAGAAAGTTACAAGAGCTTAAATTGACTATGAGGGTTGGCTTGCACTTGTCAATTATATACATATACAAAATTATTTTGATACAAGATAAAATACACATAACGTGACAGAGTCTCAAAAACTAGACCAAGCCTCAAATCGAGAACATATCAAAGTTATCCTAGGTATTCGTATTTTATTTGAAAACCTAGCACAGACTAGAGATGACGTTTTTATACATTTGTGTTAACAAAAGTTGAGCAAAATAATATAAAAAAGTAAAAATTTGTTTTTGGTTTTTTTTTCTGGGACATTTTTTAAGCCCATTTTATGGAAAATTCTCAGCAATTAGATTGGCGTGAGTGTGTACGATTCTTTTCCAGCCCGCAGAGGCCTTAACATTGCTAGCATGTGCCTTAATAAATTCAATTGTTTGTGTTTTGAGTTGCGTTGCGCTGTGCATATCGGCAAGGACAAGAGTTTGTGCCGCATTATTAACGCACAGTTTGCTATAGAGGGAACTTTCGCACATCGCTTTTAGCTTCTCGAGTGCGTATTTGTCGGCAGCGACTAGTAAATCCTTGGCGAATACATCCAAATGGGCTGATTTGCCTGTGTACATGTATTTGAGCATTTCTTTAATAATATCATGGTTTAAATCGCCTATAACGACACGATTCTCTTCATTCTCCACGGTTTTATGCTTAAACATGGCCGAAAAAACATCGCTGCGAGCTGCGAAATGAATGGAATATGTCTTTATATATGCATATATAGTAAAATGTTATATCCTACCAGATAGTATGCTCTTATGAGCCAATATTTCCCTACCATTGCTGGCAACAATGGCCACATCGCTAAACTTTTTACTATCGAATAGATTGCCCATATCCTCGGCCAATTGACACTCTGGCACTTTTATCATATTCGTCTGTCCGCAGCTGCTTTTCGTCTCCTTTAGCATTATGATTTTACAGCATATGGATAGCTTGTTATTGGGCAAATAGCCCTTGGATTTATCAAATAGTTCACCACACTCCATGAACTTAAAGGCCCGTTCACAGGCCGTTTTCAGAGATATGGCTATGGCCGTCTCCTCGCGATCCAGTATGGAGCAGGTGACAACCGCTTTGGCATTTGGCAGATTTGTGAATACGAACATAACCAAATCATCTTCGTATTTGGTATTGATGCAAAGCCTCCATTTGCGATCCGCACTGAAAAATGTCGGCGATTCCAGTTTCTCACACATATTATAGACCAAATAAAAGTTCTCGATGGTCCAAATATGTGTGAAGGTATAGAATTTCGGTAATGTGCAGCTCCAAGTGCTTGTCTCTGCCATATTCATTGCGATTTGGGGTACCCTTTATGTGCGACTAGGAAGAAACTAGAGAAGTTTCAACAGAAGTTTCTGTTTCTTTTTTATTTATTTTTTTTTTATTTATCGATATTTAGTGCGATAATTGGCGACGTGCCTTTCTGAATTTTAGCGCTGTTTGAATGAATCGTGTTTCAGTTTCACGTTGCGGAAAAAATTCACAGTATTTACGAACTTCTTTAGAAAAAACTAAATATAAGAGGTATAATACTGAATAAAAAGTATTTGATAGTTTATTTGAGCTTAATATTTTTATGAATTTTTACTATTACTCCATTAAAGGATATTAAAATTATTTTATGAATTGTTTTTAAAAAAAAAACTCAGTAAAATGCTGATTAAGAAGTATTTGATAATTTATTAGTGTTCACAACTTTTTTTAAATCGTAAACCGTGCTTCAATTTCACGCTTCCTTCTAAAAGGAATCAATATTTAAATGGAAGAGTATTAAATGATAAGGCATTTACAAAAGTTAGTTGTTGCTTAACATTTTTAAAAAATGGCTTTAAGCTAACTTGATCAAATAATCAATGCATTCAAGCTGTTATTTGATATTTATAGTTTTTATGTGCTATTAAAAGTTTTAATGCCAAAATAAAACTTTTGTCTTAAAAAAGTTGGCTTCCTGAACAACTTGAGAGCTTTTGTTTTTCATTTAGACAAGTTTCTTTTAATGCGTCCAACAAATAGCACACAAAATTGGGTTCCAAGAAAAACCAAAATGTTCAGAAAAAGATTCTTCCAGCCAGCGCAGAGGGTGAAAAACTGCTCATTTCAAATTCTTTAAAAATTTAAGATGTTGCAATAGGCAAGAAAAAGGTAAAGAAAAAAAAATAGGCAAGAAAATGGTAAAGAAAAATAATAATAAACAGCAGCTAATTAGCTATGCAGCTGGCAGTCAAAAAGTTGAAGAACAAGCAAGCCCCAAGAACAAAGCAGCAAAACAAACAAACAACAAACAACAAAAATAAACAATGGTAACCGCTTGCAGTGCAAAAAGGAAGTGTATTATTATTTGCAACAGTTAACAAAAGCCCCGCATGCAGAATGAAAAAGCACTCGAATACAAGAGGCTGAGCAGAGGCGCGGAAGAGGGGGTGCTGATAACCTGAACCCTGTGCACACAATACCCGTATTTGTGGTCCAAGAGATTTCCATCTTAATTTTTGCAGACTAGTTCATCAAGTATTTATATACCCTGTAGAATGTCGCAATGATTTAAGTGTATGCTGCGCAGAGAATATATGTTCATGTCCAATAAACCAACATGTTTATTGTGCTGCTTAATATTTGAAGATCAGAGGTATAATACCCTGTAGCCTGCCTTATATAAAGGGTATGGTCTTCGAAAAGAAAAGGCTAGTTGAAATGTGTTTGGGCTTTTCTCATAGCTCCTTATGGGGTATAGTTTAAAATAAAAGAGTTCATTTACCCTGTATATATAGAGGATATGCTGTTTTTAGAGCTTATGTACCCTGTAGCCTATGATAAGGAAAATAGCGTATGCTATGATAAGGAAAAGAAAGGGCCAGTAGGTGTTGTTAAAGAATTCTACAGTTTCGTAACAGTTTATATTTTTGATTGAAGGAGTTTCTATACCGTGCTAAACTATGATGGGAATGGCGTTTTTAAATTATTCTAAATGTTTACAGGAAATAAGGTATATAACACTTTAGATTGTTAACCGTATGTTCGCTTTTTGTAATATTTCTACAGGGTTTTTTATTAAGTTTATTTCAGTAGTATTCATTTTTAAAAGGGAAACTTTGGTAACATACGTTGTTCACAGGGAATTCTCTTTTTGGGCTGTGTGAAGCTTTTTATAGGGAAAAACTTTAAAAACCTGTACAGACAGCTAAAGAGGTGTGCTGTTTAGATGGTATTCATCCACTGAACATGCTCATTGCTCTTCTACTCGACTTAACTTTAATTGAAATGCAATGCACAAAAAGTGGGCGTGTCTGCAGCCCAATTCCAGCCTCGAAATAGCTGCTGACTGTGCACATATGGCGCAAAGAGCTAAGCCCCAAGCCAAGCAAAGCAAAGCAAATAATAACAAGCAAGGCGACGCGACGAGGATGTGAAAGAAGTTGAGGCATACTTACGGGCGCTTAATGAAGGAAACGGCATAAGACGGTCTGTTCCTAACGCTCCTGTCGAGAACTCGAAGTGAGAACTGGAGCAAACACTCGGGAATGGGGTGGTGCTTTTAAGCCACGCGTTAAGAATAGAAACCTTAATTTTTTGCTGTTGAATATGACGCCGGCTTGGGATTGATGAAAAGAAAAAGAACAGGAAAAAACAAAAAGGAAATACACAATACTGTTGCTAATTTAACTCAACAGGGAAAGGGGCGAGAGTGGAAAAGCTGAGAATAAAAAAGTTGTCTGATATTAAGTTTGTGAGGGAGGAAGAACGAGTTATTTTTGCTTGATCCGAGTTACGAATGATACAAATCGTGCGACATGTACCTGCTAGAACAATAATTTTTTATTATAAAAAAAAATGACTTAAATAAAGTTAACAATTTTAATAAACCTTCCTTGTCTATTACCTCTTATTAGTTGTTTGCCCTGACCTAATATGACATGCAACTCTGCATATTAAATAACCATCATTTTATAGCTATTACACGCTGCATATTTAATTCCATAATGTTTTTCAATCATTAAACATTATTATTTTGTAATCATCATTAGGCTAACTAATTTTCCAACAATTTTCGCTGTGGTGTAATTTTTGCCAACAGTTTATTGACTTATGCTAATATCAAGTGGCCTCCCAAATGGCCAGCGTTGCTAAAATAAAACCCAGCAAAGGCAAAAGGCAAAAGAATAAAAAAGAAAAATCAATAGTGCAGTAGCCTTTGCAACATACAAAAAAGTTCGATATATATACATATATGTATATATACTATATAGCTAATGGCGACGACGACGTCAGTTAGCCGCATTCCCAAGGTGATAAACTGCAGTCGGTGCAGCAAAACTTGAAACACCCTGTTATTTCTACCTCAACAATTCGCCCCCTTTGAGGCCATTTCAAGCTGGGTCGGCTGACTTTTTCACCCTAACACAAAGAGAAACCCGAAACACGTCACGTTACTGCGTCATTTGCAGTTGTTGCAATGCGATATACCTGGTCGGCTACTTACCCCAGTACTGTATAAACATATATGTAGGGGTTATATATGGGAGGTTGGGTGGCTCTCCCTTTGCTGTCTGGGCCAAGGCGCCAGGCTTCATTTGGCGACGTCGCGCACAGTTGGATACCAACAGCGAGTTGTAGGCAGCTAAGGAGTCGATTAGCTGCACGTGCAGACGGCATTTGCTTATGTAATCGCCCAGAAAGTAGACAGAACTGAAGCCGACAAGCGGAAAAAAAAAGAAAAGAATAATGGTAAAGACAAGTAGCCCAGGAAAATGAATAACATGTTGTGTCAGTTTTAATCAGGAACAAAAGAAAAATGGTATCAGCTCTGAAAGGCAGGCTGCGTCTAGTTTTTTTTGTTTGCATTCCAATTCCAACGTTCCAAAGGCGTCATATACCACAACTATTCCTGCTGATGGTCAATTAAATTGAGCATAGTTAGATTTTAAGTCGTGGAATTGTCTGATATCGATAAATACAAGAATCATTGGCGAAGTTATCGAACTGCCACCACAAAAAGCAGCCATGCCTAGCTAGCAAGCTTATGTTCACATTATAATAAAATAGAAAGTAGTTATAAGCAAATCTCAAGTATGACTAATTAAAGCGCCTGCTTTTTCATGCTGCCTCCTTTAAGAAGAAGAGCTCATTGAGTTGCCCCGCAGCAGTATGCTGCCTAGTGCAGAGAACTTTTCCAACTATGTTCTGTCTGTGCTGCCTTCGCAACATCTTGAGCAACTTTTCCCAGCAACAGCCAACAATAAGTGCAAGAATTTTTTTTTAGCTGTCGCGTCTCTTTTTCTTAACTTAGACGCCGCATTCTACGAAGCGTAACATTGGTTAAAACTTTTTCCTGCCACTAACTAACGGCACTCGCTTATGCGAAAAAAAAACACGTCACACAAAAAAAGTGTTGGACAGCGGCAAAGGAAGTTTTAACAAACAGCTGGGCTGCTGATTGTACTCAGGCTTTCATAGAGCTACAGTCGAACTTCTTTATAATGAATTCTTCCACAAATTGAGTTTTTTAGGAATTACCAAACTTTCTTGCCAACTTTTTGCTATTAAAGAGATTTCTAGAAATCGCTTCTTTTTATTGTTATTGGTTTTATTTCTGTGGAAGTCTTTACATGTTACACCATTTGCGTTTGTTTTAATGAAGTTTGACTGTATTGTCGCATAGAAATATTTACTAAGTTGCATTTCATTCCGTTACGTTTTACTTAAAATCAGTTTTACCCTTATATTCCTTTTATTATGTTTCTTTTTAATGGGTGCATATTTTGAAAAGTATTTTTATCACTTTATTTGTGTACATGTAAGGCTTTATTATACAGTTTGACTGTATTTTCGAATAGAAATATGTGCTAAGTTGTGTTTTTTTTCGTTGCGTTTGAACTATAAATCACTTTTACATTTTATTCTTATATTTTGTTGCTTTTTAATGGTCGCATATTTTGAAAAGTATTTTTATTACTCTTGCTTGGTTACAAGTTTGATTTGATTCATTTTCGTTGTTTTTTGGTTTTTTTTATTACACATATGTGTCGCATCTGTTCTCCATTGTGACATGATTTAACATCACGTTAAGAGACGACGAGCTACTTTTAAGCACATATTTCTTAACTTTATAGAGTTAGCATTTAATTTTCTCTTGTTTATCCGTCTGTCCTCCATGGTGACATTATTTAAATTAATGTTAAGAGAATGCTGCTGCTAAGAGCTACTTTTCAACACCGTTTTTCCATCCTGCAAAGTTTGAATTTTGTATTTCTTAAATAACTTGTTTTCCAGGGTCGTTTAGGTCGCTTTTAAAAAAAATATATGCATGCATGTGCGTGCTTTTTTATGAAGTATGACTGCAATATTTTTAACTTTTTTTACCTGCTTTTTATCACGATTTATTCACTAATTGTCTTTCTATTTTTTGCTCTCTTTTCAGGTAAGTTCCGCCCATCCATTTGTTTGGTAATTTGTCTGCAAAGGGGCAAGAAAAACTCTCAAAAAGCCGCAGTCGAAGGAACTCTCAATGAATCATCGTCGTGCATGTCTCGACTCGCAAAAGCCGCTCAACGGCATAAAATCCTTTAAAACAACAACAACAACAGCAGCAACAACAAATACAACAAAAGCTGCTGCTGTTTTGTCGCCTTGTCGTATGCAATGCCTTTTTGCAGCTTTTAGTGCTGTTTACCGACATTTTTGGCTAGCTACAAACGCGTCTTCCCTTCAGCCCGCTCGGCTAACGTGTCGTATGTGTGTTGTGTCAGACTTTCGGCGACATTTGGCCAACGTTGAGGCCAATCAATGCCAAAGTGGCTGCTGGGCACGTACATGGCGCGGGCTGAGACGTCGCCGGGGCTTAGACGAGGGCGCAATTGTGACTAGTCGGGGCGTGGCATTTGAAAACGAAATGCGCTTTCTTTTTGTTTTTCTGTTTGCTGTTAGATTTTTTTCATTTTCAAAGCTTAAGTTAGCTGTATTGGGCGAGGAATCAATGTTCTCCTACGGAGCAGGTACACTGTGCGAAAAGACAGAAATATTAATGTAGACAAAAAACGGCAAGGTCCAAGGGTTGCTAAGCCTAAAAACTTGCGAAATTCCTACTAAAATACATTTAAACTGACACAAATTTCACTCAACGAAGGCTCATCCTATATAGACTCGCTCTCCAAGTAGATTATGAAAGATAAGTCAGTTATTAGTACTGCAAGACGTTTGAAATTTCTACGAAGTGTTTAAACCCTCTGCAAGAAATAAATAAGTGTAAAATGTTCTCTATATAAGCTTAGCTTGTGTGACTTGTCGGGTTTAATGTACGTGGATTATATTTGTAAAAATGCCGCTATAAAAGATGAAAAGTTAAAAGACCTTTGAAGATTTCCTCCAGTTTCTTATTGCGAGGTTGTCTAAGTCTTTCTTTAGGGATTATCGATACAACAGTTTGATAAATCAGTTTTAATTAGATTTATATTATTAAGTATTTAAGGATTCTACGATGTTTTGCGATACAATTTTTAGGTGCAATTTAACCACGTGATAGATAATTTATAATCCGTTTTGCAAGCCCTTAGTCCGCTTTGGAGAAAAGTTTATCGATAGAACTGTTCGATAAATTCGTTCTATCATATACGAATTCTTACTTTGAGATTTCTCTTTAAATAAATAAAATTTAAGAGCTCTATATATTTTCTGTAATGATTTTTTGATGCCATCAAACTAAGCCGTTTGGGTAAAGAGCTTATCAATATAACTGTTCGATCAATCAGTATTCGAGATTGCTGTTTGCATAAAAAAGTATTTAGAGATTGTACGATTTCTTGCGGAAAGTTTTTACTACAATTAAACTGTCATAGACAATTTATAAACCGTTTTGTAAGCCCTTCGTCAGCTTTGATAAAAAGGTTATCGTTACAACTGTTCGATGAATTCTTTCGATGCGAATTCTTTTCTTGAGAATCCCGTTAAAGTAAATATGTAAGTATTAGGAATTTCTAAGAATTTATGCATATAGATAGATAGATCGGTTATATTGCATTTTGGGCACCCTTTGTAAAATTTGTTAAAGAGTTTATCGATAGAACTGTTCGATTAATCAGTTCTATCATATGCTAATAATCCCTTTATGCATGCAGCATATTAACAACTAATATTTTTTACGAACAATTAAGCTAGTTGATCAGTTACTAAGTATGAACTTTGTCAGGTTTGGTTGTTTCTTTTGGAATATCTTTGTATTTTTATCGATCGATAAAACAAATAAGTCATAATAGATTTCTTGTTGTTTAAAAGCACATATTTTCTCAAAAACCAATTTCTTCAAAATATATAGCTAGAAAACAATTGTTAAATGGGTAAGTACATATTATATCTAGAGCTATAGATTTTATACATGTATGTATATGTGTGCCATTTAACTCACTTGCTTCACTGCTGACTACAGTTTTCACTCAAATGACGGCTGACTCATCAGCTGTTTGGCTCGACCCGCTCAGCTGGGCGGGTCGGCCGCCCAGGCAATTAGGCTGCCAGACGAATGTCGCCGGCGACTTTTCCTAACAACAACAACTACTGTCGTTAGCTCTTTTTGCAGCGCTTGCCAAAAAAACTAAAAACAACACTATGCTACACGACACGAATTAAAATTGCATGCACTCGTCCTGGGCTCTGCCAGTCCATAACTGTGTTTGTGTCCGGGCTAACATTTTTTTTTTTTGCAATATTTCCTCCTCTTTTATGTGTCGCTCGCTTTGGGCCACATCAGTTGCTCAGCCCGTCAGCCATTCACTCAGTTCAGTTGGTTAGCGAATTTCTGCGCGTCAACAGCTGCGGAAATTGACAAAAAAAAAAAATAATACACAATTCACAGATTATAAAAAAAGAAGCAAGTGGTACATTTTTGCTGAAAATTCAACGCGAGTTTTTTGTGTGTGTGCGATTTGCATTGATTTGCACCGCGCCCCTCTCTTCCTCATAATGGTGGCCATCAATTTGAATTGTAAGTAAAGGAGATAAACTTATTTTGCAGAGCTCTTGTCAGCTCTTAAATTGTGCGTCCCGATTTAACGCCCTGTTGGCTGCCTTTGCATAAGAGCCTTACGGGTATATGCTGTCATTTTTTTACTTTTCAAAAGCAGGCTTGTCTGCCTATTGGAGGAGAAGAAGGCGGCCTTTGTAGGTGTTGATGGCAACTCTGGCCAGAAAATGGTTTTTAATTTAATTTGGCGACAACAAAATGTCGCGCAAATTATTTGGTAATTGACGTGCACATGGCACAGCCCTTGTGCCACGCCCAGTTCGCCCTTCAGTTGTCGAAAGTTACATGTGCTTAATAGAAACCCCCTCACGAATATCTCGCCCCCTGCCCGACAAAAAGAAAAAGAACCGTCTACAGTGGCACAAAATAATTTAATTAAATGCAAATTAAAATGCTTTTATGAATATTAAGCAGACACTTATGAATATTACCAGGGCCAAAAGTTTTACAGCCAAATTATATATATATATGTCTGTGTTTCCCCGGACTTTTATTTTCTGCTTCTTCTTCTTGTGCTTTATCTTTGCTAAGGGATAATTATTGCAAAATGCTTTTGCACATGTTTTTGCTGACAATGACACATTTTTCGAGCACTTAAAGTAATGTAAAAGCATATAAGCTCAAGATTTTAATTTATTTATAGTTGCATTATTATTTACATAAAGTTTTAAGAACTTGGGTCTGACGTAGGGCTTACGAGGAGCTTGCATTAGCTTAACTTTTTCTTAACTATTCGATCGCCTCGAGGGATTAAAATTTATGAAGTACTCAACTAAATGGCTCAACTTGGGCATTACGCATAAATATGCATATAATTGTTTGATTGGGCCGCAAAAGGTCGAAAAAAGAAAGAGATTAAAATGCTCTAGATGGATGCTTACATGAACAAATACTCTGTAACTTAGAGTTAAAATATTTTGAATGTGAGCCTAGGCTCGGTATTTGTACTATGTGCATGTTTGCTCGGCAAAATACCCTGTAACTAGACCTTGCGGCAATCGTTTTATAGAGATAATACATCTATTAGAGGATATATCAGAAGTGTTGCCACTCTTTTTTCATCCCCCCTCGATGGATAAGGGGATCAAAGATTTGCTGGGGGATGTTTCAAATTCACATGGTATATATTTTTAGAAAAATTCCTTCATACCCTCTACATTAATGTGTAACTAGACCTTGTAACTAACTGTAACTAGACCTTGCGGCAATCGTTTTATAGAGATAATACATCTATTAGAGGATATATCAGAAGTGTTGCCACTATTTTTTCATCCCTCCTCGATGGATAAGGGGATCAAAGATTTGCTGGGGGATGTTTCAAATTCACATGGTATATATTTTTAGAAAAATTCCTTCATACCCTCTACATTAATTTGTTGGCTACAGGGTATGACGAGTCTTTAGCCCCCGATAAAGCCATTTAATCCTTTTTGGCTCACAGCTCAATTTGGTTTTTTTTTCCATTTTGGACTCGTGTAATTGACTCTTTCTGAACATGGCTTAATTTTTGTATTTCTTTTGGCCCTTTGGCTTTTGGCAGTGCCAACAGGCGACAAACACATGACCCCGCTGCACCCCTGATCCACATGTGGCTCAGACAACCCTCTTGACCCCTTTTTTGGGAATCTGACAAATTGTTTCAGCTGTCATAAGCAGATTTTTGGGAATTCCGAACAGGCATTAGAATGCAAGTGTGTGCGTGTGTGTTGTGTGTGTAATAAATGTAAATCATGTCATTAAAACTTTATCAAATGACAAACCCAAATTATTTAGAAATTTATAGCATTTAGAAATTATTTAGAAATTTATTTCTAAGCTGCATTTAGCACAAATTGTTGTTGTTGTTGTTGCTCGGATCTGTTCTGCTGCTGCTTCTTCTCCTCATTCTACTCATCCAGCGCAATTTTTAATTAAAAGCGTAAAATGTCAACGGCTCTTTTTCAACACTTGGCTGTATACATATGTATACTACACATGTAATTGTATATACACCAAATGCAAGTTGGCAAAACTCTTGACAAAATATAAAAAAAGGCGAAATTATTTTAATTGAGGTCAACCTGGCGCGTGTGTGTTTTTATGTGGCTGCATTTTACGCTGCTTTAAATTTCTATAATAAGGCTTATTATGTTAACGAGAGTTTTTAGCATTACTTTTGCACCATATCTATGTGTGTGGCCGCATGTGTGTGTGAGTTGGCGGTGGGCGTGGCAGGATAATCGCATGACTGGCCAGCAACTGCACCTGCTCGGAATGTAGTCTAATCCAGCCCTCGGCAAACACATTTTACACACATGGAACAAAAAAAGAAACATTGTTGAAGGTTTTTTATAATAAGACTTAAGGTGAAAGTGCTAAAGGTTAAAATTAAAAAAAAAAACAGCTGTTTTTATGTGACAGCAAATTGCAACCTATCATAAAAAAAGGTAAGCCATTTTCTCACGAATTAATCGGCTTTCATTGAGACTAAGAAGTTAAGTTTATATAAGCTTTTATTTTCTATATTTCTATCTTTTTGTCCAGCGTCAATAGCCCTCTGTCTTTCTTCCTGTCCAACATGTCCGTTTAAACGCAACGATTAAAGTAACAATAGGAAACAAAGAGCATACCCTGAGAAGTATTTCGCTTAAATGAACCTCGATAACCTCTCCTTTTGGTACCCACACACATTGGTTTTTGCTAACTATTGAACCATAAACACAGAAGTTTTTTAAGAATGCATTTACCTGAGCTGCTGAGCTAGAAAACAAGAAGCAGAATTTCTGCATAAAGTGATGTAAAATGTAACACAAATGGCTGTTCATATATATTTATAGCACATCAGCATCAACAGTCGACTTGCTATAGTCATGTCCGTCTCTCCGTCTCTCTGTTTCTATGAGAACTAGTCTCTTAGTTTTAGAGCTATCTTCTTGAATCTTTGTATGCCGGAACCGGACGGATCGGATTACCATATCATATCATATATATACTATCATATAGCTACCATTGGAATGATCGACAAGTAGTTTCTTGTATGGCAAAATATTGTGTTACTTCACTATTCTTACATAGTTGAAAAAGACAAATGTCTACAAGTGTATTAAATCTTCGTGTAGCTTTCATATTTATAAGTCTATAAAGTCTTTGTGCACGTGTTTGTAACAGGCAGAAGGAAGCTTTTCCAAAAACCAAATATAATATAAACAAGTTCCTGAACAGCATCAGAAGTCGAGTTGAACTAGTCAAGTCCGTCCGTCTGTCCGCCTAAATGAACTCATCAAACTCAGAGCCTCAGAGAAAAGCCAGAGAGCCAGAGTTTTTTTCACTAAATATATTTCACTTAAAATTATATCATAATTTAAATTACAATTATCACATAAATAACGTTAACATTCACATAAACAACAATTATAAAAATTAAAATAAAATATTATTCTAAAGAAATGCAATTTATTTATAATGTAATAAAATAAGTTTTTAAGATTGAATCTTTTGCCTCCATTTCCGTTTCCTATATCTGGATTATTATTAATTTCTCCAAATTTCAATTCCCATTGTTTCGATATATTTGCTAATATAGCATTGAAGTACACATATTAAAGTAAATATTTTAACTAAATGTGTGAAGTAGGCTTTGATTTCATTTTAACTTGAGAGGAGAAAGCAGACAGACATTAGTTTACAATTTTTCATTGACTTGTGTGCACTGTGAATTTGAACAAATTGTGGGAAAACAAAAAGAAAACTTTAAAATTCATTAAAATAAACTAAACTAAAGCCGGTTGGCAGCGCTGAAAAGGCGCTTGTGGAACGTGTGGATTTTGTGGAACGCGACGAGCGCTTTCTTGGGCTTGGCTGTTGCGAGGGGCAGCGCTTGCGGCAAGTTGCAAGTCAGTGAGAGAAAGAAAGAAGAACGGAAATAACAAATAATATACAAAGAATACATTTAGTTGCTTTTGACTAAATTAAAATAATATTTGCACGTAAGTAAATTAAAAATTTCTCTGGGCGCAAAAAAAAAAAACCAATATCAAGGCAAGCACAAAACTGAAAATTCTTCCTAGTCTCGCAAGTCTCGCTTTGTTTGCTCAAATTGCATAAACAAATTGTTTGATAAGTGCAATGTATACAAAAGCATAGACAGATATATCAATATGTGCATATATATAAATAATTTGTCTATATATTTTGTGAATTGCTTGCGTTCAACTTGTGCTATCTTCTTTTTTTTTGAGCCCTGTTTCAAGCCACTTTGAATGTGGATTGTTTTCTGTCGTCTTGATAGGCATGGCCCCATCGTCTGCCCATCCGCCGGAGCGTCATTTTGGCTATGTTTGCTGCAAGTGTCAGACGGCGGCCTTTGCTGGACGTCGTTATGCCTGCTGGATGTGCATTGGCTATCAGCTCTGTGGCAGCTGCTACGATTCTGGCCAGTTGCCCGAGGCGCCGGAGCACAAGTATTTCCATCCCATGGAGGCGCACTATACACGCGCCGAATATGAGCTCTATTTTGGCGGCGAATCCTATGTCGAGGCCAATGTGCCGCAGAGCTATAAATGTGCCCTCTGCGATTTGTATGGATTTACCAGCATGCAGCTCTATAAGCATTTGTCCGATATGCATCGCGGTCACAAGGACTTTGATGAGTACTTTAGCATACTCTATACACGCTATGCTGCCGATGCATCGGCGGCGACTGGACGTCTGACTGCCAGCAGTTCGGGTTCCGGTTCGGTGTCGGGCTCGGGCACCATTTCGCGTTCAGCCATTGCATCGGCATCTGCCTTTCTAAGACATGTGCCCAGTCTGCCGCGACCTGTGCTGCCCGTGGTCTCGCAGCAGCGCGCTGTGCTGGATCCGGCTGTCAGTTTTCGGGAGGCGGTAAGGATGACACAAGCTCGTCGTGCTGCCCTCTTGGAGCAGCAGGCGCTCAATGTGCTGGAGGAGCTGCGCTGGAGCAACACAAATCCTAGATATTACTCTAGCCATTGCATGAACGTGTTGATGCGGCCACAAGAGCCTGGCCAACAGCAGCAAGGGCAGCAGCAGGTACATCATTCCCAGCAGCAGGCGGTGCCGCCGCCTACGCGGCACGATGTGAGTGTGTTGGATGCGCGAGGCATGCGTAGTCCGAAAGTGAGTCGCATACGCAGCATACCGCCAGCTGTGCGTCTGGGCACCTTGTTTCCCAAGCCGAATAACCAATTGCCCAGACGTGCTGCCGAGGATGATTGGGTGTCGTATTTGGCCCACTCCTCAACGCTGTTGGAGCAGCAGCATCAGCAGCATCGAGCCGAGCGTTTGTTGACCAGCTATGCGGATATATTGCGAGAGGCGCCAGGCGAAGCACGTTACCAGGAGAAGGATAAAGGCAAGGATAAGGAGAAAAGCAAGACCAAGCAAGGCAAGGATAAGGCAGGCGCTGACAAATCGGATTTGCACAAATTTCTGTGCCTTAAGTATGTGCCCCTGGAGAAGGCCCAACGTAAGCACCAACATCTGCTGCCACCAGAATCGCATCGGGTGCTCTTTATCGAGGCCCTGCTGTGCTCCATGCTGGCCGATGAGCAGCTTAAGCCGGTCACACTGCAGCCAGTCGCAATTCCCAAGTTGACAAATGCCCCACGCAAGCCCAAAAAGGAACCTTTGGACGAGCCCAGCAGCAGCAGTGCCAATTCTCCGGCTGGCATTATGGAGCGCTTCTACAAGAATCTCGATCTCTATAATAAATGGTTGGCAGAGTTTTCGATTAAAAAACTGGAGAACACAAAGATGGCAGCAATACCGGATATGATTTTGCAGGCGACACACGATCCTGTTGTCAGCGTCGACTCCGACGTGGATCCGGACACTGATGAGCGGGACGAGGAGGATGAGGTAACGAACGTTGAACCAGCAACCAAAGCCGAGAACGGACCCAAAGTGGTCACTGTCAACGTGGTGGACGAGCTTTCCGAATGTGATGCTGAGGAGGAGCATGAGGAGGAAACTGGCGAGGGTGAGGGCGATGCCGAGGATGTGGAGGATGAGGATGAAGACGATTACGATGATAATTCTGGTTCAGAAACCTCGGACTCGACCATTGCCATGCTCGTCAATGAAATTGATCAGGTTTATGGCTACTAAAGAGCCACAACGTGAGGGAATAAAGATTTATATACAATATAATATAATATACAACAAATTAAACTGTTATAACAAAGTTTATGCAATTTTAAAAGTTGCTGTTAGTTTTATTTCTATATGTGCGAGCCGGTTGTGGAGTTCGTCGGAATCATGTTTCAGTTAATGCTGAATACCTTGTTTTAGATTTTATTTTGAGCTGATGCGTAAAGTTTATAAACTGCAACGTTTATTAATTGCCATGGATCTTGGTACTAAATATTCTTTATATCTGAGAACTGGTTCAAAAGGCTTAAGGTTTTCACTTGATTTAAATATCTGAGAGCCGATATTTAGCAAATGTCAGATGCTCTTATACCTAGACTCAAACTTTTATCTAAGGTTATGATTCTTATTTATAAACAGTTAAGGTTTAAGAGCTGTAGAGCTAACATGCTTTGCTTCTGGGTTTCACGTGTCTATTATTTTAATATAAAAATATCGTATGCACTAGTTAAGTGTACAAAGCCTTATAAGCTGAAATTTCGTGAGTTTGACTTGCCTATTATTTATTCCTACACAAGTTATCGTCTACGAAAAATGGTTCAAAGCAGTCGAAGTTAAAGTTTTCTTGAATTTTTTGTCTATTATTTTCCGTTCTCAAATATATATAAGTTGAATAAGGTGTTGGGATGTAGTTGATGACGTGCTTTACTTTTGAGTTTCACGTGTATTATATTTTTCCTTTCTCAAAATATCTTTGAACTAGTGCAGAGCCTTGGAATCCAACATTTCAGAGCTTCGGAGCTTATTGTCTAAGTTTTTTTATCTTAAAATATCATCTACGATCCAGTTTAAAAGTGGTTCAACGCCGTCTATACCCACAATTACTGCTTCACACGTTCCTATTTTGACGTTCTTGTATTGTCAAAGGGGTTAAACAAACATCAAAATAACTATCCTTAAAAACGTGCATAGGATAATGTCTAATTTGCAGAGATTTTTAGCACAGGGGTATTCTTGAAATCGATTTCTGATTACCTTATCCTCATATTTAACGGACTCACACAATCGTCAAATTGAAGTGTTGCTTTTAATTTATGTATTTTTTTTCTTAAAAAATCAAGTTGGCAGCGCTGCACAAATATAACGTTAGCTTTGCGGCACAACTCTAATTTTCATTGTTAACATTGTTCGCCCAGCTTGAAGAGCGTAAACGTAAAATAGTAAAAAAAAAAGAAAAATAGAAAAAAATATCGAAATTATTTTAAACTACCAGCAAGAAGCAAACGGCAAAGTTTTCAAACCGTTTTCCCCCTGAGTTTTTATAGTAATTATTTTATTGCTACTGTTTTTTAATAAACGCTTCCTTCGAAAACCCTTAAACCCATTTGAGTGCAATGTCTTCGAACGAATCGAATGTCACGCAAGATATCAGCAAATGCCTGGGCTGCAAGGCGCATGGTAATCTGGGCCGGCGCTACGAGTGCATCGTTTGCGGCGAGTCGGTGACCTATTGCGGCAATTGTTACGATGAGGGCAAGGATGTGCCGAACGATAAGCACAAGTATTACCATCCCATGAAGGCCATCTACAATCAAGATTTCTTTGAGCTCTATTTCCTCGGCGAGGAGATGGTCAACGGCGAGGCGCCGCAGAGCTACAAGTGTGCCTTCTGCGATGAGCTCGGCTTTACCGCCGAGGAGCTGCAGTTGCATGTGCTCGAAAAGCATAGCGCTCACTCGGATGCACCCCAACTGCTCGACATATTGGAGCAAATGAAAGAGCAGAAGAAAGGTGAGTGTGCACGACTCTTCGGCTCTTAGCCTGATTGCGGCTTCGGCCTAATGGAGTGTATGTGCCGCAAAAGTCACTTTAGCAAATTGCTTGCCACACACACACACACACACTGCTGACCGAATGGTCAAAGGTCTGGTCTTGCACTATGACTAGGGTATCACGATTTTGTCAGTGAATGTGTCGATGCCATACATTATCTATATTAGAAATTCGCTTCTCTCTATGAAGGATCTACATAGATTCGTCCTCCTGCAGGCCATAATATAAAACAAGGGATTTTAAACTTTCCAAGCTAGGCTTCATATATAAGCTTAATCAACCTATTCTGAAATATTCTTTTGGTCAGATAATTTACAGAGAAGGATATTAATATATCACAATTTGATGTTAGGATTGTGGGGGTATTAGCTCTTCGTAAGGCTGAATTGATAATAAATGATATTAATATATCGCAATATTAGGATAGACTTGTAAGGGTATTCCTACTTCGTTAGACCGTATACAATTGTGCTTTCTCGAATTCCCATTTCTCATCCCGAAAAAAGGGTTTTGCGCATCTGCAAGTCAAATGCAAATCGTTTAAGCAGCTTAAGTTGTGCGTAGTCCTTCTTCCACCTTCTGCCTTTTTTCTAACCTTTGCCCACCCCTTTCAACATTAATCAAAGCCTCAAAAAAAGTATATATAAACTGAAATCGAAATCAAAATCGAAACCACAAACGTGTTTGTGATTGACACTAACTAATAATGGCAAATTATGTGTCAACGGCGTTAGATGTTAGCCAGTCGGACAGACGAGACAATTTGTTCGACACCTACACAATATCCGTTTGTGCCCCACCCCGCCGCGTTGGATACCCTATCCCCGTTGCTTGTGTGTTGCCAACAAATTTTCCACTTCATTTGAGCGTCTTGCAAGCTATATTTAGTTTTTGTTTGGGGGTTGTTTTTCCTCTACCTCTCATATTGTAGTTTCTATTATGCTTAGCTTTGCAATTTCAGGTTGTCTTTTGTATTGCTTAGCGTCGGGCATCCGAATCACAGATATTCTCACATTTTTGGGCAAAATAATAGGGTGCGTTTTCTGAAGATAATCTGTGGGGGGTTTGGTTCACGAACTGCGAACTGAGAGCTCGAAAGAAACTGTTTCGTTTTGAGCCTTAGTTTGTTATCTTTATCAGAAACATTGTAAATTACGCCAGAAAAAGAACTGTCTTTTTTTTTGGTTCATGAACCCAGGCTTCGGTTTGAAACTTTGTTCGTCAGCTTTACCCAATAAGAAAATTAAAAGTTGGAAATTTTCAAGGTTAAAATATAGATTTCTGGGCTTTCACTTCTAAATTACAGTTTCCAATAGCTTATCCAATATTAGTCTATAAAGCTGTTCTAGGTAAACTTGAAACATTCTTTGGCTGCCATATCTAAAATTGCATTTCTTTATAAAACAGTTCTACACTCAAGAATTTTATTATCAAAGAGCTCTACACCTTGGAATATGTTTTTACCATATTTGTAATTGAAGTAGTCAACATTCTGAGGAACTCTTGTGGCTTTTCCATTTAATGCACAGCTGTGTAAATGCATTTTCCGTTGCATTTAATATCATAATTGTGCAGAGAAATGTTTGTTTTTTCTTTATTTTCTTTACATTTTTGCATATTGTTTACTTTGTTGTTTACTCAATTCTCTCTGTTGTGGCACTATTCCAGGCTTTCCTACTGCTCGTAAACTTTATGTATATATATGTATACATGTATACATGTATGCATATTTATATATATATGTATGTATATGATAAATGGTCGCTTGAAAGCGCGAAAATGGGCTTTGGCGAATGCAACATTGCATCGCGTTGCACATTAATCATAGTTGCGCTTAAAATGTGCAACAAAAAGCCGCAAGAGCAGCTAGGCAAGGCCAAAGATGCCAGCAAATGTTAATGTATTGCAAATATTCGCACAGACTTTAATTATTTTTAAGGATTTTTAACGGCTGCTCAGCTTATGCTGCAGCTGCTGCTGGTTTTAATAACATAAAGTATATTTAGTGACTAGTTTAGTATAAAATGCGGTATAAATATATTCAGTTTAGTCGATCTACATTGCCTACATGAACTCTTTCAGCTTTGAACGGAGGGGTTTTTAAATATCTACTGGGAATAAGATAAGTTCACAGGTTAATTAAATAAATACATTTAGTTTATTAAAGTTTTTAGTAACCAATCTAATACAAAGTAGTGTTTATTGTTAAATTAGCTCTGTTTGACTTTTTAAATATCCACAATTTCCAAAAATGATTGGCCTACTTTTAGCTGATAAAACGCGAAGCTGTTCCACAAACACAGTTTTCCAGCTGATTTTGATTTTGCTCGGTTTTCTATTTTTCCTGGCTTGGTGCTTATAATTCTTAATTGGTTAAAGCAGCTAACCAAGGACTGTTTTGCTAGTTGATTCTAAAAGGGGAACTTCGGGGGTGTCTAATAAATATCTCTCAATTCGCATTGGATACACCTAGTCTACGTGTTATTTCTCTTAATCATCTTCAATAAGGTTTAAATAAAGAATGCTTGACCATTACATTGTATTAATACAATAAAAATATAAAATATATGTGTATATATAATATAATTATAAAATAATATATTTAATAGAATATACCTAATGTTTATAAGAATAATACAATATAATAATATCTATAAATATATTATAATAATAAATGAATGTAATATACTTAATGTATTAAAAAACTAACTATTATACAATCAGGATAAAATATAACATTGCCAAAACAGAATAAGTTTTTCTCAAAAAAGCTTATTCCCAGGGAATTGAATCTGAATCAATGAATTCATCATAATTGAAAAATTAAATGAAAAAAATAAGATAAATAAATTGTATAATAATATATTTAATATAATATACAATTTAAATTTATTTATAAAATAATAAATGGTGTATAAATATATATTTATATATAATAATATACTTAAAATATGTTTAAATTAGTGAAAATCTATAATTATCTATTGAAATGATCGTTCAATACTGCAGCTGTTAATTGTGCATAAAACTCAAGAAAATGCAACTTAAATATTGCACAAAAAATATATATATGTATAAATTTTTCTTCTACAAATTTAATGATTGGGCTTCGAATCTTGGTCACCCCCAGAAATGTCAGTTCTTTCTTTTTGCTGTGAATACTTTGTGCGAATGACGTCACGTTGTGTGCAGCCTGGGGGTGACTTGTGCCCAGCTGAATTACCCTGATATATATATACATATATATACTAAGTAACGATAAGCAATAAGCGGCCCCCTTTGCAAAATGCACAAATATTGAATTACTAAACGGGTTTCTTACTTTCATTTGCCTTGCAGCCACTGAGATCCGTTGCCAGGAGAAGTCGCGCGGCGGCCTCAGCTATGAGGTTATTTTGGCCGAGCCGGCACCCAATGTGGCCGTGCCCAAGCGACCCGTCACCCCTGGCAAAAATGTCAGCGTCGAGGAGATTGAGCAGAAGCTAAAGGCCGCCGAGGAGCGTCGTATTGTGAGTGTGAATTGAGAATAGAGAAATTTAAGATCGATCGATTAATCGATTATAATTTGTTTTCCTTACAGTCCTTGGAGGCCCGCAAGATGGCCGAGATCTCGATTAAACTGGCCAAGGTCGAGGAGGCCACACGCAAAAAGGATGAGATTACCAACGAGTTCATCACTCAGACCAAGGAGCAGCTCGAGTCCAAAATGGAGAATCATGTGGAGAAGCGCGAGGCCATTATCAGCGACATGAAGGAAAAGCTAAAGGTGCTTGTGTTGGCTCTATTAATTCAGAGGTTACTCATCCATTTGTATCCCTCCAACACAGATTCATGCCCAGGAGATTGAGAAAACGCGCGAGACTTTGGAGCAGCAAAAGGCCAATGAGCAGAAGGCCATCGAGGAGAAATTGAAGACAGCTCAGGCCTTGCGCGATGAGAATATTAAGAAAATGTTGAATCGTCTCAAGGAGCATGTGAGTTAAATGAATTTATTAAATTCATATTTATTTATAATGCATTATTAATATTAAAAGTATCGTTAATAATATCTTAAATTATTGTCTCTATTGTTGCTTAGCTTGTTTGTTTTGTTTCGAAATTAACCATTGCGCACATAGCAAATAGTCTTGTACTTAAATGCACATTTTACATTAACACACAACTTTTCAAATAATATTCTAAATTAATTTATAAATTTACTTTACACTGTTTCTTAATATCATGTATTACGTTAGAAGATAAAAAATATATAATATATAATATATACATTTATTATTTTTACAATAGGCCGTTCATTTATTTTTTCATAAATGATCAAAAATACTATACCGGTTTTTATTTTTGTTTATTTATATTTTTTCATTTTTTGGACCACAAAACTAACACGTATTTTTTTTTTTAACACAATATATTTCTTTAAAGATATATTAAAAATACTTATTTTTTACTTCTAGAGCTAAGTAAATTTAGGACAAATAGTAATTAATGTTTTTTTATATTTATTAATATTTATTTTAACATCGAGGATAGAGTTTAGGTTATATTATAAATATAATTATATAAAAATCAAATTAAATATTATTTCATGTTCATTTATTTGAGCATAAAATAACGCACATTTTTTTTAGCATAACAATCGAAACAAAATAATTCAATTCACTTATTTGATTTTGATTTCAAATAATATATAATTGAGCACTATTTTGATCAAGTTAGATTTTTTTGGTATTTATTTGTTGACAACTCACATATTTTTTGCCTTATTTTATTATTTTTTAAGGAAAATACAATTTTTGATAATCTTAACCCATTATTATTTTGCAATCATTTAAAATGATAATAAGTAAGCATTATATTCTTTCGGTTTTTTGCCTTTTATTTTATTATGAATTTTTTTAAGCACTCAAATTTAAAACTTTTGTAAATAGGACTTTACTTGATTATTTATCTCAATTAATACAATAACCTTTTTTTTGATTATTTAGTATTGAGTTAATATAAGAAATATTGAATTGATAAAAACACGTACGCTCTTTGATTCCATTCATGTATCTGTATCTGTATCTGTGTGTGTACTAAGTAAAGATTTTGCGTTTCATCCATCGATATAATTTATGGTATTCTTATTTGTTTCGTTTTTCTTAAATCTCATTTAGAACACAATCAAAATTGCCGAAATCAAAACCCAGAACAATCAATTGGAAAATCAAAAGCTCGAGGAGAAAGCGCGCATTATTGAAAACAAATTGTACACCGCCGAGCAGAATCGCGAAAAGGAGTTGCTCAAGAAAATTGAGAAAGCTCAACAACTTGTAGGTCCTATATAAAAATATATCTGTATATATATTCGCTTCTCGCTTGTTTGCATCGTTTGCCTGCCGTTCATTTGTAGCAGTTGCACACACACACACACACACACACCCCACACACGCTCAGGCATTGAAAATGCAATTTTCCAATTAATTAAATGATTCTCCTTTGCAGGAACGTCGTGCTGAGGTTGTGCGTCAGAACAAGGCTCAGACCCAGGACATGGAGGGACAGCAGAGTCCCATTGCCTCGTCGGGTTAGAGGCGATGCTGCAAGGAATTGCCGTTGCTGCTGGGGCACGTGGAGCGTTCTCAATAAAGCGCACAGCGGCGGCTGCAACACACACACACACACACACACACACACACAAACACACTCAGCATACGACAACAACAACAACAACTACAAACACATATTTGAGCAAGCAACCTAAAAGCAACAACAGATTTGCTTCAAAAATTTCAAGTATTAACTAAAAGAGAAGAAAACAAAAAAAAAATTTAAAAATCTTAAATAACATTTTTGCTGAGCAAAACGCGCAGACAACAAAGAGGAAGAACCACAGCAACAACAACAACTACAGCGTCAAGCAAAACATTTAAAACTCAAAAAACTACACTACACTACAAGAAAAGCTAAAAATGAAGCGAATGCATACTGCAAATTAATAAGAAATACATTTAGTAAAGCAAATTTACAACTAACAAAACGCAAAAAAAAACAGAACAAAACAAACCAACTACAATAAGATCTAACAAATCATATATACTTAAATTATTGTAATACTCCATATTTGAAATTTATTTTGTTTTTTTTTTTTTTTATAATTGTTTCTACGAAATTTCATAATTTTCTTGTTTTTAAATTGTTGTGTAAGTCTGTTCAAGTTGATTTTAGATTTATTTTTTTTTTCACTTTTAATTTGATAAAAATAAAAGAACTAATTTTTATAATTGCGAAGCTTTTCATAACCTTTATAAAATATAAATCGAAGTGTGTTTTTTACTGATTTGCAGCGAATTTTCGAAAGGAAAAAGTTCAATAGAAATGCCATAAGAATTGTATTTGCCTGTCGTTTTCGTATGCTTTGCTTAAAGAAAAAAAAAAACGGATATAAAATAAATATATATATGATATAATTTAACATTTATTTTAATTTATTAACATTGTGTGAAGTTGCGAGTTGGACACTTCTCAACATAAATAACAATTTTATATAAGTTCGCATTTTCTATCTATATAATAAATGTCAAACAGAAAAATACATAAGAAATGCTTATATATAAAAATTAAAAAAAAAATAAAAAAAAAAAAACAAAAATCTCAATAAAAAACCAATACAAAGTAAAACAAAACACAAACTTTTTCGTTTCATTTACACAACATAAACAATATAAACACTTTAGGCATTAATAAAACATAAATATATATATATATATATATATACATAATCTATATTATAGAAATAAATCTATATTATAGAAACTAAAGTAAAATGAAATGCATATTTTGTCTAACGTCAAGTTATATTTAGATGAAGTTGAAGCTGAGGGGATGTGCGCAGATTTTTGGCCGCAAAACAAGAAAATGGTTTAAATGAAATTTATTGGGTTGGGTTGGGAAATTTAAATGTATTTGAATTTTTAGGCAAATTTTTTGCATCAGCTGCGAACTCGTTTTTTCACATTTATTTGCAAAGAGCGCTGAGAATTAGCTTAAATTTAAATTGACATGCCGTTATAAATGTGTCTATAACTTAACCATGGCTACTATAAATCAACATTTATGTGAATCTAAATATATATATCCATATAATACATGCATTACAATAAAAGTAAACAACACCCACAGTCCCCACAAGAACCCGACACTTGAAACTTTAAATCTATTACAAGCAAAGAGATTAAAACTACATGCAAAAATCAATACAATTGATAAAAACGCTTCGATATGTACTCAATTTATGATATATAAACTATATATTAATGTATAATCAACAACAATAACCAACGAAATAATAAAGAAAGCAAAAACAAAACCTTTTGTATGAGAAAAATGCGAAAACAGTTGCGTTTTTTTCATGATAAATGTTCTCTTCTTAACGCAGCCTATGCATAAACAAACTTTTTTTACGTTCCCGCATTACTTTTAAAAAGAAGTTGAATATTAAGTGAATTCTAATAATGAATGTGTAATACAAATGCGTAATTAAAATAAATGAAATATTTATAATTGGTAGACATTTGACTTTACTTTTAAATCTGGCGCCTTCTGCTATTCAATTAGCAGAACTGTTGTTGCATTAAGAGTGAGCTTGGCTTCTAAGACAACATGTTTAGCTAGGCTCGTGCTGCGCTTCCGTTAGCAGGGTGTTAGTATTACAGCGCTGTTAAGCATAGTTTTGCTTTTCTGCGCTAGAGTTAGCAGCCCTGTGTGGTAAACATAACTGCCGCTCACTTAACAGAACAGCTGAGTGCAAAAAAATAAAGCACTGGCAAAACTTGTAGAATAAATGTAGTGTTTAATTTTAATTTATATTTTAAATATTTAATTTTTTAATTTTCAAAGCTGTGTCCACACCAGAGCAATAATACGGCATTCTCATATAACACTGTAGATTTCTGTTCATGTTGCATTTCCGTGCTGTCCGCCAGGCTCGTGTTGTTGCAATCCTCGTGCTTGTCGCCGCCTGCTATGAAATGATACTGTCCGGAGCTGGTGGCCAATATGGGCAGGTTGGGATGAAAGCTGATGCCATTGCAGCAGTCGCCGTGCAACGGCAGCTTCAGCGCCGCCGGTTCTCCGGCGGCCTCCAGATTCCATAGATTCAGGCCACCTTCAGTGTCGCCGCTGGCCAGCCAGGTCTGCTCTGGATTCAGGTCGAATTGTATGCGCTGATTGGTCTTCACCTGACGCTGGAATTCGCGCAGTGGCTTCTTATAGTTGCGCATGTCCCACTGCAGCAGCTTCGGACATTTGCGGGCGCCGCTGAACAGCTGCCAATTGCCGGCGGCGTCTGTGCCATAACGCAGCTGTGTTATGCCCGCCGTGTGGCCGCCCAGCGTGAAGAGCGGACCCTGTTTGGGTGCACAGCGCAGGTCAAAGTGCTGTATATAGCCGTTCCAGTTGCCACAGGTCACAGTGTGCGGATGCTCCGCGGTCTGGGCCATGCAGGAGATGGCAAACTTGACAGCATACTCGTCATAGCTGCGACCTGGTCGATTCGTGTCAAAGATCTTGATGCAACGCTTGTAGCCCGCATAGATCTTCTGGCCATCATGGGCAAAGGCAAGCGATATGGCGGCCACCACCTCGTCCACCTGATCGTAACCGCTGTAGCTGCAGCGCAGTCGTCCATCAAAAGCATCCCACATGTGTATGGGTTCATGTTGGCGCGTGGCCAGCCAGCTAGAAGACGAATAAAGATATTGGGTCTGTAGATGCAGTGCAGCAGCAGTATACAGCAAATACATACAAGCAGGTCTCTGGCTGCTGGCTGTTCATCAGCGGATACCAGACGCAATCGTAGACGGTGCCGCCCTCGGGCACATGGACAGCCGATTGCAATTGGGACAGGCTGCGCTTCACTGAGACGCTGCTGGCCTCGTATAGATCCAACGGCAGCTCCATCACATGCATGCCATCCAGATGAACAGGCGACAGCAAACAAGTGCCATCTGGCGACCAGTAGCAGCCCTTCGTATAGTGCTGTGCTTCCGCCGTCGATGGCCAGCAACGGCGACCCAGTTCGACCAGCTGCCTCT
Source organism: Drosophila ezoana (assembly GCA_035045725.1). Taxonomy (NCBI): domain Eukaryota; kingdom Metazoa; phylum Arthropoda; class Insecta; order Diptera; family Drosophilidae; genus Drosophila; species Drosophila ezoana. Next base: position 3,450,992 of record JAWNOU010000005.1, on the reverse strand, counting down.
CAAAGTACACTGTCGCCGGTGCCGGCGGCGGCGAGTGCGGCTTGACTGTTGTGCTACTTATTTCCTGTTCCAGCATTTCCTCGTACTGCGGCTGTAGCAGCTCATCGACCGTATCGTCCACGCTTATGACATGCTCGCTCTCCTCTTCTATCCCGCTGCACTCCTCCAATTCTATGCTGCAGTTCTGGTTGTTGGACACATCCTTAAGTGCGCTGCGTTGGCTGCGATTGATGCTGCTCTCGTCAGCCGACGCCTTGTAGTGCTTCAGCTGGCGCCGCTCCGTTTCGCTCAGAGAGAAGCTAAGATCTGGAAAGGTCCCCTCGCATCCAGCGACGGAGGCTGTGGGCAAAGTCGATTCCATGCTGCTGTTAAAGCTAACATTGTGATTGAGCAGGGATGGCGATGTCTGTTCCATGTCGGACATGGCCACGCTTGCGTTGGCGGCTGTGCGGCGTTTTAACTGCGTCAGTTATTGCCCTTTGTGTTATAAACCTTGATCCGTTGCCTACTTACACGATTCGTCCATAGCGGCTATTTCATTTCGCGTTTAATTCACGCTTGCTTGCAATTATCGAATTGCTATCGATATTTCGCTTGCGATACATGTTATTAGAGTGACCATGTTAGTCAATTGGGCTGACCATACGCAGCCAAATATCAGTCAGCTGCGCGTGTGGAGTAAAAAACGAATAATTTAAAGTGAAAAGCGCGATTGAAAATGGCGAATAATTATTATTCAAATTGGCTATTTATGAGGTATGTTATGTTAGGTTATTTATTATTATTATAAAACTATGCGGTGCATTTGATAAAAAGCACCAGCACGCAGGTATGTATGTATACAATATTTTTCGTTTTTTTTTTCATTTAAAGTAATTTTTATCAATTCTGGTAATTAAAATTAGTTGGCTCATTTGCAAGCCTATTCCAAAGCTGTTGCGTACGGCAAATTTAAGTATTTAGTTACATATATTTAATGAGTTCTAATGCCTAAAATGTGTGCCCGTTGCGCTATGCCAACTTTATCCTCTCTTTCTACACCCTACACACTTTGCATGAGTTTCTGCACCGATCAGCATATGTATATGGGTGTATACAGATACTTACGTATATACCTACTTATTTATATACATATATATGTATACACTTATGTGCATAAATACATGACGAATTTATTGTGTACTACATTTTTGTACAGTTATATTGAATATTATTGTTTGCCTGTTGCTCTGTTCACACTCTTCCCCCTTTCACCTTTTATACCCTGAACCCATTAAAAATGGGTAAAAGGGGTATTATGTTTTTGTGCAAAATGTAAATGTATGTAACAGGCAGAAGGAAGCATCTCCGACCCCATAAAGTATATATATTCTTGATCAGCATCAATAGCCGAGTCGATCTAGCCATGTCCGTCTGTCTGTCCGTCCGTTTTTTGCAAAATGCAAATGTATGTAACAGACAGAAGGAAGCATCTCCGACCCCATAATGTATATATATTCTTGATCAGCATCAATAGCCGAGTCGATCTAGCCATGTCCGACTGTCTGTCCGTCCGTCCGTCCGTCCGTCCGTATGTATGAACGCAAGGACCTCAGAACCTATAAGAGCTAGAGACTTGATTTTAGCTGTAGGTCCTCCTGGTGCCCGCACAGATCGAGTTTGTATCCGATAAACGATAACTTGCCCCGTTTCCAAGTAATCGATATAAATGTATATCGAAATCCAGTTTTTTAAGCAATTTTTGTAAATAATAAGAGCTAGAGTCACCAAACTTGACATGTAGCTTCTAGAATAGTATATATATATCGATTATCTTTCATTTTATACCTATCGCCAACTCCCCGCTACTCTCTATCTATAAGCGCGCGCTGCATTTGGTGATGGAATAAGAGGGTTCAGGGTATCCCCTAGTCGGGAGCTCCCGACTAGAACCTCTTAATTGTTTTTCTTCCAATGTGCTTTCGCAATATCAGATCACTTGCGTGCGTTGAATTTTCAAGATAAACTAACTGTTCCTGTTAGGAATAGTTTTATATGTTTAAATGCAAGTGTATATACATTAATACATACATATGTACATGTGTATGTTCATATGTACTACACCTGAATGCAACTTTGCAGACCTTTCGCATAATAATTAGACAAGTTTATTTGGTTTTGTAACAGGATACTATTTGCATAAACAAATTTGCAATATGCATAGCACTCAAATGACGGTTAATATACCGCTACGAACATACATAATTATGTATGTGTGTGGGTGGACTCGGTTGATTAAACTTAGTTGAAATTCTTGCCGTTTGTGCAGCCAGAAATTGGAAATGAATTAGCTGAAAGTGGATTTCATTAAGTCGGTGGTTTGGAAAATTCCACCCAAACTGTAAATTATACTCTATGCACAAAATGAAAACGAGCTCATTGGGCTTTGGCAATGTTATAATTAATTTTTTAATCAATTGTTTTTTGCCTTATAGAAAATAGGAATAAGAGTTGTTTATAGAGCATATAGAATTCGTGTTGATCGTCTGCTTTTACGGTAGCCTAATATACAATCCGCATTTCAGATTGGGTTTAATGTACTTCAGTTATTGCCCTCGTAATTGTTATTATAAACAAGAGCCCGTCAAAATATTTGCGATTTGCATATTGCATTAGAGCCTCCCAATCAGCAGAGGCGAAAATTCGAGTGTTAATCCTACAATTCGACTTGTTAACGGAACGCTTTAAGCCTTGGCTAAAATGCGGATCACGTTCGAGCCGGCAAATAGGCTACAAAGTGTATCCTAATTTGAATTGAACGCAATGCAATCGAGCATTTACATTTCGGTAAACACGTTGACAATCGCGGAAACGCGGGGAGGAGGAAGGGAGGAGAAGCACACGTGCCGTCAAATCGAAAATTTAATTTTGATCAAATTACAATATATACTTTATTCCCGTTTTAATATTATTTTTTTATTTTTTTGCGTTTGAATCAATTAAGTAAAATGCTCTTCGAGGCGTGTCAAATGAAATATTTACACAGCTGTCCAGCCCCGAGGGAGTAGAAAAGCATTAAAATAGTTGAAACTGGGCGTTGTCCTCAGTGCTGGCTGGGCTCCCTGGTCAACCCCCAAACCAGGCAGGAAACCCAACCCGAACCGTCTGCTTTTCAATTTGTTCATTTGCGTGACTTTGCTTGGGGCCTGCTCCTTTTGGGCTTGTGCTGCCTGCATAACTTGGCCTTAAGTTTTAATGCTTCGATTTAAGTCACATATTTATGTATGAGACTGGCCCTGGCCCCGGTCTTGTTGGAAAAGCTGCACCTTTGCGTTTTCCTCCTATGCGCACGACATAATAGGCATACCAAAAGCTTTGCTATATTTCCTTCATTGTTGGAAATTTAAGCTAATGAAATTAGTTTTTTAAAGCAGCTTTTTATATGCCGCTTTATCGAATTATCTTCAGATATCTTATCTAACTTAAAATAGTAATCAAAACAGCACTTTACAAACTGTTTTTCAATGTCAAATGGTATATAAAACATCAGGATAGTCATTTAAAACCCATTGTAGTCAACAAAAAATAAAGGAAATCTCTCCACGGACAATCAAATACAATTTGAAGCTAATTTATGTACCCAACCAAAGCCTCAAGTGCGGCAAGTGAAAATTGTCTTTTAACCTACCAACATGAATATTCATGGCAGAAGCTTTAGTCCTTGCGGAATGTCGCTCTACTGTAATGTTTCGCTCATTGTCAACAGGCCGAAAAAAGGATACAAGGCAAACAAGTGAATCCTGCCGAGCTGTGCGAAAAGCCAAAGATACCCGTCTAATGAGTCCCACATGAATGCTGTGCAAATGACTTTCTGGTCGGACGCCTTCAAATAAACTTTTTATTTTTTCCTTTTTGAAATATTGGGGGTAAAAATGATATTGCCAGTTGTGAAAGAATGGCTAAATTATGCGAGATGAACAAAAATAGAACAAAGCAGGGGATGGATTGGTGGGAGATAAGTGAATAGATTACTACTGAGAGATGTTCTATTTAGAGTAAAAGTATTGGGAAATATATTGTAGTTGATGATGTCGAACGTGGGCCCGGGCAATAAAACCTATAGATGATTTCATCTCTTAAGTATATCTGCAGTGAAGTTGGTCTTAAATTTGATTCGGGAAACGTTACAGATTCAAATATTCTTTTGGAACTGTTTTGTCTTATACTTAACTGTGGACCTGTTATTTAAGTTGTTATTAAATAGTGCTGAGAGTTATATCAAGCTGTTATTTTTTTGAAAGATGTGATATATACTGTTTATCATTTAAATACTACTTTTTAGATACATACACAGTTTGATAATGTGAATTAAATTACGATAGTCAAAGTTTATTATTGACATTTGTAACAAAAATATATTCGTTTCATTTTATCTGTTGTCCAAGCCATCAGTACGATTTACTGATATGAATTATACTTTATTTCGCCTAATTTTTAGCAAACAAATTTTATACATGCTTGGAATTTTTTTTTATTTTATGTACATTTGCCCTATCTCTTATAAGTGTGACCATCAAGTGCTCTGTTCTATTGAATTCATGACAAGTGCTCACGCATAAATATTTTAGGATAATATTTCCAAGGGCATATTCCGGAAAATCGTTAGCAAATCCCCAAAACGACTTTGCTAAATTTACTTTGGCAAATACAGACAAAACTGTCGCGAGTCCTAGGCAAATGTCAAGTGCTTCGTATTATGTTGTTGTTCATTTTTATAGAGCACATAAGCAGCTTTACACGCTTTGCAGTCATAAATAATTCACTTAAGCTGCAGCAGAAATTGGCAAGTTAGTGACATTTAGATGGCGCGACTGTAAGATACTCTGCTTCAAATAGGCGCAAAATATATACATGGGAGTAGGCTGTAATCTTCTGCCTTTAATAAGCAGTCGGGTATACCCGTTTCAAGGTTACAGGGTATTCGCCATAACGTATTTGTCACATGATTACTCCTGATGAGTTTGATGCTGCTTTTCCATGTAAAAGATTGATGAGCTCGAAAGTATCTCAGGGTTGTTCCACTTTTTGTTTTTTTTTCTCGTTGCTTGTGTTTGCCTGCAAATATGTTGGACAAATACAGAAGTGTATTGGTTAAACAGCAGATAAGTTAGCACTCGGCTGGGATTCTGTGGGCTTTTCTGCTATAAAACCTGCGTCATTTTAATGGCAAAGGCACATTGTCCCATTGATACGTTACCAAGATGTACCAGCTTCTCGTCTATCTCAGCTGCTCCATGCTGCTGGTGGCCGCAGTCAGCGAGCTGCCTGAGGAGACAATCACAACAGAAGGCTACTTTGAGTTTCCCGAAGATTATACATTGTCCGAGCTGGAGGAGCCGAGTGCTCAGGAGTCGGATTTGATGATGGCGCATAAAATCAACTGGAGCGTCTATGAAACGGGCTTCGGCAGGCAAGCGCGTGAAGTGCACCAGCCGGAGCATCTACCTGATCCTGCTACGCACTCAGCCACTGAAGTAGAAACTCACGCGGAAAAGGAACAGTCAGCGCTTCCACGCGATGGCGACGCATGTCCCAGCAGCGCAAAGCGTGGTCTGACCAGCCTCATTCGCAATGCCCGTCCCCTGTTGCCCGCCGAACGTTTGCGCAACATTTTGGCCAATGCCAGGGAGGACGCCGAGGTCCGTGAGCTACTCAAGCTGCTGCGCAGCGATCAGTTTAAGGAGCGTGTGACGCGTCTGCGCAACACCAAGGAAAATGGCGTGCTGCGGGATTATGTGTGCCAGACCCTGAAACTCAACCATGCCTACTACTTGGAGTATGTACGCCTGCTATTCAATGCTCACACCTCGGAGCCTCCCAGCAGTCCTTTGCCCAATCGCCGAAAGGGTGTGCGCGGTCTGCTGCAGGATCTGCGCGATGAATTGCCGCGCGCACAGCTCCGGGAGCTCTATCGACGCCAATTGGCTTCCGATAAGGATCTGTCCGAAGCAGTGCGTCGCATACGCGGTACTGAGTTCCGGCGCATTCTCAGCAATGCCCGCGCTCTGCCAGAGTATCGTGCGGTGCGGGATGATCTTCAAAAGGCCGGCGTGCCTTTGCAGCAGGTGGTTAATCTGGTGGCCAATGCACTGGGCTGGGGTGCTCTGGATTTGGGCAGCGAGACGGAAATCTTTAGTGGCTGAGTTTTAGACGAATAACTTCCAATTTTTAAATTTATAAAATGATATTTCTCATATTCATATCGTCTTCAACTAACTCAAATAATAAACTTCTGTGTCTATTCTGGTAACTACTGCTCAACATCTATTTAAAATCTCAAAATTTGTTAGATTTTATTCGGAGCATGTATTTGGGTAAATGCTCTTAAAATTTAAAAAACCTATTCAGCAGTTTATCCGATTGGTTTTTAGTATTTCATGTAACATGTATTTATGCATTAACGTTCTATCAAAAGTAATACTCTTTTAATCTCCGCATCTTCTTAGTTTAGAGGTTATTTGTCTCCATCGTGAAATATTTCGTTGTGCTGTCGTTTCTTTGGCTTTTCCCCCGCAAATCATCTTTGTATCTTTTACACCTGTGATTATCTTTAAGGCGTTGCGCTATCTGCCGCGATATCAATTGCTTAGCAGCAGGCCGCTAAATTTATAGCTTCGTCGTAGCAATTACAACAGGAATGTTGTGTGGCGTGTGTGGCGTGACAAGAAAATACCCTGTAATCATATTTTTAATAACTTCTCTGTTTTCTAGCGTATTTTTATGAAAATGTTAACATAGATGTGACTTGCGAAAATTGGTGTGTAGATAAAATAAGCTATAAAATTGTGTTTGTAATGGATGAACTGGCGAAAATGTACACTGAACGTGTTTTGGTTATAATATAATCACATACTACATTTTCTAGCTCCAGCTCTTCTGCTCACTGAGATCTTATAGACAGGCGATTTAGCTCGAGTGTATATACATATATAATATATATATTCTCTAGGGTTGGCGCTGTCTATTGCTGCCTGTCACATGCCCTCGGACACCTTTCTTAACCAATTGAGTGTGAATAGGGTGCATAGAAATAGTTAAGATTTTTGGACTCGACTCCGGTTCAGACTCGGTCCATGACATGTTTATATTTGTAAGCAGTGGAAGACGCTGCAGCCACGAAACCACTTCAAATTCGTTCAGGGTCAAAATCATTAGAGCAGACAGTTTTCCAGTTGCCGCATGCTGCCTGTCTTGCCACGCGGCATAAACAAAATGAGGAAAAAAACAAATAGCTGCTGCCACACATGTTGCTTGTCGACGTCGTCGTTGTTGTCGCTGCTTCAAAAGAGTTCATCAGCTGTGAAGCTGTCAACGCCAGCGTCTAATCGAGCCAACAGTTGCCATAAACAAATTACGAACAGATCAACTGCGGCTGCCACTAGTCAAGTGCCTAAAAATAAACCCGAAATCTACATGAAGACCATAAAAATGGGGGCAAACGAGGCGACGGCTTACGGAAATACAAAAAAATTATTTATTGAAGTCGCCAACGCAGCGACCGAGCGAACAACAATAACAACAGCAACAACAACAACAACAACGAACGTGTCAAAATAAACAAACATTGTGCAAAAGACAACAAACAAATCGCTCGACGACGCTGATAAACGCTGAATAAGTTGAGATACACGAGCGCTGCAAAACAATCTCAATCGATAACGGTGAACAGACCTTTATGCTATACCCAAAGATCTATACTATATACCATATCGTAACATAATATTGCACTACGAAACAGCTCAACTATTGCTATAGGATATTCTTCGCAACGTTAAGTTTCCCAAGAATATGCGTATTGCACATAGTTTGTGAATACACAACTTATATGAAAAATAAGTAAAATATAGGATAAACAAAGTAAGAGGTTCTAGTCGGGAGCTCCCGACTAGGGGATACCCTGAACCCTCTTATTCCAACACCAAATGCAGCGCGCGCTTATAGATAGAGAGTGGCGGGGAGGTGGCGATAGGTATAAAATGAAAGATAATCGATATATATATACTATTCTAGAAGCTACATGTCAAGTTTGGTGACTCTAGCTCTTATTTTTACAAAAATTGCTTAAAAAACGGGATTTCGATATACATTTTTATCGATTACTTGGAAACGGGGCAAGTTATCGTTTATCGGATCCTTGCGTTCATACATACGGACGGACGGACGGACGGGCGGACAGACAGACGGACATGACTAGATCGACTCGGCTATTGATGCTGATCAAGAATATATATACTTTATGGGGTCGGAGATGCTTCCTTCTGCCTGTTACATACATTTGCACTTTGCACAAATACAATATACCCTTTTTACCCATTTTCAATGGGTTCAGGGTATAATAAAATTATAATAATACGTTCTTTAAAAGCGCTGAATTTTTATGCCTATATTAGTTAATCGAGACTTATTTTAATATTTTAAACAAAAAGAAGAAAGAAAGATCGATAAATACAAACAATTTAATATTTAGTCATTGGACTATTTGAAATATTATTATATGTATAAGAAAAGAACTATGTGAAATGTATGTGAAACATATTTCGAATATTTGGGACTTAGTTACAGTTGCATTCAAAAGTAACCCGTCGTCACGCTCTTTTGCTGACTTTCTGTGCTCACATTAATCAGCTAAAACCCATGTTTCAGCCTATTCCAATCAATTTGAGCTTTCAAGTCCAAATGCAAATGCTTTGGCTATTGTGTTTGACTGCACAAAAAGAAAGAAAAGTAAGATAGGTTCGTTCCGGCATTCAAACACAATTACGCAAATGTCAGTCGTTCACCTTTTTGTATTGGGTAACACAATCGCCCCGTTGAACCGCACCCCAAACGTCCCCTGTTGTTGGTGTTGCACTGGAGACGCTACTTCTTGTGCCTTGGGGCAACAGCTGGCAGGTTTCAACGGCTGCCGCACCTTGACTTGGAACTGTGCAACAACTGGCTCCAGCTCCACTTTCAACTCTGGCTGCCCGCTTCCGCCCTCCGACTGCAGTCAGTCATATGAAACGGCCACATGGCAGCACAAGCGTTGGCGTTGGCGAAATTTCCCTTGGCTCCAGGTTAGCTTCTAGAGAAAACTGCAGTCGCAATTGCACTGGAGCTGTGCTGGAGCTGAAGACTAGCTTTTAAGTTGGCCACGCTTGGCCAGTCTCTAGTGCACTCACACACAATTCTTACCCACGCTGTCTGCTGGAAGGGGGCTGGTTGCTTGTCAAATGTCTCCCAACTTTGCCAAGGCCAATGAACTGCGCTCTCTGTTACTCCACATTAATCTACACAATCCACGCAACGAAAACCGCCCAACACACATGGCTTTTAACTCGCATTTGAGGCCAAGAACTCGCCGCGTTTTGGCCATGAATAAACGGCTTTTGACGTCATCAAAATGATAAGACAAACGTAACAGAAGCTGCCACGCCAACGGAAGCCATTAGATGTTATGCGGCGTGGTGAGGGGGCAGCAGCTTGTGGGCCTAACATTCCAAGCAATTAATAATAATTTCCGCTGCTCAAACAAAAAAAAAAAAAATGGAAAAAGCCAAGTTAAAAAGCTTCTGCAGCCGCTTGACCATTGGCATTGTTGTTGTTCTTGTTATTGTTGCTGCTGCTGTTGTAACGCTCCGAATTCATGACTCTATTTGGCGGATGCTGAAACGGGACTACAAAATAGCAGCCACTGCATATGGTTTATTTCTTTTTGACTTTTTGCTCAAAACTTTGTCTCCGGTAGCTGCTTTACATAATTACTAGCGGCTACCACCCGGCTTTGACCGGAGCAGCTTTTTTTTTTCCTTCAAATTTTATACAATACGTACGTCACTTCTTTACCACATTTTCGCTTCAGCTTCCATTTCCACTCAGTGGAGTGGAATTTCCACAATCGATGATATTCACTTATTGCCTTGAGCATTTCGGAATTAATTTAAATTTTCGCATGTATAAACTTTGACCCGTATTTCATACACGGAACGGTTTTAAATATGTATCAAAACTTTGGCTCTCACATTCTAAACTAGTGTGGAATTTTACGAAAAGTGTGAAACCCGTCTTTATTTTCCGCAAATATCTTTAAAAATAAGTTCAATGATGTCGATCGGATGGGAAACAAGAAGTTTCCTGCAGCCGTTTTCCGCTAATTTTCCACAATTGCGTGTGGAATTTTCTTTGTCTTAGCTTTTTTTTATTTGTATATATATTTTTTAAGTTTAAGTTCACATGTTGAACTCCATGAAAAGCTAGAAATTCCCAAACGCATACCCGCAGCTTTTACTGTACAAAAGCTATAATTATTTAATATTATAGACATGGGCACATACAAAGCTGCTGCTGCTGCTGCTTCTTCTTCTTCGAGTTGCTGGTAACCCCATATTAACTACTTAAGACTGGGCGTTACGCACCACAATTCACGCCTAATGAAACGCACCACAAATGCTCATTGAACTAAAGCAAACGAAACCAAACGCCAACCACAAATCGAATTAAAATTCCAAATATGTTAAGACATAATACCCTGGGCCTAGCTCCATTAATCTTCGTGGTGCTATCTAGAAGCGCAGCAAGAACTGCAATGCATCGATTGTTGATAGACCAACGGTCCCTGCAACAACAACAACAATAGTAATAATAACAATAACCATGGCAACTAAAAAAGCAGACAACTCTTTTGCTCAATGCTACTGGCCATGCATGACTCGAAGTTTGTTGGAGCGCCCAAATACAAGCAAAACAATGTGAGGTACCTTCGCTCGAAAAAGACGAAAAATGAACACTCTTTCGCATGCAAGTTCAATATAAATGAAATATACAGATGGTATAGAAATTTAGCAGCTTTCGTTAATAAATGAAATATAAATTACCGAATAAATAGAGAAAATATAGAATCTTAGTAGATGTCGCTTATAAATGTTATGTGAAATATTTGATTTAAAGTTTAAAAGGTCTTGTATCTCATGATATTGTATCATGAATGTATATAAAAAGTTTGAGGATAAACTAGTCAAACGATTGATTATTAAATTATTTAAAGTGTGCATTAAAGAATTTGTAAGAAGAATAAGCTTTACAGTTCATATACTAACATATAAACAACCAGAAAAGCATATTATAAAATTATATAGCCTTATCCTTTAAAAACATTCATTTTAATATTCTGTGCTCATAATGACAAAGTGGTATAAAATGGTTACATTGGGATTACAGAGCTTAATCTCAAATATTTACACTCAATTTGATGCCATCTTGATGCACCAAAAATTTCATAAAGTTAATTTATTTATAATTAAGAATGTAAGAATGTAAGGCAAGAAGAACTTTGTGTGTATATATGTGTGTCTTTGGTATGATTATGTGTAGAAAGAAGCTAGAAAAGCGGCTCTAGGCTGGGTTCAGGGTATTTCCTAGTCGATCACTACCGATTTATTATATTCCAAGTGCTAATAAATTCGAATATATAAATACAAATATAAATTCCTATAAATACTGCTTGGATATTAATCCGATAAACTACTTTGATCTTAGTTTGGTCCCCTCTATAAGTTGGCCTCATAATTTTTAGCAATTTATGAGCGCAATCTTATCAATATCAGACTCCTATATCATATGGCACATAGTTGAAGCTCCTCAAATCGAATTTTGGGACATATGAAAAGTCGTGGTTGATGATGACAACAGTGCGAGCGAAATAACAAGAGACAGATACACTATTGCGCCGCCGAGCTGCAGACTCGCTTTAATCAGCGCTTTTCGAACTGACAAAACAATTGCCGGCCGGCTCAGTCCACTGGTTCTCCCTGCTCCATGTCCCCCGCCCACCCTCGTGCCCCCATCCCGCAGCCAGTTTGGATAGTTACCCCAAAAATGTTGAAAACTTGCTGAGGTTTCAATTGAGCACAAAGCGAAGTCGCTGCTTGTTGGCCAACAGTGTCAGGAGGGGTGGGAGGGGTGTTCAATTTGTTTGACCAGCTGGAGGAAGGGGTTAAGGGGGGAGGGGTCACTGTCTATTGTTGTTGTTATGGAGCCCAGCTGTGGGGTGTGGTGGGGCAGCTGGTGAAGTATGCGTACACAGTGGGTTAAGTGCGTTTTATGATTTGTTGATACAAAAACCGAAAAAAAATACTGTCAAATAAATGGGAAATGCTCGACTACAAGTTACTCTACAAGAGTTAAACACAGTGTTAAATCTGCTCTACAAGGGTCAAGACTGTGTTAAATCCAAGAAAACAAAACGTTTACGTAGCCAAAAACTAAAACATGCTCGACTTAGAGTTACTCCACAAAGACTTTGACTCTTGTCTGTAGTTTATTAAAAAAAATTTGTCACTTATTTAAATGCAGATTTAGGTTATTTCAAGACAACAAATGCAAATGTATATACTTAAATGGAATAGATTATTTTATTTTGTGTCAATTGCATATCTATGCTCAAATCTATGCTACCCTTCTAAGCACTTTGGACTACAGGGTATTGCAAGCTGCTACTGCTTGTTGCTATTGGAAGCCCGCAGGCTTTTGCGCTCTGGAACTTTATTACAAAACTTTGTATGGCGTACGCTGGTGACATTTTTCGGCCTTGTTTCGGGTCAGTGAGACGGTCACTCAGTCAGCCAGTTTGTCACTCAGTCAGTCATTCAGTCAGCTAGTCAGTTTTTCAATTTGTAATGATTTATGAAGCCTCAAAAAATTGCCCTGAAGCGATCTGCGCTGAAATTGCGTTGTTTGAATTGTCAAGTTTTGGCTGCTAGAAATTTGGGTTCCACATTGTGCTCTCAATATGCAATTCGATCAGTCATTGATATGATTTAAAAATTATATAAAAAAATAAATTTGAGACGCTTGAATTCCAGCAAGTTTTCCTTTCTAAAAGTTATGTTAATTCTAAATTCCTAAAAGCCACATGGGTTGGGCCCATAATAGGAGCTCACTTAAGCTGCCATCAGATTGCTTTAAGCGTTTGGTTAGAATTTCTAGTTGTTTTTTTTTTACTAAGAATAACAGCCACTTAGCATTTCTTTGGAGTTCGGCTTAGATTGGTTCTTTTTCATATGCAAATACAATGTTTTGTAGCTATAAACACCTTTTGGCCATGTTAACAAGCCACAAGCCCCATTCACAAGCGGTCTTTTCCTTTTTATCAATGGACTACCAAGTCTTAAAATCTGTTGGCGTTTAGTGAATGAATGAGTTTTTGATTTGTGCGGCGGCTACGACCAACGCTCAATGCGCTTTTCGGGGCCAATAACAAACGACTAAAAAACCCACACGACTAATGCAACAAACAATCTCCAAAATGCAAAACCACAAACAATATGCAGTAAAAAACTTATGGAAATACAAAAAAAAAAACAAACAAAGTTTTTAAACCTGCCACGCGCCTCGCGACTTGTCGGGCTTCTCATTAATTAGCTGCCAAAATGGAGCTGAACTTGGCCAAGAATTAAGGGGAATTTATATGGCTATATATAGGCATATGCGTGCATATCAAGTTAGCATCAGCTGCTGCCCTGAAAGCGCTTAAAAATAAAGGAAAACTAAAATAATAATAATAATAAAAAAAAACATAAGCTTATATCATCATCAAACGTCGTCATTTGTGCGGGCGTTTTTGCTTGTTTCTTGCCTCATAAAAACAAGAGAGATGTTTTTTCCTTTTATATATTTTTGCGGCCATATGTTGAGTCTCTTATGCCATAAATGGCACAAAGTTGTTGACGTTGAGCTGCAAACGAGACGACGACCTACGTCAATGTTATATGTAATTGTATTAAAGACCCGATTATCTCACGCTTGCGCTGTGGGCGTATCTCTGTGGGCCCTACTAAGCTCTAAGCTGCTAGACGATCTATGTGAAGCCAGACACGTACTTGAACCCCCGATAAATGTCAAATTATAACCCAAACGACTTGTCTTCGAATTCATAGCAAAGCATGAAGGCCATGAAACCCTCTAGATCTTTTGACTAGTCTTAATAGCACTCAATAAGACGCTCAACACAAAATCGATTTTATAATGCTTCTCTATTTTGATAATTATTTTTGTTGTCTAGAAAAATGACTTCAAAAATTATCATTAATCTTATAACAATTAATACTGACAAAATATCTAGTTTTCCTCACTTGCATATATTAGAATTTTGCTTCAAGAGGCAAAAATTTTTCTGATGTGGAATACTGCCATTTAGATAAGTGTAGAGTATTGTGAAGATATCTTTAAAGAAAAACCTGAACAGGCATCTCACATTTCAATCTATTGGTATAGCATCTCTATAAATATATTATTATAATAAAGTCATGTTGATGAGTATTTAAAAGAAGTATGGTATAATCTCTTAAATGCCCAGTTGGGTCAAGATATCTTTATATAAAAATTTTTTCAAAAAAAAATTTTTTTAAAAATATTTTTATAAAAACCCCAATATTTTTAAAAAAGGAAATATATATTTTTTGCCCCCCGTTTTTTAAAAAAAAACCCCCAAAAAAAAAACGGACTTACACATACAAAAACGGACTTTTAACCTCATTGACTATTTTGCGAAGAAACTGACAGGACGGGCATTGCTAGGTCGACTCGACTTTTGATACTGATACAGAATAGAATATGCATACTTTAAGGACTTGGAGGTGCTTCCATCTATGTATAAGACTATTTATAAGACCTGCTACAAGGGAGTAAAAACGTAATTTCTTTTCAAATCTATTGTTTTATGAGCCAGTTTAAATATTTTTTCAAATTTCCAGCGACTAGTGCACATTTGTTTGTAAACGAGCCAAGTGAATACGTTTAATGGTCTGATTGTAAAATGAGCTTGAATAAAACAAGTTAATGTCATTTTCTATGCTAGCAGCTTGGAACACAAGCACAATTGTTCAGTTTGACAAGTATAAACAATCCAAATGGAATTGCTTTGATTTATATTTTGATAGACAATTGTTTGACTAGAGAGAAGAAGAAAAAAACGAAAACCCAAATGTCAGCTCACAGGGCGGACTCTCTCACAGTCGCAATTGTGACAACGTTGCCTTTATTTTTCTCACATTACGAGCAAGTAATTCAATAGGACAGAGTGGTGGGAGGGGGAACTTGCAACTGTGCAACTTGTTGCCTTGCTTTCTATTGCCAGACAATTTGCAAACAGCCTCTGCAGCTTTTCACATGTGCCATGATATATATGGGTGACTCTGAAAACTCATGCTGTTACGCTTGATTTTTTTTTGTGTGTGTATATATGTATTTATTATTATTGTTAGCGATTTATGTGTCATTGTTTCGGTGTTTGAAATTACCCCAGAGTGCGAGGAAGGGGCAAGTTGTTGATTGTTGATTGTAATGAGTTGTTGATAACTTTCGCTCAGTTGCAAACGGAAGCTGATCTTGCGTTGATATGCTGATGATATAACGATTGTGGGTGCTGCTGCTCGGCATTATAGAAAGTTTTTCTGGGTCTTTTTTTTTTTTTTTTGTGCAGAAAAGAAAAGGCCATTATCATTACAATCATAATTATCATTAGTCTCTGTCTGCGCATTTCACAACTATTGGCCCGCATCTGTGCTAAATTGAAATTTAAAAAACGATAAACAAAGCAATTTACAAGCCGTTTACCTTCTACGGTTATATCGAATATAGACAGCTGAGATTATATGGCACTTTGATTACAGAGCACGTTGCTTTTGACCATTTGCGGCATGCCTGGCTTGGGCTAATGGCCGCTAGCCAACCATGTTCAATATCAGCTCAGACACCACGCATTTTTCATGTATTTTTGCGCTTAATTCCAGCAGCAGCGTTTTTTTTCTTTCGTTTTATCAATCAAGCAGAAAGACACCTAATCGCACGCTCGCCCGCCCACTTGCCGCTGCCCACTGCAGCTTCTGGCCCCTGGTCAAGCGATCCTGCCCCCGCAACGCCCACTCACATCTGCTTGGCTTGGCTTGGCTTGGCGCGTGCGCAGGCGCAAAAATTCATTTGCATAATTGAAATATTTTAAGTTCGTGCTGTTCGCGTGTGGGAGAATTTTTATGTTTATTGTTAATCTGGTTTTTGGGCCTTTGATGTGCCTCTGGAACGGATGTTGACAATTTTTGGTTTGTTTTCCAATTCGTGCCACTGCAGTTTCACTTTTCATGTGCAACAAGAGAGACAATGCCTCAGTTTTTCATTTGTTTGTCTCCAAATTCCCACATAGACTTATTTTTTGTGTGAATTGTGCACTTCGTGCGCATAATTAACGAGCTCAGCTGACTAATGAGATCTGTGCATGTATGTGCTTAAATATATATTTACTCTTAATTTTATTTGCCAACTCACCAGTCAATAGATTAGCGTAGTGGTCTAAGCGTCTCCATGCTGAGCAGGGGTTCGAGCATCTGAGAAGACGTAAGACGCAAAAAGATACATGCATATCAATAGTTTTCGATCCCTTAAGTCAAAGTTCGCAGAAATGGGACAAATTCCAAATTAAAACTATAGAATTGAATTGAATTAAAGATTCACTATCCTCACTCTCTTTCTTCTTCTTTTTTTTTAAAACAATAAAAAATTTTTTTACATCTAAAAATAATAATACACACTTTATATCAAATTTAATTATTTCAACAACTCTCTCCTTTAGTATACAAAATGAATTGTTTCTTCTTTATTTTGGAGCTTGTTAAAATTCCTTACCTCGCTACGTAAGCGTAACTTGATTCTTTAAAAGGGAATCGTTGTGTTATTAACACACATAACCCAAAATACCAGAAGTCAATCAAAATATCATTATCCACACAATATATAGTAATTGTATACTAAGACACACAGTGCTAGATTTGTTTAATAAACAATTTCCGCTTTGATTTCTATGCGAGGGCTCGGATGCTGCTAGCTAATTAACTGGTTGTTGTGTCTAGTGTGTGTGTGTAGCAGCAGCATCCACTCAATTAGGCCTGGGCTGAGTGTGAAAACTCTGGCCGCACCCGCAACGACACCCGTGCCCGCTGTGACCCAGCTCTTGGGTCAGCTGGGCCTGCCTGATTGATGATGCCCCATTGAAAGCTTCAGGTCTTGGACCAGCCCATAGGAAGTGCAGTTTCCTTTTGCCGGACGCGTTCTTTGCGTAGCCCGGTATTCGCATTCGCATTCGCATTTTTCGCGTATTAGCTGGCAATTAGCTTTGGCTTCTGTTGCGCCTTGTGATGATTGATTGTTGGCCAAGTCGATTGCATTGGCATTTTTGCCTTTTAGCAAAAGCCGACAAAATGCAAGCGAACTGCAACAATTTTGCAACAGCAACCTCTTTAAGCCAATTGGCATTCGGTTAAATGCTTTCTGGACCTCGGTGGTTGCAAGTATTGGCCAGCGAGCCGCCCCATTGACAGCTCTGGACGAGCCCTGCAATCAATCAATGCGCACTTTTCTTCTCTTCTTTGTTTTTATTTATTATTTAGTTTTTTTTTTTTTCATTGTCGATGAAGATTTCCCTGTGCTTCCACCGGAAAATATTTGCTTCCGTTCTTTGTTTATCTCAATTCTATGGCATGGCAAATAAATTACAATTAAATGCAACAAACATGCAACAATTATGCACCAGCGGATGTTCGGTCTGGCCCAAGCCAAGCGACAACATCATTAGCTAGCCCCAGCCCTAACCCAAGCTCTGGCCCTAGGCCCTAGTTCCTGGTGATGTTGCGAGCCATTGAATATGATTCTGGAGCTCTTGTTCCGCTGCTGCAAATAACTACTGAGTCTAGAACGACGAAGTTTGAATGCTCTTGCTTAACATAGACATAAATTGGGGGTCGTGTTTGCTTAATATATCCTATGATCTGTGGAGCTCGTATAGTTGACTATGTCTTTATGGCTTTTAGTTTTCTCTCAACCAATTTCTTGCTTTACTCTCTGTTTCTTGTGTGTATAGGTAGAAGAAAGCTATACACCGATGCACATCAAGAGTCAGTTATATTTAGTAGGAGATAGCTCCTTGGATTGGTAAAGAGGGTTGGGATGGGGAGATGTGAAAACGATGCACACGGATACGCAACAAGAGTTAGTGATAGTGTGTATCGGTGTGTTTTTTCTCCCCTCCCCCATCACAACCCGCTTACCTTCTCGAAAAAGTTTCTCTCTTTCTATTCTCCATTATCTATATTCGGCTATATCTTTCTCTTTCTGTTTATTTTTGTTCTTTCCCATTTTCTTTCTCCCTCCTCTGTCCCTTTGTGTTTTTTTTTTCTCTCTCTTCCCTTGCTCTCGCTCTTCTCTTTCTCTCTTTTTCTCTCTTTATTTCTTTCTCTTGTTTCCCTTTCTCTCGTTGTTATATCCTTCTCTCTTTTTCAACCTCTAGCTTTCTCTAAGCCCATTTTCATTTTAATTCATCTCTCTTTACCCAATTTAATCTATATCTATGCTGTGATCTCTTCCTGCTTATACCTCTCTCTCTTCGCTAACCTGTTCCCTCTCACAGCTTCCTTTTTCTCTCCCGCTTCATCTGCCTTCCCCCCACACAGTCACCTAACTGTTGAAAATGTCGTTAGACTCTATTTCGTTTATATGTTAGAATGTTACAGCATTCGTGTGCATCCCCACCCAAAAACAACAATACTGTGTCGTAGTATTGTAGTGACAGTAAAAGTTGTTCTCCGTCCCGGCAAAGCATGTTAATCCGGAAGTGGGTCATTTTCCAAACGCAAATGAAAGCGTGCGCCCCGCACTGCGAACCGTTGAAAATCATCGCAACACATGCGAGATATGGGAGATGCGAGTTGCGGGTTGGTATGATGATGGGTTCGTGGATAGTTTGTGAGTGGGATACGCTCAGCGATGGATGTGAAAATGAAACCATGAATTCAGTGAAAAGATGCGACCAAAATAGCAGTGAGACGCCCAAATGCATCATAATAATGTAATCAAAATGAGAAACGAGACATTGTCTTTTCTCAGCGTGTGGGAAACGGGTATCAATGATCATCATCATCATCGTCATGTTGTCGTCTGCTGGCTCTTACGCAAAAGCCATAACCAATTCACGTTACAAATTTTGCAGCAGAACTAAAGATGTGAATGGTATTGCAAGGCTGGAATATCTGTTGCTGACGGCGCTACTTCAATGGAGCTTGGATCGATTCAATAGAGAAACAATGACTAAAAGTTACTTGCTTGTAAGTGCTGATGTATATCAAATACCTTAAAATAGGTTTTCTTTAGTGGAAATCTTTTAACTTTATCTCTTTGCTTGGTAACTTTACTTCGCAATTAGTTTACCAGCCTTAATACTCGGATGATTTACAAGCAAGTAAAGGCCAGCTTGTAAATTATAACCTGCTGTTAACTGGTGCAATTTTTTCTCTTGGCAACCCTGTTCTGCGTTTCCTCATCCAGTTTTAACCTTTCACAATAACCCTTTTTCGGAAATGTACAACCCTTCGCAATATTATTGCTGTCATATACTAGGCGCCTCTTTGACGCAATATTTCGGTTAGGGACATCTATGCGGTAATGCCTACAATAATGATGTTTATTTTTCGGAAATCTGCAATTCAAAATAAATTTCTGCTGTAAGCCCTTTTTCAATTCTAGGACAACTCTTTACGCAAACCCTTTGCTCGCTTGTAAATCAAAAACTTGAATTTTTTCTCTAAAATATGCATTCCCTAATAAATAGCTGCGTCTGTACTGGGCGCCCCTTGACGCAATCTTTTGCCATGGTCAGGCGGCTGTCTACCTGTTGGCTGCTGCTCTAATTTGTGTCCGAGTCGTTGTTAACTGGAAATCATTTAGGCCCAAAAGTGTCGCATTTCAGACCAACATAAATGAGCTCAGACGCGACGATGCGCCGCTTGAAATCGTTTCGTTTGACAGATTTATGCATACTTTCAGTTCAGTTCAGTTTTCGTAGCTACTCATTTTGTTATTTATGATAGGCATTTTCCTTGCCCGATATTTCTCGCTTCTTCCCAGATTTGATTCGTTTTATAGGGCTTGTATGTGTATTTACTTTGACTCTGGAATGTTGCCGCCTCTGGAAAAGGAATGCATTCCGAAATCTTGTTATTGCCGCGATTTATCGGCCACATTTTATAAGTTGAGCATACAATGGACCATAGATTAGAAATATGTGGGGAAATGCGTAGTATATTAAGGAAAAATAAATGTATAAACAGCAAATTCTAAGAAAATTAATTGTTTTAAATATGATTATATTTCTAGAAATCCAACAAGTTTTCGTAAATTATGTATATATACTCTATATTTGAAATGAAACAAAAACTATTTGTTTTGGAAGACCTTCTATATTACTAGATATTCTACATTCTATTTATTTTTTTTGTGATTATTTTATTTGGAAGTTTTGGTGAAAAAGTTTGATTATATGCATATGCTAAACGAGTATCTACATAACAATTTTGGTATCTTAAGCTCAATTAATATTATAGTATATTCGTGAATCTAGACAAATGTGGAAGTAGCAAGCACGAGAACACAATTGCTAAAGTTAGTTCTTGCAGCCTTTTACATACATCTTCATACCAATACTCTTACTGATATTTTTCTATTGCTAATCGTTCTTGATAAATCAAAAATATTTAAGAAAACGAGAGTTAGTACCAAGTGCGTTTCAGTCGATGATTGAAGCCGCATAAAGAGTATGTTGAAGTATTTATTCACATAATCATGACGACATACGAAAAGCGACGAGCACTTCACTCTCGTCCAGAGCTTTTAAGCCAGCCCAGCTGCGTGTGTTGATTTAAAGGGCACCTTTTGCTACAGGAAGTTTATTCTATTCTCTCGGACAGATACAAAACGTCACAAAATGATGGCCATTGTCTGAATTTAGTAGAGATTTATGCATTAGCTTTATAGATAACGCGTGTGTTTGTAATTGAATCTTGATAAGAAAATCAACAAACCGACTTCAAGTCGAAATCTTATCGAATTTCCGCCTGCAGCTAAGCAAACAACTTTTATTTGTTTGCCTGGCAAATATTCAATAAAGAAATAGTGAAGCCCTAAGAATATTGAGACGAGTTTTATTTAATTTTAAACAGCTTTGCTCTAACTAGAATTAAAAGAAATATATATATATAAATATATAAGTGTACACAATAGGAGCATGTGTTTTTTTGTATGCTGAAATATGTATATTTGTTTAAGATTGTGTTTGATTGTGTTTATGAATATTTTATTTAAGGAAAATTATTTTCAGTTGCATCAGCGAAAATGTAATTGTAAACGCAGTCTGCGCCCTCAGTTAATAGTTAGCTAAGTTTCAATACAAGGCAAAAATTGAATACCATTCAATTTTTCTGCTCGACACGATATATACAAGTAACCAAAGGTGATGAGTTCCAAGTATATTATAGAACAAGTAAAAGGTTCTAGTCGGGAGCTCCCGACTAGGGGATACCCTTAACCCTCATATTTCAACACCAAATGCAGCTCGCGCTAATAGATAGAGAGTAGCGGGGAGGTGGCGATAGGTAAAAAATGAAAGGTACTTGATATATATATACTATTCTAGAAGCTACAAGTCAAGTTTGGTAACTCTAGCTTTTATTATTTACCAAAATTGCTTAAAAAACGGGATTTCGATATACATTTTTATCGATTACTTAGAAACGGGATAAGTTATCGATTATCGGAAACAAACTCGATCTGCGCAGGCACTACGAGCACCTACATCTAAAATTTCAAGTCTCTAGTTCTTATAGGTTCTGAGATCCTTGCGTTCATACGCAATACGGACGGACGGACGGACAGACAGACGGACATGGCTAGATCGACTCGGCTATTGATGCTGAGAGAATATATGTATATACTTTATGGGGTCGGAGATGCTTCCTTCTGCCTGTGACATACATTTGCACTTTGCACAAATACAATATACCCTTTTTACCCATTTTCAATGGGTTCAGGGTATAAAAAACCTCAGATAGTTTCAGAGGATTGGGTATCTGCAAGTCGAGCACCGAAAGTGCAGCAGCAGCTAAAGATATATTTTAAATATTTTGTGTATCGATAAAAGCATTGTTTATCGATTATTTCTTATTTGAACAAATTAAAGAACGAAGCAAAAACTCATTATCTAAGATAATTGCAATAATAATTAAAATAGGGTAACAATTTGGGCAAAGTTTTTATTGAATTGTTTTAGCTTGCCGTAGGGATAATATTTTCTTGATGTTGTTTGTTTGGCCAAGTCAAATTAGCTAAGCAAAGCTCAAGACAAACAGAGCACAATGCAAACAAGCGAAACATGAAGACAAACAATAAGTCATCCATGCCATCTATTTATCGTATCTTTCTATGCGAGTATCTTTTCTGTTTGACTTTGTCAACTGGGCTCTGAACTGAATGAAAGCAGCTGTCACTAACACGCATCGAGCTCAGCTTGAGTTAAAATATTTTCAAATAGTAAAACAATGAATGGAACTGAATTTAACATCAATGGGCCAATATCTTTGAGTTTAGTGCGGGCAATTTGCCAAAAAAAAAAAACCATTCATAAAACTCACTTCAGGCTATATAAAGACACCGCATGATATTAGATGCTTTTCTTCTTTAAAGGACGCAACGCATTTTGTTTTTCGTTTCCGTTTCCTGCCCTGCGGCGCAACGAATGCGATTTAATTTCTTTTGTCATCGGAATCGATTCAAAAAGTCATTGGATTCTAGTGCCGTGTGTCGAGCTGTTGGCCAAGTTGTTGCCACTCAGCATTGAAGTGCCGGTCTGTGAGAGGCCTCTGCCAGGTGTGCACTTTGGTTAGCTACCTGCAAGCACTTGCCAGTGGTGTCTATGGCCAGCGAGTAGTTGGGTCGCACTCCCTATGCTCACCTTTGTACTTGCTGTGTGTGATCTTCGAGCCTAGCTCTCGACAAAAGTTGAGCTATAAAGATGATACTGTCTATACACTCTATACTTAATAAGGAATTGCTTGGCGTTGCCCCTTAAATTGCGTCTATTGCCTCCTCCTTGGATTCGCCCTAAATCAAATTTAAAAATATTTTGTCCTTAATGAAGGATTCAGTCGCTTATATTTGTTTTCACTGGGCCAACGCATTCCACGCATTTCCTTGCGTCTTATAACAAGTTAAGTAAGCAAGTAAAAAAATTATAAAATGCTCGTCCATCTAATGCTTGTTGGTCCAACGCCGCGACGCAGGCCATTATAAACGGTTCTATGGCCACATAAATTAACGAAATGCCTAAACTCGTGTGGTTTTAATCTCCTCTGTCAAATTCATCTATATTGAACTTAGCTATCTGGCAAGGATTTTAGTAGCTGACCCAGAACTATTTGTCTGCGGCTGCCACATCAATTTGGCAGGTTCAAAGTGAAATGCAATCGTTTGGCAATTAACTGGATGGTCAACAATTTCTAATCAATAAATTGTAAACGACCACACACACACTCACGGACGCACACACGGGCAGACAAAGACACACATTTGGGAAATTAATTTGGAACAAAGCTTCATTTAATTCCCATTCTGAGTCGTTGTTCAATCAATTAATTTGTCATTTGACGCTGCTTATCAATCATTAACTTCCGCTCACCTCAAATCAATAGTTACTTTATTGGCAGCCGCCTTATAATAACAATCAAAGCTCATTTGTTAATGTTGGTTTTACACTTGGCTGTCCACGGATATCGCTGATTATATTAATATTATCTATATATATATATATATATATATATATATGCTCAGAACATGTATTTTTCTAAAGGTTCTGAATAAATATTTACATTTAATTGCGCTGACTTGCCAAAATATTGTTGGTTGTCTGAAAAATGAGACGACGCAAACAACAAGAGCTTTTATTTATTTTCATAATGTTATTTGAGCAGCATATATTTTGATACCCTGTATGGATTTCAGTTGTGTAAAAGGTGCTTTCAAATCGAAGTATTTATTTTTAAGACAATTTTTTCATTAGATGCAGTTCCTCTGTTGCCCATTAAACTGAGAGTATAAAAGCTAGTTCCCTTTAACTGAAGAAATTTTAGATGCGTATATTAATAAAGCCAGCTCTAATTACAGGGTATACTTAAGTGATAACTCTGATTCTGCAGGCATTTCATTCTATTCAATGCAAATTAAAAGTGTTGCATACTTATCTTATTAAGCTTAATTGAATTTGAATGCAATTTATGGCCAGTGCTTATTAATTAGCATTCAATTGCATTCAAGCTGGTTATGGAAATATTTTATTGCGCTGTAATTTGGAAAAGCATTGGAATGCTTTTAAGCATTTTCTGCGAACTGTTTAACAACAATTCGTGCCAGCGACAGGGTATCTGAAACGTCATAATTTACAGATTTGCATAACAAACATACTTCATTTTTTTTGTTGTTGCGCATTTTCAATAATTTTACAATTTCCATATTGCGTGCGAGTTGTTTTATCTTTGCAGCAAATTGTCTATAAATTACTTGAATTAATCGTAAATTATATTATTAACTGTTTAAAACTCTTTGCTTATTAATTGAACCATATTAATTTTCCCGTCAATCCACATTAAAGATCATTTACCTTTCGCAATGGCCCAGTTTTTGCTTTCAATTTGCTGCAGTTTTATTGATGTTGTCATTCGGGCTTTCAGTCAATTAATTAGTTTGACTGTTTGATCTGTGGAATTGGAACTGGAATTGGAACTGAGGAGGCAAAAGCTAATCAGTTAATTGCTTGGCTTTAAGCCGCCGGTCATCTAAGGGGCACCTCATCAATAGCTGTGCGTGAATGCGTCAATTTCTGCAACGCCGGCTCCCAAAAAAAAAAAAACTTTGTCAACTTCAATTTCAACAATGGCGAATCGGGTGGCTCGAGTCTCGAAAGGCAGGTCAGAAATCACCCGAGCGTGAAATAGCGATAAAACTGAGTGGACCATTCGCATCCTTGTCACTCACTTATCACCCAGACTAATAGTGCTGGCAATTCAGCTTTTATTTCAAACAAATCTAGCTTTTTTCGTTAGGGCGAAAGTCATAAAATGATGCTCGTTTAAATACATATAGCGAGTGTTTAAAAGTTTTATATGGGATAGAAATATATAGATAATTTTAAAAAATATTTAGCAAAATCAAATTAATTATTTAGATATTGAAAATTGCAATACGTCTTAAGTTGTACTTTGTATTTTCTAGACGAGTAATTCATAAAAAGAAATTAATCTAAATAGATTAAAAACTTCTTGTCAAGTGTTGAATCTATTTTAAAGACAATTTGGCATAGATTTTTCTTGTGGAGCATATGCCAGAGTTAAAAGAAACTAATTATTTTAATTATAATTTTTATGACTTATTGAAAACAAGCTTGTTTTGAAAATATACTCTTATCTTTTGGCCAGATCTTTTAAGATACCATATTTCATATGCTTGCAAAGGATTATTCTTTGGTTTTCCGATTTTTTATTGATCTAAATTTGATAAAAAACTAGCTTTTTTTAAACCCTGAACCCATTAAAAATGGGTAAAAGGGGAATTATGTTTTTGTGCAAAATCCAAATGTATGTAACAGGCAGAAGGAAGCATCTCCGACCCCATAAAGTATATATATTCTTGATCAGCATTAATAGCCGAGTCGATCTAGCCATGTCCGTCTGTCTGTCCGTCCGTCCGTATGTATGAACGCAAGGATCTCAGAACCTTTAAGAGCTAGAGACTTGAAATTTTAGATGTAGGTGCTCCTAGTTCCTACGCAGATCGAGTTTGTTTCCGATAAACGATAACTTGCCCCGTTTCCAAGTAATCGATAAAAATGTATATCGAAATCCCGTTTTTTTAAGCAATTTTGGTAAATAATAAGAGCTAGAGTCACCAAACTTGACATGTAGCTTCTAGAAAAGTATATATATATCGATTATCTTTCATTTCATACCTATCGCCACCTCCCCGCTACTCTCTATCTATAAGCGCGCGCTGCATTTGGTGTTGAAATATGAGGGTTCAGGGTATCCCCTAGTCGGGAGCTCCCGACTAGAAACTCTTACTTGTTAAAAGATATATTTGCATATTTTGGCAATATCTTTTGAAAACCAGATTTCACATGCTTGCCATTTCCGATATTTAATAGACCTATTTTTTGCTGTCAGCTCTGCCTGGCGCTGGACTTGTCTTTCTTTTTGGCGCATTCAGCTGTCACATCTTGAGACGAACCTGGGGCCCACCCTCAATCAGATTGTTCGCGTTCTCCCACGCCTGTCCATCTATATCTTGCGGTTTCGAGCTGGCGCTCTTCACGTTTTCCCAATTTCGAGTCATTTATTTTACAATTTCCCTGCGCCAATGTAATTGATGTTGTGTTTTGTGTGCTGTTGTCATTTTTGCGGTTTCCATTGCACACCCATACACACACACAGACGCACGCCCCTATTTGTTTTCAATTAGTTGAATCGAAAGTGAAAACATGAAAGTGTGAGTTGAAATTGATTTGCAGCGCAAAAGCCACATTGATTAGAGCATTCAGCATTCAGCATGATTAGCTCAAATGATACCGAACGGGTTGGCGGGAAATTTTCCAGAGAGCTTTATGCAGTTTTGAGCGCCTGAGTCAGTTGAGTGCTGCGGCGGCTGCCCGCATCAGTTGACAAACTTGAATATTCTCATTAATGTCAACAAAACAAACAGACCACAAAATGTGCTTCCAAGTATCCAAGTGGCAGCCACATTTTGTACACTAACCAAAAATACTGAAATATAGTGGAAAAATAATTTTGTTTTAACGAAATATACTGTTTGTAATATTTAAAATAAATTTAATATAATCGAGCAAAGCTAGTTGGAACTAAACTGCAAACAACTGAACTGTTTATAAATAGGTGCATAATATTCCTTTGTCCCCTAATATTAATTGAACCTTTAGTAAGCGGAATAAGGTCGCACGTAGCTAGAAATATATATATATTTAATTGTCAAGTCGTTTTGTGTTCCCAATTTTCCAATGTCTAAAGTTTCAAGTCTTCACACAGCAAGTGTTTATTCCAATAAAGCGAAGAGTATATTTTATGATTCTTATAAGCATAGCGACGACTTCTGGGCGCCAAAGCAAGTGGCACTTGTTATTATTAACTCTTTGATGGCTGCTCAAATGATTATAAACACAGCTGCGTCACTTCAATACTCTCCCAAATTTGGATTTTAAATTTGTGTCACATTTTCGAATATGTTGAATCGATTCAGTTGGATTGAGCTGAACGGCTTTCTATAGGAACTTCCTCAGTTTAAAGTTTATATTAATGGAGCTTGGAACATATTTAAATATGCTGCAAGGATCAGCTCATTCAAAATGTAGCATATAGGTAATATCGATCAAAGTTAAGACATTTTAAACAATATTTTTCTTAATTATACATACTATATATATTTTTTTTAAATTTTTACCTGAATCTTAATCTTAATCTTTACAATTCTATAAGACGTTCAGGTATTCACTTTCGTCAAATATTTTTTCTGCAAGAGTATTTCAGTTTCAGCTGTTATTTTTTCGGGTTAGTCCAATTTTGTTTTTTGTTTATTTCATATTTTGTTTTATTTCTTGTTTTTGGTATCCATTAACATTGATTGCCTGTCATTAAATGTGGCGCATTGTTTTTTGCTAACTACATTATTAATATTTTTTTTTGAAATATAATTAAACGGTATGCGTATTTGTTTTAATTATGCCGCTTTTGATGTTGTTTTTTTTTTTTACTTATTTTGGTAAAAGCAACAGCCACAAATAATAATTGCAAACGACTTCAAATTTATTTCGAATTAATTGTATTTCGTGTTTTTTTTTTTTGCGCTTCGTCAAATATATTTATAACATATTTATGTATTTGCGGTTCACATTACGCAATTAGGTGGGCCCAAATTAAATTGAACTCTAATTTGTGGTTACACAAATTAAGGTTTGTGGAGCCTGAAATCGCTTACAAGGTTTAAATATAAATTTGAAAAATATATATTTTAACATGTATTAAGTATTGTTGTATGGTTATGATATTATTTAATTATAAGTGAATCTAATAGTTCTTTAGTAATTGCTTACGATATTTATTGCTCACGATATTTAGTATTAGTTCCAATGTTCTGCCACGGTTGTATTTTTCCGAAAACATAAGATACCGATAAGCAAGTGATCGACACTTGAGATTTGGCGTATGAGGTTACAAGACGTCTTTAATAAAAGATTGTCAAAGAAGTACCAATAAAAGCATATTGTGGCATCGTAATAATATATATATATATATACTATAATGTCATTGCAACTAGTTGAACCTAACGTCTGTGAAAATTGCATTTGCTACAGTAATAAACTGTTTAATATTGTATAAATAATGTTGTTATTTGTACCATAGATAATTTTTTAACTTGAGCTCGTGTTTGAGTTCTCATATAATAGATTTCTCTTTCGTTTAATATTTACGTGCGTCCACTTGTGATAACAAAACTTATCGCCATGAGAGTTCTTTTAACCAGAAGTAAATGATAATTTTAAATGAATTTACATTTAATTAAAAGTTTTGTTTACCCTATAGTCTTTCTTGGCACGACTCTATTTCTGGGGCTTGCTGAAGCAGGCATAAATTGGTATGATTTCCATGCCAGAGCACTACTGCCCATCATAGGCCCGATCGTTTAGTATTTTAGTAAGCCAATACAATGTTTTAATAAAGGACTTTATGCGTTGAATACTAAAATTGGGTAATTGCTTGTACTCTAAAGCGTATTGTTTGTTGTGGAGGATCTGGATTGTGTGATGCGCTCAGCAGAGAGGTATGTGGATGGAGAATCCAACTAGATTCTGGTATACTAAATTATTTTGGCTTAAATGATTGAGATAATTGAATTTGAATAATTAATAATTGGAATTAACAATACATTTAACTAATGTGAAATATTGCTCAAAGTATAGAATATTTTACCAGGCTGTCGTCTATTTTTGCAGTTGTAATTCCCAAACTATTGCAAAATATTGCTTAAACTTAATTCAAGTAGAAATTAAGCTCAAGAGCTTAAGGGGAAAGCCCTTAACTGAAACTTATGTGTTAAAATCTTACCAAATTCGTATCATAGTTTTTATATAAATATATCTTTTTCTCTCATCATAAAACTTCGCTTGTTATATTCATATTCTTATTCCATATTCCCTTTATTCACGAATCCAAAGCTTCCATAAATAAATGTCTATACATATATATTTATGTCTCTTGCTTGGATTCCCATACACTGCCTTAAGAGTCAACTAGTTTACATACATATTAGGATTGAGTCATTAGGCTTTTGGTAATTTGTCAGTCATTCAGATGCTCACACGATGTGTTAATATGCAAATTGATATCTCAAGAACGACAATACATAAACCTATATTATTGATGGGGCAAAAACAAAATCGTCTCCTATTCGACGAACGTGTTTAAATCACATCTGTAATAATGGCCCTGCCAGCGGTTGAGCTCAGACGGAGACGGAGACCGAGACTGAGACCGCGACCGAGACACAGGCGCAGACACCATCTACTACACGGCCTGTCCATTGATCAATGAATTTTTGTGCGGTTTTATGTGGTCTATGGTCTCCCCTCCCCTCCTGCTGCTGCTTCCGTTGTCGACATTGTATTGTGGTTGAGTTGCCAGCATTGTTTTTCTTGTCGCCGTCGTCAACCTTACACCGATTCGTAACTTCATTGATAAAACTTGTTGTAGCTGACGCTTCCTCTTTGTAAGTGATTTTTTTTTACTTCTTCTCTGTTGCTTGAGCTTAGAGTAGTATGAATTTGTAAACCAATATGTGATACGTATTTGATATAACTGCGACTATATAGTGTATAAATATTTTTAATCAGGTCGAGAGTGCTTATGTCCATTGTTTTATAGTTTTTAAAAAGCACTTTATGGGTCAATATAATTTGAAAAACTTGATTGGGATTCTTTGTTCTTGTTTGATATTCCTACCTATTTTCCGCCCAGTGGATCTTACAATTTTTTAATATTTTAGTCTTCAGTTTTTGCTACTTTTCACACTTGTAGGTAAAACTTTGTTGAACCCTAATGGCTTGCAATACCAAATAAATCTTATTTTAGTCAAAGAATTCTCTATGTTCTCCATTCGGTAAAATCAGGTTGACTAGACCGACTAGATAACTAAAATATACCTATGTTAGGGTATTTGAGCTTCGGCTTCTATAGGTTACACGTATTCTTTTGTTTTTATACAAATCCGGTCGGTAGCTTGATCGCTGTGAATACTATGTGACTGCCATGCCCCAGTGAACAGTGTGGGCTACTAGTCAAAGGCGGCTGTTAACTGAAAACACTGTAACCTAGTGTTGATCAACGCTGTAATTATGAGTCGTAATTATTTAATTCCTTTTTCAATGCAATTTATTAATCGCCCGTGCTGATAGAAATACATAATGTGTATATAGCGATAGATACATAAAGCATAGTTATATAAGGTATATATGTATATACCTGTAGTTATATGTAAATGTATGTGTATGTGTGTGTGTTCTGCTTGCTGTTGTGTGCATTTACCTTACGCTGCTTTTGCGACTTTTATGCCCTAAACCGGTGAGGGCTCGGCTAGCTCATCGGGAACTAGATCATCCAGGTTACCCTGCATTGGCATCTGTTCGGCTGCAACGGCCGGAGGTTCAGCATTGGCGGGGAGTGGCACGCTAATGGGATTAAAGGAGCTCATAGCAGCGACATTTGGGTCATTCACTCCCATCGAATTGTTCTGAGGCAACTGTAAAGATGGAGAGCTGCCAAGTAGATTGGCTGTTGGCGCCTCCACGAGGAGCGGCTCCGGAGAGCTGCCGAGTAGATTGGCTGCTGGCGCCTCCACGAGGAGCGGCTCCGGAGAGCTGCCGAGTAGATTGGCTGTTGGCGCCTCCACGAGCTGCGGCTCCTCATTGGCCGGTGCTTTGGTTTCTGTAGCGTTCGCCGGAATAGGGGTTGGCACCGGCGTGCCGTAGACGCTGTGGAGCAGCGCAAGGGACGCCACAACTATAAGCATCACCGAGACTGATTTTAGTTTATTTAACGTTTGGCTGAGCCTATTTGTTACTTTACCACATGTCAATAGAACTGCTGTTAGAACTTTCATGTTGCTCTCTTTCTCCCTCACTTAGAATGGGCCTGAATGTGCACAACGTTTGGGCCGCTTTTATACAGAATTGCAGCCACTTGGTCCAAACAATGTGGCGAGAATCAATTAACTTTTATGGCTCTTCATAATTGCTGATAAGGTAAACACCAAATGGACCTTGCGAAAGACTGCATTTGGCTGTGCTCCACTTCAAAGTAAATTTTATTATATTCAATTACGATAAGAACCAGTGGCAAACTTTGATTTCCTTATTTCAATATTTTCTGAACTT
The DNA here is from genome assembly GCA_035045725.1 of Drosophila ezoana. Lineage (NCBI taxonomy): Eukaryota > Metazoa > Arthropoda > Insecta > Diptera > Drosophilidae > Drosophila > Drosophila ezoana. Next base: position 3,419,620 of record JAWNOU010000005.1, on the reverse strand, counting down.
GGGTCAAATTTACCCCGATACCTTTCGGACAACAGGCGTTCGTGAAGGAACATCTGCGATATACCAAAGAGGAGGCAAGGTCATGTGGGACATTGAATTAAATTTGAATAGAAAACTAGCTTATGACAATATTTGTGCTGCTGCTTAGTTGAATAAAGTGGCCATGGAGGACATGTGCGTGTACATAACTATAGAAGTAAAGAGCTTTGTGAGCCCACCATAAAATTGACAACACAAAGCCTGATCAGAGCTCTAGAAATAAAAGACGACTACATAAGATACATAAGGCATTAAGAAACCATAGAGGACACATTGAAGTGTTAATTAAATGGAAAATTTTAGATATATTTAAATTTTAAGATATTTATAAAGTGAGCAAAGAAGTGACCATAGAAGACAATATAACTTTGCATAACAAATGTCCATGTACACAAAGTGTCCATGGAAGACATGCACATAGATGCATAAATAATTAAATATATATTATATCAATATTACATATGTTATTATTATAAATTTTTATATTATATTATATAATATAACTACATATAATTTTGTAATATCTTTGCCTACTGAATACTGACTTCATAATTGATATATAGGATTTTTAAGTTGATGTTTCATACAAAAATCAGTAAGAAAACTTCTTTAAAGAGAAAACTGTTGCTGCTTAGCGTCAACTAAAAGAAATACATATTTTCAAGTATTTTCAGGACTTTCTGCACTTCATAAAATGGTTTTAAAAATTACATTTTTATTTAATATATTTTGTCAACATTTTAATTATGTTTTTATTGGTTGCATTTCATATATCTTCAGAGATTTTGTATGGATGTTTGTGGGTTGTTCGGTCATTCTCGTGGTTCCATGGCTCCTTGGTGCTACTCTTACCTTTAGGTAAGGCCAGAACTTGATTTCTATCATAAGATACCTGCTGCAGCAGCGCAACTATGTAGTTAGAGTAGGATTTATATATATATAAAAAAAAAACAATATATGTATAGGGTTTACATGTTAGTTACCCAAACAAACCAAGAGCACAAATATGAGCTTCATTTTCGAGCTGTGGCTGAGCAGCAAATGCGCTTCATATAATTATTTTGCATTTTATATGACATTTCGATACCATTTTTATGGTTCGTTTATGCTATAAAATCAATTTAAATAATCGTCTTTTATAAGCAATAAACTTTTAAAGCGTAAAGTTTATTGAATGTTCGCTTTGAAGGGTTCGAGAGAAGAGCTTGCGATAAAAGCGCAATTGTTCTTTCAATCTTTTATTTTAAAGATCCTAATTTAAGTTTTGACTGTAGATTGAAATAGATTGATATATATCAACATATATTACTAATACAATTCTATTTGATGAGCTTGTTTCGAATCAGTTTACTAAAAGTCAGTTTTTGTATACAATATTGAGCACAACATATAGAATTTTATTATTGCACAATCATAAATAGTAATATATTTCCTTATTAGATGTTTAATGGCAATTTCCACAGCTTTTAATAACGGGAAATCAAAATTTTAATAAAATATTTTTTGTTTGTGTAAGAGTTGCTGGGGATATTGTGATCAAGGAATTGGAATTTATATTTTGATTAAACACTGGACTGGGGATAATATGATTATATTGTTTTATCGGGGTTCCACATAATCTTGAAGATGTTCGGCGGAAATTTCATTAGGGTCAGAAAGAACTAATGGAGATCGAGCTTGGAATTCCGGTTAACTACGTTGTTGAACTGATGGAGGAATTGTTGACGATGGTGGCGATGAACGCCCCTTCCCAATAGGAATTTTATGTGATTGAACTATTGATGAGGCATACTTTAAGATATCAGTTGCTTGAGGTTTCCGCTCGGATTCTAGAATTTTTGAGTTGAAGTGGACTTATTTTCAGGTGCAAGACCAAAGATTGAGGAATTAGAAATAACTGGAATTTTGACAGAGTGGATAATTGATGATTCGCTTAAATCTGGAATTCGAATGGATTGAACAATTGATGCAGAGTTTGATGAATGAGTTTGACCATTCTTTTCAGGAAGCTGTTGGCCTAAATCGGAAGTTTGACTACCCGTTGCCGGAACTTGTTTATTATTCAATGGATAAAGATTTAAAGGTGATGAAGTAGACACCAAGGAACTTGTCTCTGATTCTAATTTAGTTAATGGTGAAGTGGACTTATTTTCAGGTGCAAGACCAAAGATTGAGAAATTAGAAATAACTGGAATTTTGACAGAGTGGATAATTGATGGTTTGCTAAAATCAGGAATTCGAATGGATTGAACAATTGATGCAGAGTTTGATGAATAAGTTTGAGAATTCCTGTTAGGAAATTGTTGGCCTAAAACGGAAGTTTGACTACCCGTTGCCGGAACTTGGTTATTATTCAATGGATAAAGATTTAAAGGTGATGAAGTAGACACCAAGGAACTTGTCTCTGATTCTGATTTAGTTAATGGTGAAGTGGACTCATTTTCAGGTGCAAGACCAAAGATTGAGAAATTAGAAATAACTGGAATTTTGACGGAGTGGATAATTGATGGTTTGCTAAAATCAGGAATTCGAATGGATTGAACAATTGATGCAGAGTTTGATGAATAAGTTTGAGAATTCCTGTTAGGAAATTGTTGGCCTAAAACGGAAGTTTGACGTACCCGTTGCCGGAACTTGCGTTATTATTCAATGGATAAAGATTTAAAGGTGATGAGAAGTAGACACCAAGGAACTTGTCTCTGATTCTGATTTAGTTAATGGTGAAGTGGACTCATTTTCAGGTGCAAGTCCAAAGATTGAGAAATTAGAAATAACTGGAATTTTGACGGAGTGGATAATTGATGATTTGCTAAAATCAGGAATTCGAATGGATTGAACAATTGATGAAGAGTTTGATGAATAAGTTTGAGAAATCCTGTTAGGAAATTGTTGGCCTAAAACGGAAGTTTGAAGTGTTTGACTAGCCGTTGCGGAATCCTGCGTATTATTCGACGGAAGAATATTTAAAGGTGATGACGAAGTAGACTCCAAGAAATTTGTCTCTGTTTCTGATTTAGTTAATGGTTCGGTTGAAGAGGAGAAACCATCATTCACATTAGGAAGTTTTAATGAGTGAATTAGTGATGAAGTGTTCCTGTGTTCCTTTGGCGACACAGTAGAATTACTTCCTTGTAGAATCAGCTCCCATAATGGATTAAAGGTTTTTGTTTCTGATTTGGTAGATGGTTCGGTTGACGTGGAAAAACTATCATTCACATTAGGAAGTTGTACTGAGTGAATTAATGAAGAATAAATGTCCTTTGGCGACACAGTAGAATTACTTCCTTGTAGAATCAGCTCCCATAATGGATTAAAGGTCTCTGTTTCTGATTTGGTAGATGGTTCGGTTGACGTGGAGAAACTATCATTCACATTTGGAAGTTGTACTGAGTGAATTAATGAAGAATAAATGTCCTTTGGCGACACAGTAGAATTACTTCCTTGTAGAATCAGCTCCAATAATGGATTAAAGGTCTCTGTTTCTGATTTGGTAGATGGTTCGGTTGACGTGGAGAAACTATCATTCACATTAGGAAGTTGTACTGAGTGAATTAATGAAGAATAAATGTCCTTTGGCGACACAGTAGAATTACTTCCTTGTAGAATCAGCTCCCATAATGGATTTAAGGTCTCTGTTTCGGATTTGGTAGATGGTTCGGTTGAGGACGAGAAACCATCATTCACATTAGGTAGTTGTACTGAGTGAATAAATGATGAAGAAATGTCCTTTGGCGACACAGTAGAATCACTTCCTTGTAGAATCAGCTCCCATAATGGATTTGGAGTCAGTGTTTGAACTGACTGTATACTTGCTGCATCCGGAGCGGGTCTTTCATGTTCTGGATGTCCTCCATGCGTCGGGTATTCTGGTTCTTTGTTGTTTCCATCCAATACAGGATGTGTACATTTTTGTTTCTTGATTTTTTTTAATTTACACGGAGAAGTATTAGGTGCTTCTGCTATCAGATTAAGTTTTAGCTTTAATATATAGTTCAACTGCATTAATCTATTAACTCTCTTGACGCCAGATCGTCCTTGAGTCCTTAATTTATTCCGATGATTCTTGCCGTGTGTTAGGTCAACTAACAGGAAATAACCTACATCGGGCCTTATTAAATTCTCAAGTTTCATTAAACAAATTTTATTAATATTTGTACTTACTGCATATTTGAAAGAGAATAACCTTGCTTATAAGCATTTTGCTCGAACACTCAGAATAGAGTAAGTGAATGTGTATCTTTAATTTTGTTGAATCTGTAGATTTAACCGAGAAAATTTGGCTTTTGTTGCGGTTGGTTGGATAACTTTTCTACTTTTCGCTATGCCTTTTATGAAAGGTCGAAGATATGTTCAATATTTCAGCAATTTAATATTGTCCGTTTCCGCATGCTAATTAGGTTGGTTCCATTTTGTTGGGTAGCCAGATTGTCCTTAACTGACATATGACAGCTCAATCAGCTTGAAAAGCTGGAATATCTTTAAGGGGTACTTGACCTAGTTGTAGAAGTTAAATATTTTTGAAAATATTTTTGAATCTTGCCAACTAGTTGCTATATCTTAACCTTACTGTACTCCACCCATAGACCTTAAAATTATATTTTTTTCTACTATTTATAGCCAACTAGTGACCAATATGTTCTGAATAACGACATTTTAGAGACTGGAAAGTTAAAAAAAAATTTAAAATGTTTTGCGTCGGCATTTACTATAGATATGCAATATGCAGAAATATGGTATAGAAGTTATGTAAAGGGTAAGATATTCATGCTAAAGAATATGCTTAATATATTTATCATACTTCTATATAATATGGTAACATTTTATTTTCTGTGAAAAAGAAAGATTTCATTAGGTTCAGCTCTCTGATATTGTTAGATAAACAATTAATCCTTAAAATCAAATAAAATGTATAATAAGGGTATATTCCCTAGGAAACCAGGAAGTCAGCAACTACCATAAATATTCAGAACATATGTATAGCCAGGGATGGATATTTTATTGACTTACGTCAAGTTGAGCTTTCTTGAATTGATAACGTTTCTTAAGGACAGAAATCTAAGCAGCCGCCATAAGCTGGTGGAATTGTCTCGGCTGTAGGGTGATTCTCTGAGGAATGTTCAGGTGTTCCTGTGCTAGTTTCGATTCTTAGGCTGGTTACTGGAGCAGCTGCATACGTTAGCAGAGGAAGTTCCCAATGGCTTATATACTTGAAGATCCATCGGAAATCATTTAGCTGCTCTGGATTCTGATTTTGATGCAGATTCTCCAGTTGATTTTTCTCTCCGTTTTCGGATTGTTCGCAATCGCTCTCTTCATTCGTTTGACAGGGATTTTCATGTTCATTTTCTGGTTGGTAAACTTTAATCTTTATCTTCAATTCTTTTGTCTGGGTATGGGGACGATTACCATTTTCTTGGTAATTGACATCATGTTTATTATATGAACCATGCTCCTTACATGGTGACATATGGACATACTTGGAGCCAAGTACTAGCCAAAGACCTAGTTGGAATCGAAATTCATATAAATATTCCAATTTTGTTTTATTTTCTTAATGCATTTCGCATACTTACAGCATATCAACAGTTGTGCTCTTGCCATGGCCAGCATGTTGATGCCTAATAGTGTATTAAGCCATGTCTTGGACGATTTCTAAGTTTTATAAAAGGCTTACATATGCCTAAGTCAATTGGATTAGTTGCAGTGTCCTAACCTAATGCTATTGTTGTTTCCGCTTGTACTAATTGTTCTTACTGCGACTAAATCAATTTGTTTTTTATGTAAGCTGTTGGTAAAGCCAATCAAACTTTGCGATGAGTCTAAGTCAGCAGCAGATAAAGGCAAGAACAAAATATTATATTATGTGGTTTAGTTTTTATCCGAAATTTGCGCCAGATCTAGATTTAAAGTATTTAGAGATAGAAAAGTCTTTGGCTGGTAGGATTGGTTTAGAATATAACTTCAACAAGTAAGAGGTTCAAGTCGGGAGCTCCCAACGCGCTCGTTTGAAGTAATAAAGATAAATTCAAAAAATAAAGTTCCCTTGGCAGGGTTCGAACTCGCAACTGACCGTATTACTTGCTGACGACTCTACTCAACAGACAACCTAGAAAAAAAAACATGTAAGAGGTTCTAGTCGGGAGCTCCCGACTAGGGGATACCCTGAACCCTCATATTCCATCACCAAATGCAGCGCGCGCTTATAGATAGAGAGTAGCGGGGAGTTGGCGATCGGTTAAAAATGAAAAATACTTGATATATATATACTATTCTAGAAGCTCCATGTCAAGTTTGGTGACTCTAGCTTTAATTATTTACAAAAATTGCTTAAAAAGTAGGATTTCGATATACATTTTTATCGATTACTTTGAAACGAAGTAAGTTATCGATTATCGGAAACAAACTCGATCTGCGCAGGCACTAGGAGCACCTACATCTAAAATTTCAGCTCTTATAGGTTCTGAGATCCTTGCGTTCATACATACGGACAGACGGACGGACGGACGGACGGACAGACAGACGATCATGGCTAGATCGACTCGGCTATTGATGCTGATCAATATATACATATATACTTTATGGGGTCGGAGATGCTTCCATCTGCCTGTTACATACATTTGCATTTTGCACAAATACGATATACCCTTTTTACCCATTTTTAATGGGTTCAGGGTATAAAAACGAGATCGTCCCTCGTACAACATTTGTATAATACTAAGTACTTCACATATTTCCTTATTAGACTTTGTCTAATATAGAAAAACAGAATAAATAAACCAAACTGCGGAAGCGGCTTTTAAAGGCCTCTAACTGCTGTACTTAATTATATATTAAAAAAAACCCTAGAAATCTGTTTTCATAGGAAATACTGTAAATACTATATGAGAGTTCCCAAGTCTTCGGTTTTCATATGCAAAGCGCAGCAGGTTTAACGTGGGATTGCATAGCTTTCTGTCTTTCGAAGCATAATTTAGACATTCTGATGACATTTATGGCTCGATTGATTTGTGTACGTCTGCTATGCATTGGGAATATGAAAGTTTTTGGTTATACGAGCCTAGCTAGAAGCTAGTGTAAATGTTTTTGTAAATGATATTATTTATAAACAGCGGGAGGTTGGGTTCTGTTACTTAACCCATGCCGTGGCTGCCCGCTGCTGACATACATACTCGTTTGGATTTGTTATACACTGCAAATGGATGTGGCATGTTGCAATCAAATTACAAGCAACATTTCACAATTTGTGGTTAAATGGACATTAACATAAATGCCACACTCAACTCAAATCGTTTTCCAATTGCATTCGTTTTCTTCTTAAATCTAAATTAAATGAAAAGCGAGGCGATTACGCGAGTGCTACCGTTTTGCAACACTGCATTCAGCGAGAGCCAGCGCAATAATAAGTATTGAAGTGTGGCTAATGGTAAATACCCCTCGAGGTTAATTCAAGAAGTTACAGTATGTGAAAAAGTATATAAAGTCATTTATCTGAGAGATTTTTAGAGCTAGAGACTTTTTATAAAGTACTTACTATTTGTTTATCCTTCCACTTCATCTCAAGTTTTTAAATAGCCTCAAAATAAACTGTTTTTCGATTAAATTGCTTTCTGTCTATATAAATAGATGTTTTGTGATACATTTTATGAGCCACAAACATTACTATCTAAATAGTTTTATTGTTTATTATTCTAATTAACGTTTATTTTGCAATAGTTTATATTTTTAGTTATTTATTTTTATTTTTGGTATACTGCTTTTAATTATTTGTCCACTTTAGGTCCAAAGACTTTTGTAGCTGCCCTCGTTTCCAGATTGTCGCAGCAAAAACGTATCTCAAAGTGTTTTCTTTTGGGGGTTTACTTTTTTCTTTCCCAGCGCTTGAGAGTATTTTATTTTATTAGTCGAAAGAAAACCGAAATTTTAAAAAGAAAGAGTTTTTTATATTGCGCGCAATTTGCGGTTGCTGCTGCCAACGAAAATTTGCGGTAATATTTTATTTCCACTTTCGCTACCCGCACAGCCCTAGCCTACCCTTACCAAATTAAATTGGCATTTAGGGCTGATTTATTGTGTGCAATGCGTTAGATATAATATCTTGCAGGCGTTGCTAATGTGTCAGGTGTGCGTATATGTGTGTGTGTGTGTGTGCACCAAATGTAATTGAAAATTGAAAGTAACTGCGGCGCGTTGTCAACTCTGTAAATAAACAATATGAAAGTGAAAATTTGATCAAAGCTAACTTTAAAGGTCGTCATTGTGGTTGCCGACCCAAGTTCATTAAACATGTTCTTGGCCTGCACTCGTTGTGTGAAAAAATGTACCGAATACACAGAAATATTTCGCACAATAAATCACTTTGCGTTAATTTATCATCATAATTATGAAAACGTAGACAAGAAAAATATGCATGAACAAATATATGCCCAAAACGCAGACAAAACAAATATATATCAAATCTTTTCAATGGAAAACGAAATTTGAAATATGTATATGAAATCCTCTGCCAAGCGAGCTTCCAACTGAGCTGAGGGTCTTTGTGAACTCGTTTAGAGGGTTGAGTTAATGTATCAGCATAAGTCAGATCTTAAATTTTGCATCTCGATTTTACTTTCCAATTGCCAAATTCAGAAGATTTATGAATACACTATAATTTATTGTTTGTTTGTATAAATAACAACTTCGGAGATTACAATAAATAGAGATTATATATACTACTATATGATGTCAACTATGTATCTCTTCCTGGCAATAGTTTTGCAGCAGCTACCAATATTTATTTAATTGAATGCAAATTTGAAATAATTTGATTTTTAAACAGTTCTTGAACTTATTCAAAATGCCCAGCTAGAAGTAAAAATTGTCAACAAGAAGGTATCAACACCAAGAGTAAGCAGAAGGTCATCAGCAGAGCTTGCTACCGACTCTTCATGATGAATTCCTGGTACACAGTTCGAAGCTATAACTACTTGAGAATTATAAGCAATGAAAAGATGAAGGTAGCTGGCCTGCTTTAATTTAGTTGACACAAAATTCATTAAAATCCTTTTGTATTTTCCAAGCGAATCTCAAACGAATTTTCTTAGTATTCGCATTAATTTCTATTAATCTAACAAATTCCGTTTCCAACGCAAACCCTCTTTGCTATAATATGCTTTTATGATCCACATATCTTACGCTCTGAAGGCAACTTCAAGGCCACTTCAGCAGAAAACTTTGGGAATTTCTGAAAATTAATTGCGATATCTAAGCAAAACCTTATGAATACCCAAGATCGCATGCAAATTAAAATTTGCAATATTTCGACTAATTCTATTGTGTGGGTTTTTTGTGCTCAAAGGTCGCAGACAAATGGGCTCCCAGCGATACCTGCTTTGAAGGCCACGGCTGCTAATCCAGCTCGCAATCGAAGTTGGGGCCGCAAAGCGACGCGCCCTTCCGCTTGAGCTCCCCAACGGCTGACCCAGGCCGTCGATGACAGCGGATATGAACAAGACGAGCTTGTTGTTGGACACTTGGGCACCTGTTTGCTTAACTGCAGCTCCAGCTGTTGTGGCTCAGCTGCTCAGGTTTTTTATTTTATTTTTTGCATCAGGTTCTTATTATGTGCCCTGATGGCTTTTGCGGCAGCTCGTGGCACTTGCCACTTGAGCAGCGGCCGCAATCGGAAGTTCATGTTTATGATACGCTCAGCAACGTCCTTTGGGCGTGCAAATCAACAAAAAGTCATCAGCATTGAAAATCAGCTGCCAACGCTTGAACTTCGACTTGAGGTAGCCGATGTTGCCCCTCGTTAGGGTCGACATAAGAAGGCTGCGGTCAGCCGCTGCCCCTAAGCGTCCCCTTGCGAGTGTGATAAGACATGCTATAAATACTGCTTGATGCACGTAGAGCTCGTAAACAGGTGGGGGTAGCTGCTGTCGGGCTGTTTGGAAAGTTTGGTTTAAAAGACTTGCAGCATTTCTGTCTTGTGGGAGTTACCTAACAAATATTCGAAAACTTTATTGAGAATATTTTTCTTGGTCATGATTTGTGCCTTTCGTGTATGCTTCTTTTATATTCTATGCATTTTTATACATTTGTTTTTGAATAGTTTGTGACAGAAAAATGTGTGAAAGCATTTATAAAATATGTTTCTTATAACATTTTGTAATCTATTTGTGATGTTTAAGTTAGTAAATATAAATAATAAAATTCTCAAGAAATTGAAGTTCGCGTATTTATTCTGGCGAAAAACTTAAATTGTTTAAATTAAAATAAATAATTTTGCTAGACTTTGGCATATGTAAGCCGCAAACAAATGTCCCAGCATTAAAAATAATAAATTTTGAAATAATTTTTTAAATGTTGGCGTTTAAATTAGTAAAAATATTAATTTTGGTGAAACTCTAAGCTCGTCTATTTGCTCTAATGTTAATTTAAGATGATTATTATATTTAAATTTCTTTAATCAGCATCAATTCTCTTGCTAGACTTCGACAGATCTATGGTCAGAAAAATGTGTCCCAGCATTCAGGGAAAGTATATATATTTTTTAAAATTGTTGATAGAAAATAGATTATTTTTTGACAAAATCGGTGCTGGCGTTTTGGCATAAAGTTGTTTATTTGTAGTTTTAATTTTGTTAAAAAAAAGTGGTTTTGCAACAAAAATTGAATTTTTTTAAAAGGAAAATATGAATTTTTGGAATTTTTGAAGTTGGGTGTTTAAACACTTAAAAAATACTTGTTTAATTTAAGCTAGGCAAAAAGCGCTGGCTAGTCCTAGAACTTTGGAAAAACTGAACTGATTTTTATGGTTTATTTCCAAAAATTGTTAGTTTTTATAGCCTTGCTGAGAATATTAATAACTTGAAATTGAATGTGTAATGAAATAAAGAAGACAAATCCGAGCCCATTCGTCAGTTATATATGTACTTGAACTGTTCAAACAGCTACCAAGCTATAATCGTGTTTGTTCGTCTCTTTCAATACAAGCTCCGGTATTCGGTTTTAAAGCTATCCTAATAAAAATTGCCATGGATTTTATTAATTGCTGCGGGCAGTAAAAATATCCGAGTCCTCCAGATCGTACCACATAGTAGCAATTGCTAGAAGATTGAGTTATTTTTTAGAGAGCAATTTATTTTATTTTTTATTTGCCTGATCGGCAATTTCGAGCTTTTTTTTTGTTGAAAATTAGACTGCTTCATAAAGCTGCCGTAGGAACATATACTATCGATTAAGATTGTTTAACTGTATAAAATCTTCTAGGCATTTAAATTTTAGCGCTCCAAAGCCGACTGTTCTATTTTTATACAAATCTTTTGTACATCTGCTTAGAAGTTTTTCTTCAAATTTTTGTAAACATGAAATCTCAAGTTATTTTTATTAGAAGTTCTTTATAAAGTACTCGCTGCCGTTTTACGTAATCTCTAAAATTGAGGTGTTTGCGCCTAATGCATAACAATGAACATAAATTCAAGTCAATTCAATTGATTTGTCTATTCATACTTTATGGCTTTATGGCCGATAAGTACGTCTAACAAGCGTCCACTTAGCCAAGGCTCCGGCAGCGGCAAGCACGAGCAACGGGCCACTCAGCTATGCTGGGCGCATCAGCCAGATATCTCTTAGATACAATTGTATCTCGTAGATACAATTGTACGAGTACGAGTAGCATGCAGTACGTAAGTGCCGCCGCATAAAACTTGATTGATAGCATCATTTGCAAGATGCAAGTCTCTGTTTTTGTTTCTGCTCTCTGCTGCTTTGCTGCTTCTTTTTTTTTGATTTACAGCTACGGCGAGTATTTATAGGAAATGTGCGCAGCACGCAGAAAAAACACGCGCCATTGGTGGGGGGAAGGAGGAAGTGGCTTTGCCACTTGGCAGACGTCGTCATCCGCTGGCCGCTGGCCGCCGGCCGCCGGCAGATGCAACTCGAGCAATTGGCAACAAGTGCAATGCAGCAGATGCGATGCGATGCGATGCGATGCCACAGCCCCAACGTCCGCCGCTGCTTTGTTTACATTTGGAGCACGTCTGTTTTGGCTGCGGCAGCTGCTGACCGATGGCCATTAACTTGCAGCCGGCCCAGAAAGAGAGAGAGAGAGTGAGAGAGACAGAGAGCAGCTAGCTAGCTAGGGCTTCAAAGCGTCTGGGTCTGGGATTACACAATTTGAAGCTGGTTGCAGCTGTAACTGGAGCATGCTTCGATTCTCATTCTTGGCATAACTCAACATCATATTTATATATACATATATAAATATATATTATACCTACTCCTAAGCAGAGCTTTAACTGTGGAGCATTGAACGCTCCACATGCGCACAGATTCACCGCAACTTTGTTTTCCATTGTATGCTTTTCACACGCTCATGTGAAAAGCGTGCTATTATACGATCCAATTCTGAACAAATATTTAACTGTTTACCTTTAGGAATGTTTGGCGTAAACAACCATACTAATGCCCAATCTTTAAAGCAGTTCAAAGAGTTCACCTCTATCTTAGTTTAAACATTGGTCTATATACAGAGAGGGAGGGAGAGCTACTCAATTTTTGTTATATATATTACACGTTTTATATTTATACTATTTTCACTTAAAGACGGCTTTTCTTATCAATTGTTCACAAATAATGCCAAATTTTTGCAGTGAATTTACTTTATTGATAGTTATATAGGATTTAGTTGTATATAGTTGTGCGTTGTTGTCACAATTACGTGAGCTCTAAGTTTGCATTTGGATAAAAATACTACAAATATTAAATCTATTTGTTATTTATTATTAATGTGCCCAGAGACATCCTAAAGGCTGAGAGAGAGAGGGTGACATAGAGAGAACGGGTGAGATAGAGAGAAAGGGTGAGAGAGAGAAAGAAAGGATGAGGTAGGGAGATCGGGTAAGAGAGAGAGAGAGAAAAGGGATGACAGAGAGAAAGAAAGGGTAAAATAGACAGACGAAGAGGGTGAGAGAAATTCATGTATGCATCTTTTTATCAATTTTGTTAGATTTTTGTCATAATAATTTCTCTTCGCTTAGTTAAGATTTAAGGTTTTGTATATATTTGCACAATTCGCCCAAATCTTAATATAATAATTTAATAAAACGTATTTATAGACACATATTCATTATCCCCTCGTACGTCAAATGCAAGCTTATCAACCTGTGAGGTCATAAGAGCAACAGCTGCGAAATAAAGTATATACCGCTTGTATACAGTACATACAGAAAATACATACGATTGTGAAAAACTACAAGCATTATATATATAAATTAAATAAAAGAAATTAGATCTTGAACAAACAAAAGCTTAGAGCACATCTGCTAGTCGAATAATACTTGCAAATAAATCAAGTTATATTTAATTTTTTGTCGTTTCGCTTCAAATCGCAAAGCAACACGCGTCACATTAAAAAAAATGATTAACATTTTCGTCTGCTGTGTAAATTTTCACTTTCATTAATAACATTTTTTGTTTTGTATGTGCCCTTTTGACTTTGTGGTAATTAATTTTTTAGGAGTCGTCTTTTTTTGGTTTTGTTAAATAAATCATAGCTAAATATGTTAGCCGTGTTGCCTGCAAAATTACATTTGGCATTTGACTTTCTTTTCGGTCTCTTTGTGTGGCACCAAAGTTCAAGCGTTTTTATGCTTTATGGCCATAACATTTAATAGCAGGTCCAATTGTGTTGGCCATAAGAGTCTTTAGCCCGTAAATGGCTAGGAACGTGCGCATAATACCTAAGGTTCTAGGTAAAAATCGCGGCAACTGTTTGAGCCACATTTTCCTAACTATTCTAACTGCTAACCGTATGGGCTAACGGCATACAGACTATTTAATTAATAAAATAACTCTAGTAGTTTCTATGAATTTTTATGTTTATCTTATATCACCGCTAGCAACATGTTGCTGGTGAATGTTGCTGCGCTTTTGCCGCTGCAAGTGCTGTTGCATTCACTTCCACTTCACACACACACATAGCTGTATATGCATATATATTCAAGCCCATCCGGCGCTCAATGTCTCTGGTCACGCACTGCGACTCGATGCAGTACTCTCTCTCTCGCTCTTTCTCTCTTTGCAATTACCCATCCCAAATGAAAAACCCACATGCCGGACGCAACTTCAGTTCTAATTGGAAACTTGTTTTTCGGCATCGCAAACGTTCGCTGCCTACTCAAAGTGAACAGCGCAGCAAGTGGAACTAGTTCGCCCAGACAGCGTCGCCCACAGCTCAGCAGTAAAACTTTAAAAACGACCCACACTCTAGCGTCTACTAACGCACCCACACACACACACACACACCCACACCTACGCTGGTCAGAGAGCGAGCAGCTAGCAACATCTGCCTTGCACCCACGCTTGCTAGCTAGTAAGTGAAGTGAACGAGAGATAGAGAGCGAGAGTGGTTGCTTACGAGCGAGCAGTAAAATCTTGCATTGAAGTTGTTATGTTTATAAACATTTTGAATGAGCCTTAGCATTACTTTTTGTAAATTAAAACTAAATTTTATTTTATATTTATTGTATTAATATTTGTTTTTTATATGGCTTACTTATTTTAAGATGCACATTGCAGTCTCTCTTCATTTCACAGTCTTGGCAACAAATGTTGCTAGCCTTTGCCGGCTGTTGTTTTTGTTGCGCTCACCAGTTAGCTCGATCTGCGCGCTGAGCGTGAGAGCGCCAGCGCGAGCGAGAGCGTGCGTTAGCTAGCAGACTAGCCCTTGCCGCTGGCAGCGTTGTGACTTCAGTTGTGTTCGAAGCATTGTTCAGTGCGGTTGTTGTTGCGGTCGTTTGCTCTGCGCTTTAAATTCGCATCGCTTGAATAACTGTTAAAAGCTTATCAGCAATGCGCATGCAAATCGAAACCTAAACGAACAAAACTGAAAGTGCATTTATCCAACATTTTTCGACAAAAATTCAATTACAATTACAAAAATCTGCCGCAGGGCATTACAAATCGGTGCTGCTGCACCTGTTCGTTTCCTGCCGCAACCGCAACAGATGCGCGCCCCAGTCGAAATCATATAGCATAATGCGGCACGTACGGGCCTTTGGCTACGCATAAAAATGTTCCAAGTGTTGTGAAGTGCATGATAAGTTAAGGGCGAAGAAGAAACACAAGTGGAAAAGAAAAACCATAAAAAAATAAACGGCCTTGTGCATTTTTTAGTGTATTACAATCCATCAAAGTTTTGGGATTACACACGCATATACACACACAAATATACACTTTGGATTACCAAAAAAAAAAAAAAAAGATACATTGGAAAAAAAACTGAACCCAATTGAACTTTCGAAAGGTGAGTTTTGGCATTTCCAGCTTTCGATTCTTAAACGATCTTAAGAGATCTCTAATTCTTCTTCTTATTCTTCGTCTAACCCAGTTTATGTCTTGGCTACCGAAATTGATTTGTTGCGATAATTCACTTGGCTTCGGGTTTCCGCTAGAAAGTCTTGAGAGAGTCTTATCTTCAGACTTGTTTACCCAGCACTCTGGTCTGGTTTTCTTTTCATTCATTGGCGAAAGTTTAGAATTTTCACTAATCCAATCAAAGTTTTCAAGTATTTTAATTGATGACCAAGAATTTAAGAGCTTTCAAACTGTTTATTCAGTCCGAGTTGATTGAACCTCAGCTTTGGCCCCACAAACGGTACTCCAGAGCCAGGCAACTCATTTCCGTTTTCTCCCAGCAATCCGTGAATCATGTAAGATATCATCTTGTCGCGATTATAATGCAAATTTTCGCGCGCTGTTATAAATTTGTTAGATGTCATTGCCGGCGGGCTAAGCGAATGATATATGCATTATAATACTCTATTAATATATAATTTTTTACAATGCAAAACTGCTCAAATGACTTTGAGGGCCACACGCATCTAAGACCTTCTCAACTATTTACAAAAAAGCATAAACATTTTTATGGAAATTTTAGTATATTTGCTTACGTATATATTTCTTTTGTCTTACTAAAATGAATCTCCTGCCTAATTAGTCGCAACGTTGTCTGAACGTTTATGAAAGACATAAAAACTTGATTTCCCGAGGCATTTTGATTATAACAAAATAGTTTACATAAATTTTTGTCCAATCAAATCAATACAAATTATACATGCGTAACTCGCATTGGATTTCCTTTCTTTTATATGTATGTACATACATATATGTTATACATATTAAAAAATATACATTTAATATCAAATGCTTCACACGCTTAATATGTCTTTGTTGGGCATCACTTAACAGATCATTAGCTGAAACAAATGACAAAGTTTGTAAGGTTCCATTAGGTTCTTATCAGCTCATCAAATCATTTGGCAACTTTTGCTTTTCAAAAAAGTTCCCATCATCATATGCCCACAGCTCATTACTCATCCATAGAAAAAAAAAACACACAGCTCATCCACTTTACCAGCTGCCTAATTAACGCAAATCTTATTTACGAAACTTCTTAATAACAGAGACAGGAGCCCAGAATATACTAGTAAGCTGTTACTGACTGCAAGATACTCTGTTTAAGTTGTAAGAGTAAAAAAATGTAAATCTTCTGATATTTTCCATAATTTATTGAAAATATTAAAACCGATCGATGTTTTTGAAAACTTTCATTTTTGAAGCGTTATGTATTGAGCTATAATCGTAGCAAACAATAATATATGACTTAAGCCTATATCTAATCGGTAAAAGATGGCGAAAAACAACGATTATTCGTACAATAAAAACGATTTCTTTTGTTCAGAATTTGCAGCCTATTGATTTATAATTGATAATTTATCTATTGATAGTTTCCAAAACATTCTGTTTTTGAATGTATGCATCGAAAATTAATCGAAAACTGCCGTTTTATTGACCTATAAGCTATATCAAGTTAATATGAACCAAATATACCCATCTTCTGTTAATACAAGTGCATTAAAAGCGAGAGACATAAAGAATTTCTTACGGCAATTTGTCATATTGAAATGAAATGCGTCTAAGCTAATAGAATGTCTTCCCAGAGCTCTTAAACGCGAAAATTTCCCAGCCACAGATGCTGCTGATGGTGATTATGATATTTTAAGATAATAATGATAATATGGTATACCATGTGATGTTGATTACCTTGAAAATTCACTTTAGTCCGTTGTCTCCTCGCTTGATTATGAAATTTTCGCAAAAGCACTTGACAGCTTAATAGTTTCACGTGTTGTTGTTGGGGATAGTCGTGGTATCTGGGAACTTGTTGTTGCGCGGTTTTCACTTCACTTTCGGGCAATTTGGCATCTTTCGCTGAAGTTCGTCGTACTCGCCGTCAATTGTTATTGATATTGAATTAATTTCCTGTCTCGCACAACAAATTTTCTCCTGAAAACAAAAAAAAAGTGAAATAAAATAAACTGTAGGACATTGAGGATTATAAAATGCGGCTCACGTTGTGCTCACGTTTAGCTAGGAAAAGGTCTCTTTAGGGCAACGTTCTGTATTATTTTGGCTAATTAAAAATCAGGAAATGCACGCGAACAATGCCAGCCAGGGGGTCCTACGTGAGCACTACCTGTAACCTGCACCTCCCTCCATCCAGCTACTGTCAAGTGCGGTTTGCAACGGTTTAGCGCCCTCTCTTCCTGGCCCTTGATCAGGTAGATGTTTAAGCCGCACTCGCTATTACGGCTATTAAGACGAGGCTTAGAGGCTAGCGAAACGTGTTTTAGATTTGTTTTTCAAAAGGATATGCGCCTCATTTGATTCAGTTATTGCCAATGACAAGCACGTATTGGAATATACAGTTTTATAGAGAAATAGGGGAGCGAAGAGGCAGTTTTTCTTTTAATAGAGATATTGATTTTGTGGAGTGCGAGATATTTTAGTAATCTATAACTGGAGATCAGTGAGAGTTGAAATTGATTTGTTTATTCCACAGTCCGGGACATCTATTTAAACTTAGCAATTTTTATATCTCTTCCATTGTTAGAATAAACAATTACAGTATATATTTCCTTGAGTTATATAAACTGCATAGTTGTAAAAGAATTTGTTGTTTAACGATTTCTTGTTATTGCCCTCTGCGAGTATTGCTTTATGTTAGGTTTTTAAAGTGCACCCAGGAAGTTGTTCACTTACCATAAACGATTATAACGATATTTGATTTGTTTTATATGTCTATTTTCTGTTGGGTCTCTCGTTAAATAAAAGACACGCCCGCACATTGAAGAACTACAACAACAAAAAACAAGGGGCAATTGTCATAGAATTTGCATATG
This sequence comes from Drosophila ezoana, assembly GCA_035045725.1. Classification (NCBI taxonomy): domain Eukaryota; kingdom Metazoa; phylum Arthropoda; class Insecta; order Diptera; family Drosophilidae; genus Drosophila; species Drosophila ezoana. The sequence continues at coordinate 3,401,358 of JAWNOU010000005.1, read as the reverse complement.
TATGTGTGCTCGGTACAGGGAATGCTTTCATTTGAAATAACTGAACGACCCGGACTTTCAATAACGTTTAGCAACATATTGTCAAATGCCGTAACCCCCGCCATACTGGCCCCCCAGCCCGCCAAAAGTCGCGCGTGTCATAAGCAAATTTGAAAGTGATTTGCAATTCAATAAGATCCATTGCCCGAGTCGGAGCAGACGTCGTGTGTTTACAGCTAAATGCAAAGTATTCAATTGAATTGAAAACAGGCCAAAAATGGGTATTTTTCAGCTCGTTTTCAAATTCACGCGAACTTGGCTAAATTACGGCTAAATGCGAGCTTAGTCAGCGCCTTTTAAAGCGCAAATTATCGGCCATAATATGCATATTACGATTTTTTGTTTTTGTTTTCGATTTGTTTTCTTTTTTTTTTTCATGGCAACGCGTCAGCAAAACTGAATGTTGGCGCTGTCTCTGACAGACAGTTGTTGTTTTTGCTTTTGGCCTTTTTGTTTTAACTCGGCTTTTTGTTGACACGCCGTTTTGTTAACAATTAATTAACAAACAAGTGAAAAAGGGAGCCAAAATATCTGTAAACTGTCTATTTGCTACAACAACAACAACAACGAAGTATAATAAAAAAGAGCTGTGAAATAATGCGTTAAATGGCGTGCTATAAAACAATTATGGCGCGCTTTTATGGCATAGCGTAGACAGTTATCTGATCGGACGTGGCTCGAAATTGATCCGGGAGCTGTTACCTCTATAAAGCCCCATAAGAAGCGCCCGGTTACAATAGATTAAATATATAAAACAATCAATAACACGTAGTTCTAAGATTAGAATTTACTTAGTTTTTGTTTAGTTTAAAATTTTTCAAATATTAGTGCTTTAAATATAAAATTTAGCGTGGTCTATGCTCGCATATATTTTGTTGTTTTTTCTTTATAATAACTTTTAGCATTTTATAGGCTTTTTGAGATATGCATAAACAATTATATACTAATATTTTGTATTTTTGTAACAGTTTATGTCTAATTATATTTTTAAGTCGTTTTATATGTAAGAATACTACTCGATATTGGTTAGCACAAAAATAAAAATTGATGTCTTATATAGGTAAGATACGTTTCTAAGCCTGAAATTTGTGTTAACAATTAAATATTTATCTTTTTTTCATTTGTATAAGAGTATAATATCCGCAATATTTTTTATCTCGCTTTTTCTAGTGCAAAGCTTTAATAAATTAAAGATAATATTAATTGAGTTGTGCTTATTTTAAATTACAAACCATTCTAAAATTGTCTGCAATTTTTAAATACTATTTGACACACACTTGGAACGTGTTCAGACTTTAATAATTGAAATCGAGAGCTGGTTGTATAATATTTTTAGAAAAGCTATTTTTAACAAACGTCCAAGATAGTTAATGGCTGCAAAAAAAGTAAGTTAGCTAAGATAAGCTACTTTCAGCTGTCTGACGTGATATTTCATAGAGTTTTTCATGCTGAGAAACCATTCAAGCAAAACCAAAACTTGACTAGTTTTCATTTTAGCCGACTTTCTAGTTTGCCGAATATTACTTAATCTCATGATACCAACAAGGTTTTAGCTTAGTTCACATGTTAAAATGATCTTCTAGGCAAATACGCTAAGATAGCTGCGATTTAAAGATCTTGAGATATATGTATATAGATAGATATGAGTCCGAATCATTTCTAGTGCATTTAAAGTCTGACTTGGCTTTTGTTTCCAACATTTGTTTTCTTTTGTTCACGCTCTTGCGCTCGCTGTGTTAACCCGAGGCGGAAAAAGCTGTTTTAAGCACTTTCTAGATCTTGGCTTAAGAGCGAGATTCAAGCATTAATTGCGTTGCCTTGTCTTTTATGGCTAATCAACTGCAACGTGAACTTTCATCTGTCAAACGACTCGCGATTCTCGCGGCTCTGCCATTAGGGTCATGTGCGGGTCTCTGGAAAGGCCGCGCTCAACTTTCGTTGGAAGGGGGGCATTCTTCTTTAGTACGCATATCAGCCGTAAATCCGATTTAAGATTTACTTTCTACCCCCACCTGAAAAAAGAGAGAAGAAGAAAAAGTGCGACAAATTCTCACGCCCAACGCCGATTGCTGTAAACGTAAACCGCAAAATGCGACCGCTGTGCGGTGCGTCAGTTCCCAGCTGCAATCCTGGCTGCAAAGCTATGCTATGGTAGGCTATGGTTGGGTGTGCGTGCGTGTGTGTGTGTGTGTGTGGTGTTGCCTTGACTTTAATGCACTGTGGGAATGCCTGGCACACAACTTGATTGACTTGCATTTTTTATTTTTTGTATTTTCACTCTCCTTCAGTCTTGGCCAACTGAGGGATTCATTAACTGCAACTGCAGCTCGACTTCCATACCAGCCTGCTAACTCGCTCGCTTCTCTCTCGCCCCGTCCTTGTCTCCCCCTCTCTCTCTCTGTCGTAATCGATATGCGTGTACCTTAACACCCGTCGCCTGTAAGGGTTAAGGCCGGAAGCGCCTCAGTTTAAAGGCTGTGTAAACGCTCCAACTCAGGAAAACAGCAAAAAAAAAAATCAAAATTTAACAACAAAATCCAAAGCAAATCGCCAAAAAATGAAACAAAAAAAGATGTTGGCCACTTGGCGCTCTATTTGAGCGTGATTAATTTCTGCACATCAGTCACTGCCAAGCGGCTAAATGCACAAACACTTGGCACAGACATCATAGCTCGTAAAAAAAATGCAGTGAAAACAAAAACAACTTTTAAAAAAATGTATTTATACTAAACTCTGCGCAATTGCATTTTTTGCTTTGTCCACAGATTTAAACTAGGGCCAGCGTGGGTATAACCATTTTTGTCATGAACTTGACATGCACTTGACTGTGACTTGTCAAGCGAAAGTCTTTATATATCGATTAACTGTTATACAAAGTCTTATATTAGATCCTATTATGTCAAAATTTAAAGTTCATTAACGGAATATATGCCTTGATATTTTATCATATATGAAAAAACAAGTTTATATAATAAACAATTCGAGTTCAAAGAAATAGTTCGCAACATTAATTGGAGGTTAAGTTAATCCACAAATCTCTATGTTAACTGTGTATAAATATACCCTCTTTAATAAAACGTCTAGTTTAAAAGTTATTCTTTAAATTCCGATTTGCAAGCTCACTTGTAACCATATATGTTATCTAGTGGCAAATGCTGTAAGAACTAAAAGAAAAAGTCTCTTAATAAATGAATGTAGATTCTTCAGATATCTTTTTTATGGCAAAAGCATGTGCCTTGGTTAGGGCACAAATGCGTCGTTGTGCCCCGAAATGCCTTGGCATTCCAACTGGAATTGTGCCCCGCTCTCTTTGACAAATTAACCAACTTAAAGGCAGTTGCTGCCTCTGCTGCTGCTCGCTGCTACTGCTGCTGCCTCTGCTGTTGCTGTTACTGCAGTCAAGTGACAAGTTGACGTCTTGCTTGGCACATCACATGATGATAGCCGGAGGTGGCGGGGAGTGGTAGCTGGCACAGCAGGAAGCATTTTGCTGGGCAGCTCCAAACAACCTTTTCGGCCATGCTCCCAGGCGACTTAATTGTGCGTTCGCAAATTTTGCATGGGAAATGCCGCAGTGTTTACATTGTTGTTTTTGAGTTTTCTCTTCTTTTTTTCGAGAGGTTTGTTAAATAAAATGATTTGTATAAAGCGGCCCAGCGTTCAGCACCAAGGCTCAGGGCTTGCCCCGCATATCATTTCGCTGTAAATACAAGGTTTAATAATAGCAAGTATTTCATATCATTTGCCTGGTTGCATGCCTTGAACCAGTGCAAGATGCTGCCCCATAAATGACTCAGTCATGGCACATAATTCACATTGAGACTTATCTAAAATTCTATCCCACTCTTGCACTCTCTCTGTATTTCTCTCTCACTCTCACTGTGCCTGCAAATAGTTTACGAGTTATGGAATTTTAAAAATAAAAACAACTTAATCGACACTTTTATAAAGAAAGAAAATTAATTGTTGACACTTAAGTGGATAGCAGGCGGCTGCAGCAGCAACAACAACAATAACAACAACAACAACTGCATTAGCATCAGCATCAGCATCAGCTTCAGCTTCAGCTTCATGTATTCCATTTAAGCATATATTTATGTAGCTAGTGGAACAGTTGCCGTATCTTATAATATGATGCTGTCTACCCTCTCCGAGTCTGGGCCGTTTCAGTTTTCGGATCCCCTCATAACTTCATTAAGATGCGCCTTGGTTGTTGTTGTTGTTGTTTATTTGCTTCTCCTGTTCTTCTTGGAATTGGCTTTGTTTTTGTTATATATTTTGTTCGTATCAGAGACATGTGGGTTGTTGTTGCTGCCACAGTCTGCGGCAGTTGCACGCTTTTTGGAGGACGTTTTATGTTTTTAAGTGTTGTGACTTTGTGTGCATTAGTGAAAAATAGTTGAAATATGGAAAATGTTCTCAACTTTTGATTTATTTGAACAAATGTGCAATTTGTTTCTCACACAACACAATCGACGACCTTGCCTGGCCTGAGGCAATGTCAAATGGAAGCGTTTGACTATGTGAAATCTGGCTACAAAATAATTTTCTATTCAGATTCAAAAAAACGGATGCCAAAAATAGATTGTGCATCCATTTAGCATTCGCTTTTGTCTACAATTTTCGCTTGTTGCAATCATTTATTGACAAGTTCACAAATGTGTAAAACAATACCCTAAACCATTTCTATAGAATTGTTGTTCTCGCTTTTGTACCTTTTGTAATTGTGTAAGCCAGAAAAAACACACAACACAAGAAAAAGCTTGCTCTGAATTTATAATTTCCGCTGAATGCTGAAAGCTTTATGCGATTTTTAGATTTACACGCCGCCTGTCTTCTGCTTTTTGATTTTTATTACTATTTTTCCTCTTTTTAATATTTATGATGCGGCAACAGTTTTTGGGTGTTATAGCGAATGCCGTAAAATGTGACAGGCTTTCAATAAATTTATGAGACGCTTTCTGGTGCAGCGCATGTGAAAATATTTAACCGCAGCTCTTTAAACTTACGTACTTCAAAATGAGAGTGCACTGTAAATGTAGTGCATAATTTAAGAGTAATATTTTATTTATTCCAACAACTCGCTTGTCCAGTAAAGCACTCCGTTGCTCTCGCTAAAAGGCAAAGAAATCAAGGCAACGACCGGCCAATTCCCTGTATTTTTTGAATCATAAACCAAGATTTAAGTATTTTTTTAAATGGAGCCTTCCATATTTGTTGACATTTTCTTAGAATTGAAGCCAATAGATACTTTTGTATCTCACAGATACTTTTGTATCTTAAATATCATTTTGTATCTCATAGATGCTTTTGTATCACTCTATATGTTCTTGTATATAAAAAACATGTATCTTACTGATATTTTTGTATCTCACAGATACTTCTGTATCTTTTTGTCTTAAAGACACTTGTATTCCAGAGCTAAATTTATACCTTATAGCTATTTTTGTAAAACACAGTTACTGTTGCATCTTACATATACTCTAGTATCTTGCAGATACTCTTGTATCTCACATATACTTTTGTATCTCACTGATGCTTTTCTATATTTAAGATATTTTCAAATCTCTTATATACTTTTGTAACTCAATAGCTCATTTGTAAGTCGTAAATTTTATTTATTGTAGTAGCCCATTCCATATACCCTATATAAAACATAAACTACCACAGCGCACGCCCACTCAGACACCCTACAAACGCACACACACACATACACAAATCTTTTATTATTTCAATGTAAAAAACTGTCAAGTGTATCGCTCAGACACCACCCACAAAAAGCTGCACCCAAATTAAATCAAAAATTAAGTGAAAAATGGGAAAAAATTAAGAATAACTGATTAATTAATTGACAGCAATTGAGTTTAATTGAGTGTCATATGGTCAACTTTACAGATTTTTGATTCTCTGCGCTGTTTTTAATTAGTTTTTCCGACAGCTGCAAATACAGGAAAAGCGCTTAAGCTTTACGTATTAACAGTTACTAAATACCAGGTAAAACTTCTTTTTTTTTTTGTTGCCCAGCGTGGCAACAACAACAACAGCAACAATTTAGACAGCAGACACGTCAACAAGTTGAAAGCGATTTGCCAACGTAATGGCAACAAAATTGCAGAGGGGACACTCACCTTAGCAACATCAGCCCAAGCCAGCAACAATTAGCTACGGTCAGAGCAACTGCATAGAAACTATGTTGACAAACGCGGAAAAGCGCAAAGCAAAGTCAAAGACCGACCAACAACAACAACAATAGCAGCAGCAGCAGCAGCAACAAAAGTGCTGCATAAATAAATGACTAAGCGGCAGCGTTGACGTAGCGTCGACGTCGCTTCGACGCGTGCTGCCATGGACAGCGACAGCGACAGCGGCAGCGCAGCAGCAACGTCAAAGCGTGACAAATAGCTAAATGTTGTCGTAGTTTGTTATGGTTGCTGCCATTGCATGCGTCTGCACTTGCTCAGCCTTCGCGCATGTTGAGCAACATTTTAAGCTGACATTCTTAATGGAGTGCAAACAATGTTGCCCGAAACTTGTTGCTGGCCGAACAAACATTTTGAATACTTATTTGCTTATGCAACTGTTAAGCCCAGTGTTAAGCAGTTGCTAACTCAAACAGTTGTCCGAAATAAAAGGAAGAAGCAGCAGCAACCCAAATGGGGAAAAATGAAGAAAAAATAACAAATTATAATTATATTTACACAGGCGGAGCAGACCCAAGTTGTCGTCGCAGACTCCACAGACGAAAGAACTTGCCCATTAGCACAAAAGCCACAGTCAAAACTTGTGCCTTGACAACAGCAACAACAACGACAACAACGACAACAACAACGACGACAGCAACAAGACCAACAACAGCAACTACAACATTTTACGAGCATTGTGTAATTTCATTTGTACTTCATTTCGGTTAGCCAGCTAAATTTGGCGGCAACAGCAAAAAGTGACTAAAGCAGAGGAAGAAAAAAAAAAGACTGAAAATAGGAATTTGTGTTTTTGCTTGGCCATTCGGAAAACTGAAAACTAGTTTAGTTTAATTCGCAGTTGGGCCGCAGTAATTCCCAAGAAGTCCGCAAAAAAAAAGAGACTCATTAAAATGCGCAGTAGATTCTTCACTTTTTTCTTTTTGTCCAGCCACATTTTCTAATTTATGAGCACAGACATTATATAAATAGAAGCTGTACGAAACATATTCTTTAGCACAATAAAAATCAACTTCCTGTCGAAAATTTGTTGCCCACTCATGCCCACAAATTTGACGAGTCTTTTGACAAATTATCGCTATCAATTTTTTAAGGGCTCATAAATTTTCAACGTCTTGGCCAAAAGTTTGACACATTTTCTTGTTGAAAATTTCTAGAGTTCAGGACAGGAAGTGTGCACCTGAGTCAATCGAATTGTGTACAGGATTTGTCGGGTTTTTTGGCTAATTGACGAAAGTCAGCTCAAACATGGCCATCAAAGGCTGACAAAAGGCTAGATGATTGGCATTTTAAAGGGAGGATTACGAGTTGTGGGCATGCTATAAAAGGAAGTTAAATAAATTCTATAGAAGGTTTCTAACAATGCGAATAACAAGGAGTATGAACCAATAAATAACTAAAGAATGTAAATATACTAAAGAAAAGTCACAATGATGGCTTACGTATATAGTTGAAGAATCCAGAGGGAAAAAAATTAAACCTAACTAAGAAAAACTAAGGATCATCGGGATACAATGGAATTAGGCAAAAGAAAAAGATTCAAAGAAGGAATCTTTCTCAAAAAAGTTATTTTCTTCAACTTTCAATAAAAGTGAGAGGAAATCTAGGCTTGAATATAAACCAAATGGAGAACAAATTTAGATTAAGCCAGCTAGTTGTTAGACATATAAATATAAAAAACAAAAAATAGTGTAAGGTAATGCTAGTTCTTTTTAATGCAATCAATTGTCCGTTCTTTTATGTAATTCCCCAACGGAACTAGTTCTCTGACAAAGCAATAATACATAAGATAGTTGTTTATTTTGCGACGTTTCCTTATTATATGCTTTCATTTCAATTAGTTCTCTTCAACTGTGAACTAGTTGGGTTTGCATAGGTCTTAGGCGGATTACAGTAAAAGTGAACTAGTTCTACGTTCTTACGTTGCCTAATGATAATGCAAATGCAACTGTGACATTTCTAGCTCGTTCAACTTAAACCCTTAAACCGAAACTTGCACATTGCACTTCTGTCTTTTTTCCGGTAAAATAAAATAATGTTGCGCAAGCTCTTAAACTGCAGCTCAACCTGTCAACGCGCTGAGGCCATATTCATAGGCGTTTCATGGCAGAGCGGCAACAGCCCACGCTTATCGTGTGCATGCATCAATCTTGAGCCCAAACAATATGCTGACAACAAGAGCCCCTCTACCTGGAAAGATAAAAGACAAAAGGCACAAAGCAGCAGTAGTCGAGGAAAATGAATAGACAAACTCTTTTTTTCACACCTACGAGAACCTCAGCTGTTGTTATTCTTGTTGTGCCCTAATTGTGGGCGTTGGGCTCGAACAAAAGATTGACTTAAGAGCAGATCTCGTTAGCGCTGACCCCTGAACCCAACGAAAGTGCCGCTGCTCCAACATCCGCTCCAAAAAATTGAGAGAGAAAAAAAACAGAGACAACTGCAACCCAGACCGGAAACCCATAAACGAAAAAGTCTCGAATGATACGTTAAACCAGCTGGCAAATTAAAATCTTTGCCTCAACTCTGCTCCACATTCGGCACTCGGCATTGACTTTGATTTCGTGTATCCACCAAATGCATTTCAGTCTACCCATTTCCCATTTCCCATTTCCATTTCTATGCACATTTCCACATGTTCCACACACGCACATTTCCTCCCGTCTACCTGCCTATGTGCTACCTCGGAGATCTCGGCATGTGAAGCGGCAGCAGCTGCCTTCCAGTTCGACTCGTATTTCTCATAGCGAAATTCCCACACTATCGCTATCTAGCTGCAGCTATGGGCAAGGACTGCAAGTCAGCTGCGCTCTGCATCAAGTGCATTATCCACACATAGCTGGGAACTGTGCGCTGAGAACTGAGAACTGGTAGCATATGTGCGTGGCCGGATTGTTTTGAATGACTTCGAGTGTGTGTAGCGCTTGTTGTTGTTGGTGTTGCTGCTGCTGCTGTTGTTGTCTTTTTGTTTTTGGCACATTTTCCCATATGGTTTTTCATATTTTTCTGCGCTGTGGCAGCTGTCGCGTGGCCATCACGGGCATGGGAATCCAAAAACAGATGCACTTTCGATTTGTTTGTGGGTGGGAATTAATAGGAGACAGCGAGATTAATAGCTTTTACAGTTGCATCAGCTACATGCACTTTAATTACAAATAAAATACTTGAAAAATACCAAAAATACTAACTCAAAATACCAAAAGAAAAACATTTAATGTGCATATCTGGAAGTATAGGCGTTCATTTTCCAAATAGTATTTAAAATATACCAAAACACCAAAATTTAAAATACAAATATAAAAAAGGAACCACAAAATAGCTCGGTTAAAACATGGAATATTTTTTATTCTTTCTATTCTGCTCGTGAGACAAAATACCAACAATATGCCAACGAAAATACCGAAAATATACCAATTAAAATGCCAAAAATACTGCATACATACAACTTGAAATCATAGTATTTCTTAGGTTTTTAATTAGAAATATTTTAAAAGTATTAAAAAGTGACATTCTACTTATACCTTTAATATACCACGCTGTGCCATATACCCTGTAATAACTTAAAAGCAGTTGTGCTCTTGTTCGGATATCTTTGCCAAATTCGGTTGGTATTTTTTGCTGCTACACATCCAGTACAGCATTCTTTTAATGGAACCGACATTTAGCTGTTAACTCATCTAACAATTAGTCAACTTTTTTCTTATTCTAACTCCCTCTCTCGTTCTCCCTCTCTTTGCAGGTAAGCGTCAAATGAGAATCTCATCCGCAAGTCGTCAGCGACTTTTAGTGCTCGACTAACTATTTATAAGGTAATTTGAGCCTCGCTTGGCAACAGGCCACGCGAGTTCTGTGTGGAATTCTTCAAATGACAAGACAAATAAAAATTAATAGCTGGTGGCTGGCGAGACGCGAACTTGGACTTGCGCTGTCCCCTTTCCTGCATGCTTGCCTACCCCACCGCGTCCCCCTGTGTACACCATGCTGTAGTCCCCTCTGTTGCGCCACGCCTCGTGTTCGTGTGTCCCTTTGGCGGCTTTTGTTTACCTTTGAGCTGAGGTTTGTCTTTGTGTGCCCTTTGTTGATTTTGTGCGCACGCCGCCGTCGCTACTAAATATAGGGCCTTACACATACCTGCACTGAGCGAAAAAAGGCAGAACTTCAAAGTGCCTATAAGAGCAAAATAAAGGAATCTTTAAAGCAACATTGGGAATTTCTAAAGTATTTTTTACCTAAAACAGAGTTTGAGAATTTTCCTATTGTTTGCTCCAATTTTCGTTTAGTGTACAAATGTATTTTAAAATATGTTTTGCTTAATGCGTACAACGCCCGAAACTGTTGTCCTTCCTTTTTAATAGTCTTAAATTCCCGAGCAAATAATTTGACAGCAAAATGCAAAACTGAAAATGGAGGATTACCTAATGAGAGCGCGCGAACTCTTAAAGCGTTTCCACTTTTGTCCGCTTTAATCGGAATTTCTCTAAACATGTTTTTGGGGAATATCATTTTGTTTTGTTGGTTATTTTCAAGTATAATTTGTTTTGTTTTTGGGCATCTAATTGAATTTCCCCCTTGGCCGTTAATGCTTACATTTCCTGTTGTCCAAAAACACACACACGCGCGTACACAACACACCCCGTAAAACTAATGTAGCATGTTCTCTTTTATTTTCCCGAGCCCAAATGTAATTGAACCCCCCCTTCTACCCTATCTACGACGCCCACGTTTAATTTGAAGGTGTGGCCAGCTCTAACGAGGCGCCGGAGCGCTGCCGCATGTCAAAGTTGGAAAACTTAACTGAACAACCTACTTTAAGACACATGCGACACAAAGCGAAAACCCAAAACTCAAACTCAATTTGAATACCCTGTAGGTGAGAGCAAAAAAGGGGTATATGAGGTTAGCTTATGAGTGGCATTTTAATGGGTTAGTTAAGCTAGCAATTGTTGGTTCTTGTCTTATCTGAACAATAAACTGTCTTTTGATTTCAGTTTCAGTAACAGGGTATTCACAGTCGTGCATTGTCTGCCATTTTATTGCACATTTGGGTTTGCGAATGTGATAATGAAAAAAGTTTAACGTACATATGTGTGCGTGGGGGGATGCCTAGTTGTTAGGGCTTGCCATTTGGCCATTTGGGGCGTGGCACTTTAATATAATGCGAGTGATTTGCCAGATTGCAGCGGAAGGGGGCAGGCATTACGTGAGGCCTGCCGGGCGCACAGTTATTTGAGCTAACCCCCCCCTAAAGACTCATCCGTCCCAATTCAAGCTGACGGCAGTAAAAAGTGGAGAGCTCTGAAGTGGAAGCCGAGAGATACTTGAGCGAAGAACCGTTATTAACTGACGCTGATTGTGACGTAACCTGTGCCTGGCATGCCAAATAGAAAGCCTAGATATCACGCCTTCCCCCTCCCTCTCCCTTCCTCCCTGACTACGTTCTCCTCGCACATAACTCCAATGCGACAAGCATTTCCTTCACTTCAGTTGGCAATTTAAATGCTTAAACATTTGCAACACGCCTCGTAGCGTTATTTTTATTTTTCCACTGCCACCACAGCCTCGGCTTCAGCTTCTGCTTCTTTTTTGTGTGTGCTACCGGATGCCAAATGCATTTCGAACCAGTTTTGTCACAAAGCTATTCCCTTCTCCCTCTGCCCCCCTCTGCGCCCCTCTCTCTCTCTCTCTCTCTCTCTCTCTCTCTCTGGGCATAAATCATATCGAAAGAATTTATGCAGGCAGGCAAATTCCAGAGCTTGCAGCATGAGGCAAACATGTTTTAAGACGCCGGCACTTGCAACAAGTTGCCAACGGAAGTGACTAGAAAACTGTCTATGTATCTGATAATTTATATATATATAAATACGTATGTATATATAGAGGCATGCGGCTCTCTCTCTCGCTCTAGCTGCGTCTGGTGCGACGTTTTTAATATGGTTCTGTGCATAGGAAGTGATTTCCTCCAATTTGACTTCCTGTTTTGTGCGTGTGCGTGCGTGTGTGTGTGCGTGTGTCTCCAAGTGTGTGCCACGCCAAAGGATGCACTTAATTTCGATGTCTCGCTGCCACGGGGCATGCTACTTACCCAGCTCGGCTTCAATTGCTGTTTGTCACGCCTGGCTACAGTTTTCTATCTTTGAGATACTTTTTTCTCTCTCTCTCTCTCTCTCTCAATTGCTGCTGTCTTCCGCTGTAGCTCATAAAATCATGTGCAATTATTAGCAAAGCTTTGAATCGAAAACATAAATTTAGTTGATGCCACGCCCCGCTCTAGCTAGCTGCTGCCTGCCACATGAACATGTGTTGCAGAACTTGACTTGGAATTTATGAGCGCCGCCAAAAACTTTGCGCCCAAAGGTATGCACTGGCAAATTGAAGTAAAGGGGGGGGTCAGTATCAGTCCAGAGGGTGTAAAGGTGCGCGTGGGCGTGTGTGTGCCTAACGGTATTCGTTTCAATTTCGCACCTACACAAAATTTACGGCACTTTTAAAATATGCAATTTATGAATCCTGTCCGGATGCTACCTCTGCCTGCAGGCGTGCCGCTAGTGGGCGTGGCAGTGTTTACCCTGCCGCAGGCATGATGAAAAATTGTGTTGAAACAGCGCGTTGCGCTTTTAGCATTATTGCGCTTATGCAACTAAGGATAAAGTGGCTCTTATTATATGAAATATAATACAGGAGATCGCTGGCTTGATAGGAGACTAAAAGTTGGCATTTCTATAAAGTGATTGACAAAATATATATACAAGATATAAAAGTTATTATTTACTTAAATGCAAACGTAAAACTAAAACTATTCGAGCCTGCAATTATTTTTATTTATATATATAATAATTTCTACAAAAAAATACTATATGCAAGAATCGTAAATTGTTATAAATAAATGCGTTAAAGAATGAATAGTTGCTTGTATTCTGTATTATTTGGCAGTTTTTACTTATCCGAAATACAGCGCAAATGCTTGTGCGCCTAAAATGTTCATAAATACTAATTTTTTCCATGTTTACCCGCATTTTGCAGTTTGCAACTCAATTTTCTTTATTTGTGAAAAGGAAAATTTGAAAAAATCTTAATCGAATGTTTGACACATATTTGATGTAATCACAATATTTATAAAGTTTAATCAATCAAGGCAATCCATGAAAATGCGCTTTAAATCAACAATTTTTATTATTTTATTTTTTCAACACATATTTAAGCTATGCCCGAAATACCGAAAATTCTGCGCTTGAAAACCAATTAAAAATGTACTTTATCAAGTTTTGTGGAAACCTTTGTAAAATAAATACGCATTAAATGCCGCAAAATATGCAAATGATTAGGTGACAAAATGCAAAAGCGCACGCACACGCACGCTAACACACACACACACACACACACAAAACGAACACACATAAATTACAAGCGAAGCCATTTTGTTGACCGCAAAATTTTGTAACTGACATTTGCCTGAGGGAGTTGCAGCCCCCCTTTCGGGGCGTGGCGTCAATGCCTAAAAGCATGCTCTAAATAATTGCAATTCATTTGTGCTGCCATCAGGTGACACATGCCAGCCGCTGCCCCACTTCCGCTCTCTCCTTTTATCTGGCTTGCATTTTCTCTCTCTCTCTCTCTCTCTCTCTCTCTCTCTCTCCCTGTGTCTCTCTCGCTCGCTCTCAGTAATATGGTCATGTTATTAACGCTACAAAAACGCAAAATGTAACTGCAACTGCACTTTAGTGCAGCGGTCTGGCAACCTTGATTGACAACATGCTGCTTGCTGGCTATAGCACCCGGCACCCCCCTTGACCCCCCGTCGACCCACACCCGGCTGCTCATTTTGTGTTGGTTTTGTTTTTGATATCTGCCACACGAGGCGCCACTTATGCAATTTTGACGCCCACAACAAGAACAAGAACAACAACAACATGAACGATGACAACGACATCCGCTGACATACTCGCCTCACCTGCAGTTGCTTGCCACATTATGCTGCTGCCTCATGTGGCGCTGGAGTTTTATCTTGTCCACACAATTTTAAGCGGCACACGCTGCGTATGCGTGATGAGTATTTGCTCTTCGAAGAGATTAGTTTTGGACACGCGACTTTGATATACCCCAAATCGTTTTATTTTGGGGACATCACTTAGCCAATTTCTTTAATTAATTTTGTTCAGCAATATTTTCATAAAAATAAATTTTGATTTAATTAAATTTAACAAATCACAATACAAAATAAAAAACAACAAAAAAAAAAAAACAAAATTCAAAAACATTAAAACTAGTTTAGTCGGTTTAACACATCGAATATAAGTTATTAAATGAATTTAAATATTCAAATAATAAATTTAAATATATAAAAATTAATATTATTAATTCAGACCCTAAAGACAAAAACACAATTAAAAGTATTTCAACATATGTATGAATATTAATTGGGCAGTTCAGATTATTGAATATCTTAAATAAGTTGAATTTCAAAATAAAATGAAATAATAAGAAAAAGTAAAGAAAATATATATTAAACAAACCACACTCAAAAAACAAAATACTTAAAAAACGATTTAAATTATGTTTATAAATTAAACAGTAACTTGTATGAATATCGGAATATAATTGGGCTTAAAAGTTTGTTTAATAATTATGAGAAAATAAATAAATAAATAAACCTAAAAAAAAAATAAATAAATTTAAAGTACAAAATAAATATTTTAAATTTAAAATAATAATTAATTGATCAAATAAAAATATGTTTATTTGAAAAATAATAAATTAAAGAATTCTCACTCTTATAATAAACAAATTATTCTCTGCGCTGAGAGGTTAAGTATGTTGCCCGTAGTCATATCTAATGTAGATTTTGCACTCTCAAGTATTAAGCATAAAGTCGGCACTGAGTCTGATATACTTATGTGTGTATATGCTCGTCGGCCAGACCTCTGAAGAGTAATTTAAATTGCTGTAGCAAGGCTACAAGAAAAAATGAAAAATGTGTGGGTGAAAATGATGGAGGGTTAATCTGCGCACTTGTTTTGCATAATGACTGGGAAAGTTATGCAAAGTTTGAAATGCTGCTGATCAGGTAGAAAATTGCCAGTTTTTAGAATTTTAGATATTTACATGGATAATACCTAGCTGAGTTTTTAGCCAGCAACAACATTGGAATTTTAAGCAGCATTTGTTTGGTTTTGCTTTTGACTATTTTTGAAAACTTTTCAGAGCTTTAGCTGCAACACGTTTGGCTTATTCTCGTGTTGCCTTTTCTTCGTTTCTTTTCTAGTGCAGTTCGCGTTTTTTCACGCCACTCTTAACTTGCTTAACGCTTGCCCTACCAGCTGTGGGCTTACCTTGTGCGCTGCACTCTATTTGCATACCCTGTAAGTAGCGGAGTTGTTAGCGAGGCTAGGCTCATGGTGCAAAGAGGTTGGTGGCTTTTAAACAGCAGCAATGAGCGAGTAATTTATTATAATTATTGTGTAGTCTTTGTGCAGCATATTAGCCAAGTTAATTTGTTATAAACCCAACATGGTGTTCTATCTCTAGGGTACTTGCAGGTCGACTACTTTAAAGTGCTCAGCATTTTTTAGCTGTTTTTAGCCATGCTGTTGAATTAACATCTTACATTATACGAGCACTTTCTGGGCCACACGTTCGCGGTTTGGTTTTTGTCTATGACAACAGCTATTTTTAATGAGCAACTCTGCGGCCCCGCTTTAAGGGCGGCTGCTCTTCTATTCGTACTGCATTTTAAACAATGCCCAGTGCAATGCGTTCGCAATGGACTCTTCGCTTTGCATGGCACAAAAGCGCGTGCCTGCTAAATAAACACAACACTTTTTCACAGCAATTAAAAAGCAGTTAATCTGCGAGGCTGCGAGGTCCGAGACCCTTGGGATACGCTCTTTGGTCCGGTCCGGGCATATACTTATCTTTTTCCCAGAGAACTTTAACCGTAATGGAATTCGTTTTGCATTTACCCCAAGTTCGCATTCAAAATAAATTTAAAACAAGTGTGAAATAAGTTTAACTGGCGGTGCTGGCTGGGCGATACCCTGTAAAGTACCAAAATGCAAAACTTATGTGGTTACGTGTGTATTTAACTAATTAATGTATATAAAGAGAGTAAGTCTAGAAATATAATAACCAGAGAGATAGATTTATAATATATACATATAGTCAAGTATTATTCGTCTTAAGAAATAATGAGAGCATAACAAACTTAGGCTGCTTCTGCTATAAGAGACGTACCTACGAGCTTGTTGGAGCTGTAGGCCTCACAGTTCCTGAGTTCAATGGGTACAACTAGAAGAGCTGATATGGCTATAAATATACAATTCTATATCTGATAGTAGAAGGATTCTACTGAAATTCATATAAATTATAGACCCAATTCAAACAATTTGTATACTTTCTTTTTATACAGGGTATAAAAAAAGCTTAGAAAATAATACATTTAACATTTTTGCTGCGCTCGGTTACGATTCCAAGAAAAGTTGTTTTTATTTTCATTTTTAGGTCGGTTTTTTGTGCTTTTTGTTGTTGGGGCTTTGCGTTGTTTGCGGCTTTTGCGCCTTTCGCTATGCAACACTTTTTAATTGCGTACCAAATTGGCCGATGCGGCAGAGGCAGCAGCAGCAGCAGCAAAGCATCGCCTAAGCGGCTTACAAAGAAGGGCAATGCAATCAAATAGACTGCATGCAAAAAGAAAGAAAACAAGCAAAAAATACTGTAGGCAAAAACAACCGGGAATAAATAAATAAATAGCACGCTTAAGCATTGCATTATACGAGCAAATGTTAGTTAGTCACTTTTTAATTCTCTACTTTTTAATTTCTTCGTTCGCTGCGCTTTTTGCTGGTTTTGGATGCAAATGCATTTAACATTTTAATACGCTTACAGGGTATTTAGGTGGAGGTGCAAAGTTCGTTACGCATAACTTGTATTCATATACATATATACATACATATAACATATTTCTATAGCTATAGTATACCCTAGAAATTGACAGTCAAAAAATGAACTTTATTATTTTATAAAAACAAATATTTTCTCAAACGGTTTTTAATATTTATTTCTATAGAAAGTAATTTTAGCTGGCAAGGTATTTAATATTCGGCTGCTGAAGCTTACATTTTTTATCAAGCTCTCTTATTTTTTGGCCGATTGCATAAAAAAACTAAGCGCATTTCTGATTTTATTTGTGCGGCTTTGCAGGTTAACTTAGGGAAATTATTTTGCATTTACTGCGTAGTCCACATAGAAAACTTTATTGCGAATATATTTCCATTATTTATTTACACACAACCAGTTACTTTGCGTAATTGCCTTAATTCCTGGAATTTTAAAATGGTCAAAAAGCTAAAAAAATATTATGTTTAAATGCACTTTCATGCATTTAACAAGCTGTTGCCACATCCGCTTGCAATTCGCATTGCAGCTCATGAAATATTTAAAGAGTCAGATAAAGTCAGATAAAGCACAAATTAAATAGAGTACAGTACATACATATGCCTCCCACATATGGGAATTAATCGCGCAATTGCAATACAATTACAATACTCGCAGGAAATCCGCCTCCAAAGGCAACAAATACCATTTTTATGCATCACATCCTTTAAAGTCACGAATTGTTTAATAAAGTATTTAAATATATAAACAGCAAGTGGAAAAATCTTGCTAAGATGCCATTGAATAATTTTTCCATTGAATTATTTTGATTGTAGACACAAATTGATTATTGCCTAGAATGTTGCCTATATATTGCATGGGAATATTGTTTAAATGTGGTTTTGTTTAGATCATGAGCTCTCAATTGTTTATGCCACATTTTGGCTTTTAATTTAATTAATTAAATTCGCAATTGGCTTTTGAAGTGCACTTGAAATCTTCTTCAAATTATTCGCTAATTACCTACAAAAATATATACATATATATATATAATTACTTGTTTAACTGTTTGTTTAAACTTTAATGATTTTTACGAGCTGTATTTATATAATTTTTTTTATTTCTCTTTTTATTGCTTTTGCTTTAATGAATATGCTTTATTCTGGGCAACTTTTGCCCCAATATGCGTCCAAGCATAACAAAAGTGATTTTTTTTTTGTTTGTTTTATTTTTTCATTTGTTCTTTGCTTTTTCGTTAATTTTTCAGTTTCTTTGCATTCTTAGTTGAGTGATTTCTGATGTTTCGCTTTACGCTTAATTTATGCAAGTCTCTTTGTTTTTGCTTTTGTTTTTTCTTTTAAATACATAGAGATTCGGCTTTTCAGCTATTCTTGGCATAGGAAAGTGCTTGTGGCAAGGTTTTTCGCCAAACTTATTCGCATAATGCAAGCAAAACCCGCCCGCAAAGTTAAACGGGTCATGAATTTACTCATTTGGGTTGGATTAATAAAAAAAAAAAAGAGAACCCTCAGAGTGCGGTCTTACAATGTTTAACTAAAGTGGGGTATACTCTTTAAAGTTAAGTAATAATATAAACAGAAATGTGTTTATAACAATTTGAATTTTTTTACAGTTTAAGTTGAGTTATTTGGCATTTGACTTCTTTTATAAGGAGAAGATTCAGGGGCTTAGGTCGAAGCATTGACTAAAAGTTTCACAAGCAAAAATATTAATTTTTTCTCAAATATTATTCCTCATAAATTATACCAGCCAAAATAGATTTGCATTATATTAAACTTTGTTAAGCTCTCCAAATATTAATTTAATTAAATCCAAAATAATTTAATTATCCAATTAATCTGTAATCTATGCCCTGCGTAATATCTGTTCAGCAATATCTTTTTGTAGTATAAATAGCTTCTCTTTTGGCCAACCCTTGCTGAATTCTTTGCTACCCACATTATTTCTGTTGTTTCTCATTTGCTTTTGTGCTTTTTCACTTGCTCCAAAAGTATTCGAAAAATGTGTTTGGTGGCCACGAATTGTCGGGAAATGGTAACCCACCCTCTGAAAGAATGGAGATGATGTCTATGTGATAGATGCTGCCTTTTGTTAAGCTCGGCTCGTCATATACGCTCTCTGGTTGCACAGTCGCTGATTAATAAAGGCAACGCGACAGGACAACAGAATCTTATCGGGCTCAACCCATTGAGGCATATGCGAAAAAAGGAAGACAAAGTCTTAAAGTGTGTTTTCGTGTAACCGCCTACGCGGGGCGTGGCCTGCAAGAATGTGCGGTAAAATGTAGAAATGCTTTAGATTTAAGTAACAACTTGCGAGGCTGGTGTCTGTCTTGCAACAACAGCGAGAAGTATTTGCAATCCCTTTTTTCTCCTTTTTTTCGTTGCTCTCTCCATGATGAAGGACCTTTTTTTTCTGCTCTGCTGACCATGAAAATATTTAGCTCCGGCTTTACGGCTGGGCTCCTGCTGCCGCCTTTAGTTTGGGTATTGCGGATTCGGCTTCTGTTTCTGTTACTGTTGCGTTTTCTGGTTATTCAATCAATAAGGCGTTGACATTGCCCTGCGAGAGAGTGTGTGCAAATGATAAAGGATGCCCTCGTTGGCGACGCTTTGACAAGCCCACAAGCCCACAAGCCAAGAAGTCACCAAGTTGCCGCCACGCCAATAGCGAAAATCAGTTCTTGATTTACTTTTCTTCTTCTATTATTGCTTCTTCCATTTTTTGCCAAGCAACAGCAACAGGAGTCGGTTCAAGGACATGCGCCAGTCGTAAATGTCACAGCTGGCGCCCTTATCACACCATTCGCTGATAAATCTCAGCGGGGCGTGTGTGTGTGTGCCGCTCGAGCCAAGCCGGGGCCAAAACTTCAAATTAAAACATTCCTGAGCAGGGAACAAGCTCTCGAAATTCGTCGTTCGACTTTCGATGAGTTTCGGGGCTCTAGAGTTCGACAAACACACAAAATCTGCAAGTTTGTGTTTGTTTGCCAGTTGCAGGCAATTGAACAGTTCTGTTAGTCCATATGACATTTTTGTGATACCCTATAGAAAATGTTTTAAGCAGGGTATACAAATTTGTCAATTTGCTTGTTCTTAATCAACAATAACTGCTGGAGATAAAGCATTTTATTTACCTGCGCCCTGTCTCCAGTACCTACAAGAGCTAGTGAAATTAAACTTAGTATGTGTGTCTCTTATACCCTAGAAAATAAATGAATTGTTAAATCTCAGTGCAGTTCAGTAGTTACAACGCATTGGTCTTTGGAAATTTTACTCTATTAAAAATACAGGGTGTCTGCGTCCATACCCATTGATCTCAAGAAGTAGAAGAGCTATTTTTATTAAATTTAGTATGTGTGTCTCTTATACCCTAGAAATTAAATAAATTTAAAATTGCAAGGTATCTGTGCCCGGCGTATGTATATATCTTATAACCTAGAAATTGAATTTATCTTAACTTCGTGATAAATCTCAGCGCTTTTCAGAAGTCACAAGACAATAACATATATGATGTCGTCTTGTGTTTCACTATATTTCTAAAATGCAGGGTACCTGTGCACTGAGCTCAACTTGATCTCAGGAACTATAACAGGGATAGGTACAATTCATAACCTAGGAATTAAGTTTAATTTGTTATCTGCACTTTTCAGTGCACATGTGTTCACTATCTATAAAAAATACAGGGTATCTATATACTCTAGCTTTTGCCCTGTGTGCTTTTTGCAGTGCTGTCGCCTATTGTAACAAGTCTCCCTCTCTTATGCAGTTTTTGCCATTTCCTTCTTTTTTTTGTCGTTATGCCTCTCGCAATTTATGCGTCTTTTGCAACACTTGTCCGAGGCTGTGTTGGTTAAAACTGCCCAATTTGAGCTCATGTGAGCGAACAAGTGCTCTATGCTATGCGTGTTATCGTTATCGTTATTGTTGGCGTAATTGGCAAAGTTGGGCATTATCAGCGCCAGACTTGGTCGTAACATTATTCACAATGCGCCAATTAAAGTTCAATGCGAGTTTTCGGTCAACTTTCAGGCTGATTATCTTCGTATATTTGCAGTCGTTCGGTCTCCTTCTTCTACTTCATTTTCCGTTCTGCTGCAGACTTTTCTCAAGTTATCGCTCTCTCTTTTTTTTTTTGTCTCTAGCTCGGAGCTGTTTTATGGGCAGACACGTGCGTGCATTCAAATTTAATGCGATTTTTCTAATTCAATTTCATTTTAACGATATTTTTCTGCATTGCTCTTGGCTTATATTATATACCCTGTTGTCAAATGAGTAAGAGGGTATATAGACTTCTGTGGCGGCATTATCAATAGTTCTCATTTTAAGAAACTATTTTGACTCTGTGATAATTACAAAAAATTGAACGCTTCTCAGGTAACAATTTTGTTTGGGCATATTTAACAAAATATTTAAATTGTTTTTAAATATCTGTAAATGCAAAAATTGTTGACATGACTGTTGACATTTCTAGCTGATAATGCCTACAGAGTATCTGACAGTCGGTGTCCGCCGTTGTTCTGCTTTGCTCATTTATTTATTTCAATTTTTTTCCTTTTTTTTTTGCGCCCAACTTTTGGACTTGAGTGAAAAGTTAATTTGTTTGATTTGCATTTCAATTCGCAGCTCCCTCGACTTCCTTCTGGCTACTACTACTATGCGTCTCCCCTCCTCTCTTTCGTTTCCTTTCCCTACCCAATGCTGGCTGCATTTTCAATTTATAATCCTGCGCTTTCTGCGCCCGCTTTCTGGCTCTGGTCCAATGCTCGTTAAACTGTAACTCTAACCTTGCCCAACTGTTAATCGCTAATGAAGTTGCCACATCCGGCTCATTGAGGCGATTTGGGCAGAAATGTGGGCCCCAGCCTTGCCTACCTAGCCTGCCCGCAGCGCCTTTAAAAGAGGGGCATCGTCGACAGGGTTGAAAATCGCTGCTGCTTGACAAACGCTGCGGCAGCGAAGCATGCAACAAGACAGTGGTTGGGGGCACACTCAAGAACAGACAGACGGACGGGCGGACGGACGAGCTGAAGAGCCCTCAGCTGTGTGCGTGTGTGTGTGTGTGTGTGTGTGTGTGTGTGTGTGTGTGTGTGTGTGTGTGTGTGTGTGTGTGTGTGTGTGTGTGTGTGTGTGTGTGTGTGTGTGTGTGTGTGTGTGTGTGTGTGTGCGGGCGCCTGAATTGGTGATGTATTGAAATTATGAAAAGGGCACGGCTGGGCACGTCATGGAACGCGACGCGCTGACAATGAGCCATGAGAGCGAACTGAAGAGTGGTAAGTGTGGGGAAGAGGGTGGGTGTGTGTACGGGGGGGAGGGTAGTGTTGGATACAGAGCCGAGGGCTTGGCCTAGAGTGCACCTACATCAGGGCTGACAAGCTGATTGAATGCAAGTGCGCTCCAGAGCGGGCCCCAGAGCGAGGCGTGCCGCATTGTAAATTCTCGTGCTAAGCGGAAGTTGCCAACGGGCCAACAACATCCGGTCAGCCCCCCGCACTCCGCCCACTCTCTCAACCTCTCCCTCGCTCTCGCTCTCTCTGTGTGTGGGCATCTGCTAATTGCTGCAAAGCGAGCGCAGCATATGGCAAAAATATATATATATGCATATCCACAAACATATTCTGTTTTTCTCGAGCTCAATTATCTGCATTAATCAGGAGCGCGGCGCTGGGCTCAGCCTTAATTAAAATGGTTTCATATATTAAATATGAAGAAGCGTAAGATGCGCGACTTTCACACGATTAATTAGAATATGCCGGCAAGCAGGGTCCATGCCACGCCCCCTGCTTCTGCCCCTCGCCCGGCTGCCAAGTGCTGCAAGTGGAGCAGCAAGTGAACCGCAACGAAAGCAGCGCAAGATTCAAGCGGGAGGCACTCAAGCAATGCAACGCGATACGACATGGGATACATGGCGACTGGGCAGCAACTGCCTCCCCGCCCTTCATGTTGCCCCTCGGCTGCACTGACCCCGCAATTAGCGGCAAATGTTGCAAATTCGCGAGGGTCAGCGCGGCAGGCAGACTCCCCGCGCCGCATCGCTGGGCTTCAAGTGCCTCATTTGACAGGGTGAAACTGACTGAGTTATATATATATGTTACGTATATATATGTATATATATATATATATATATAGGACGATGTCTGGGCTAGCATATGGCACACTCACTTGATGTGAGAGGGCAGCCAAAAGGCTTATAGCTCAGCCGATTTGCATAGCGCTTATCAAAGCTCTCGAGTAAATTTGCATTACACTCAAAGCAAAAACTTATTTCTATTGCGGGTAAATTCTTTCATTTTGTTGCACTGCTTACGCTTTAAGTTCACATAACTGCTAGTTCAGCTTGTGAACTAGTTCAATTTAACAAATATCATGGAGTAGCTCCTTGACAAATCTTTGCTTTGCATTCTATGATTATGTCTCAATTTTATTTGAATAACTTAGCCATTTAATGAACTTGAACTTTTAGTTAATTTATGTCTTTTCCCTCTAATTGAGGACAATTAGTTCACGGTTTTTTTTTTCAGTATAAATCTTCTCTCATTGTTAATCGAATCTCAACTGATCTTCCTTTTGCTTCATATTTTACAGATGCTGAAGCACGTTCAAATCTCGCCGTTGCGCAATCGCTCGGATTCAGTTTCGCTGCGTTCCTCGAGCAACGCCTCCTCCTGCGCCAGCTCCATGTGCGGCAGTCCGGAGCCGCCCACCGATATGCAGCGCACGCCATCGCGCGCCTCCAGCTACTCGAGCTTGAATGAGCAGCCGCCGCAGGTGAGTGCACTCGAATTGACCAGCTTGACCCTGACGGAGACTAATGCAGCACTCTCTTCTCCCCCCGCACAGACCACCATCAAGGTGTACACGAACTGCCTGAAGATCGACATTGAGTACAAGACGCTAGGCATACAGTGGGACACCACCAGCAAGGAGGTGATTGCCCAGCTGCTGCGACGGTAAGTGTAAACGGAACGAGTTCCCGAAATTGCAGCCATTGAATGCCCTTTGCTCTGTTTGTTGCAGCCTGAAGATGCGGCATCGCGATCCGCGCCTCTTCTACCTCTCCATGGAGGTGGCCGTGCGGCGTGCGGGCGTAAAGACCATACTGGTGCTGGACGAGGATACGCGTCCAGCCATACTGCAGGCCTGCCATCCCAAGGGCGAGTCGCGCTTCTGCCTGCAGCTGAAGCCGGGCGGCCTGATACGGGTGCACACCTCGGCGCTGCAGCCGAGCTCACAGTACAAATCGCTGGTCATCAGCGAGGAGACCAACTGCGATGAGCTGCTCCAGCTGTTGCTCGGCTGCTACAGCTCGCTGGAGCCCGTCGAGAACTTTGCCCTGTACGAGGTGTGCCCGGGCCAGGAATGCCAGCGCAAGCTGCATCCGGACGATCTGCCGCTGCGGGCCCAATCGGAGCGCCTGAGGCGCGGCGAGAGCTGTCACTTTCTGGTGCGGCGCACGCCCAACTATGCCCGCCGTCGCCAGCTGCTGGCCAATCTGAACGAGGCCATCAGCCAGAGCTACGAGAGCGCTGCGACAGGCGTCCCTGCTGCTGCGGTCGAGGATGCAGATGCAATAAGCCTACTGGAGCTTTCGCTGGACTCGGAGCCGGCCGAGGATCTGCGCAGCTGCAGCAGCAGCAGCGAGGATGCCGAGGATGATGAGTGCGCCAGCAGTTCCGGCTCATCGGACAACTCCACCGAGTGCACGCTGCGTCGCGACTTTTTTCAGCGCCACACGCCTGCTGCCACGTCCGCCGCTGCTGGGGCCAGCGCTCAAAGCAATGTCAACGCCTCGCCGCCCGCTCGCGCCTACAGCCCCGTGTACAACATACGCGAAATACGCACCGCGACACACTCGTTCTCCTCGTTGGGCAAGGACAAGAAGCTGCTGGACATACACATGAATGCACGCTATGCGCCTGCTGGCATCTACAGCCGCCTGCTGCCCGTCGCCGAGGTCGACAACCTGGATGTCAATGGCAATGCAGCAGCCACAACAACTACAACAACAACAACTCCAGCTTCTGCAGCGAAATTTGCAGCGGAAGTGGTAAACAACAATCCGGCCAAAGGTCTGGGCCACTTTGTTTACTTGTAGCGCCGGCATCCAGTAAAGCCGGGCGCGTTGTACATAGGAGAAGAAAAGAAAGGAAGAGAGCGAGATAGGAAATCCCCAAAAAAACGAGTACCGTTTGGACCAAAGATGCATTTGTAATTTAAGTCCTAGGCATGTATATACATATATATATATATATATAGAATTAAGCACCCGAGGAAGATTCGCTTTTAGTGCGTCCAGCAGAGGAAGGCAACTAAAACAAAATCAATCCAAGGATACAAAAGGAGTCTATATAGCTTAAAGCCTTAAGCTCGCTTCGCGCAGCTAAAGCTAAACTAAGTCTAAGATCTTGGCACCTAACAAAGCCTAACACATAAGATATATGTAGAAACCAAAAGATATTCTAATAATGCACTCACAAATATAAACAAAGTAAACCTGAAATGATTGTAAAATTAATTGTGATTGCAAGCAATACGCGACTAGCCGATGCCCTGTACCCAAGCGTCATAGAATTTAGAAATATGTAAAACATTAAGTTGTCTATCAGCCACAACTCTTGTAGAAAGATACCTAAATGGGTACAGGGTAGTTAATAGCACATCAGGTGCAGTTTTAATTGCATTTAATGCACGCAGCATACGCATAAATGAAAGCTAACGTCAATCAGCCATATAAATAGGCAGCAATTAATGCGGCGGCTGACCACGCAATTTGTATTTAAAAATCCCCCGACAGGCAGCTTAAGTTAAATGATTTACACGGCGTATACACAATTTGCAACGAACGGTTACCTTGTAAAAGGGCTTACGTGCGGCAGCCTGATAAAGGACCAAATGAATGAAGGAAGCAAAGTGTAAAATTCAAGCGTCATGCAAAGCAGGCTTTCACTTAAATTGCACAAATTATCAGGACATTCGTTGGGGTCCATTGGTGAGTGACCTTTTTGCGAGTCGAAATCCTTTGGGTCTCCCAGCTTAGCCAACTAATTTGTAAGGAAAGGTTGCTAGACTGAATTAAAAACAAACAAATTGCCAATAAAATCCAATTTGTTGCTGCCTAAAACAATAGCTCAGCGAAGTATACGAAAGGGTTCCCGAAAGTAAGAGTCTTAGGTTAGGTTCATTTTTGCTTGTACAACTTTTAGTTTGAGTCCTGAAAATGTTAAAGTGTATGCGCCAACAGTACGCACTGCGATTCCCATATCGCAACCTTATGCCTCCTAGTTGACATATACATATATCCCTGGTTATTCTATATCAGGGATATAGTCCTGGTGAATCTAGATATATAATTTTTTAATACTCCAAAAGCAGAAATGCCTCCCCCTCGTTGGTTCCTAGTTGACCGCCATATGCTTGGTTATGCCATTCTATAGATATAGTCCTAAAGAACCTACAAGACCAAATCCCAGCAAAAGTTGTACGGAAATGCCAGCAACATGCATGCTTTTTCTTTCAGAGACCCTTTTTGTTACAGATCGATGAAAGTAGTCCTTAGAGTCCAAAAATCTAAGGAGTTTTAAGGACGAAAGACCTTTAGCAGCTTCAAGAAATCGAATTTTTACTTCCAAAAAAAATAGCTTATATTTCGGAACAATCCTTGTATATCCTGTGTCCAACAACGCGAATTGCCCAGGACGATTTTAATGACCTTTGGCCAGTTGGTAGACCTGGCGAACAGCATTTTTTTGAAGCAGGACTCGTCAGGATATTTAAGAATATAGCCGAGTTAGAGGCTATTTTCTGTTTCTAAAAAGGACATTTTATTTATGTCTATAGCTCGGCCATATCCTTAAGGATATTGAAAGGATAAACCTTTTCAATTTCATGAGGATCAGTACTATCGATTGACATTCCTGCAATCCTGCACTTGTTCATTTTTTCCGCTCCGGATTGCAAGGAAATGGCTATAATACACAAAATTCCCAATATCTCTGAAACTACAAGGACTATTTTGATGTCCTTTGACTAGTTTGTAGACCTCGCCAATTGTTTTGACACAGGACTCGCTAGGATACGCAAGGATATAGCCGAGTTAAAGGGTGTTTTCTATTTACAAAAAAGTCATTTTTTCTCAGCTGCATGAACGACATGAACAACGTCCTTCGGGATGTATATTCTTCAATGGGAGGATGAGGATTTTCTACTGATCAAAGGATATTCCGATAGTCTCTCAAATGGCGAAGTTAGTCCTGAAATGTTCGATTTTCTGACTAACCCCCTTGTAAAAATTGATGAAATTTTTTTGGTGGAATCCTGGAAGTCCTTGAATGTCGAATTGATAGATGTAATCCTCACGAGTCTAACAAAGTATATCCTTTCGTTATCCTCAAGGATATGACCTAGCTATGGCCATAAATATAATGTCCTCTTCAGAAAAATAGGCATAATTCGGAAACTACAAGCTATAATCGGAATGTTCTTTGGCCAACTTGTAGCCCTTGTCAATAAATCTGCAGTAATACAGGATTTGTCAGGAACCGCAAGGATTCGGCAGAGCTGCGGAATTTTATATATTAAAGTAATATATGTCTTAATCGTGGTGGATGAAATGATTTCGTCATATACATTCTGAATAGTGAGGAAAAGGGCCATCTGTCAGCCGAAGGACATCAGGATTGTCCTTGAAATAGCCAAGTTATCGCAGAATTTGTTATTGATATCCTGTTGCAATAAATGGGTAGGTATATATATCCATATATATATGTATATATATTGATGCGGAGTTTCAAAGTATTTTGTGCGCTGGGAACACAAGTGGGCGCAAATAACGTATTTTTATAAATTACAGCGCAAAAGTATGCAGTGTGTATTTTTGACAGCTTATATATTATTGCTCACTAGAGTAAAAATATGTTTAGCAGAAATGCGCCATCTGTTGTTTTTTTTTAAGTTTTATTAGCTTAATAAGAAAACAGCTCAAAAGTATGCAGGCTTTTTAGTTCTATATGACTTTTAACTCTGTTGACAGAAAACTTTGATTGCCGCAGCCTGTTTCCGTTTTGTTTGTATATTAAATAAAATATATCACTGCTTCAATGATGAATTGCCTAAACTATTATATTCTTATATTATTGTTCGGCAACTCACCTATGTTTATTTCGCGAAACGTCCTTTTGGGCTTCTAATGGCAGGCCACATTCGATATGAGCTCTGTTACTTTTCGAGATAAAGAGCATATGTTCTATTATCTATATAATTATGTGAAAAATACTTGCAATAAATAAATAAAGCGAACATCAGCAAGTTGTTAAAAAAAAAAAAAAAAGAAAGAGCAATTCTCTTCGGTGCGCCGAAGTTACAAAACCCTACAGAAATGTTAGGAGAATTGTGAAGTAATTGATGCGTTTGTTAATAGTACCTTGAAAATCATAAGACTATACTATACAGATTATTCTTAAGCAGGGTTCTCGACCGATTCTTCCCATAGAGCTAATGATAAAGACTTTGGATTTGAGAAGATTTTGCTTATTTGTAAGAAGCATAATACAGCTCGAAACTGACAAGTTCGGTTTGACAAAGTTAAAATACCCTTCACAAGGGTAAAAACAAAATTTATTTCTGTGCTGCGAGGTTGAAGTTCACAATGCAACTGTTGTGTAAATTGTGAAGGCTTAAAACCCGTATTGGGCAGGCTTATAAATATTATTTTTATTATACCCTGAACCCATTGAAAATGGGTAAAAAGGGTATATTGTATTTGTGCAAAGTGCAAATGTATGTAACAGGCAGAAGGAAGCATCGCCGACCCCATAAATTATATATATTCTTGATCAACATCAATAGCCGAGTCGATCTAGCCATGTCCGTCTGTCTGTCCGTCCGTCCGTCCGTATGTATGAACGCAAGGATCTCAGAACCTATAAAAGCTAGAGACTTGAAATTTTAGATGTAGGTCCTCCAGGTGCCCGCGCAGATCGAGTTTGATTCCGATAAACGATAACTTGCCCCGTTTCCAAGTAATTGATAAAAATATATATCGAAATCCTGGTTAATAATAAGAGCTAGAGTCACCGAACTTGACATGTAGCTTCTAAAATAGTACATATATTTGCATTTGTTGTTGGAAGAAGAGGGTTCAGGGTATCCCCTAGTCGGGAGCTCCCGACTAGAACCTCTTACTTGTTATACTAATATACTTATACGGCACTGGCTACTATGGACTTCGGCAAAGACAATAGTGCCACCATCGAAAAGACTGGGATTCGAGTTCAGACACTTGGGCTTAGATTGTTTTTAAGCTTTGCTCTTAGCTTAAAAGGATTTCCTTTGTGTAAAAAGTAACTAATTTGAAAGTTTTAAACAGCCTCCACGTATACACACACCCACACACACACGCGTACTCTCATGTGCGCTACGTAACCGGCATTTAAACTAAGCTAAGCTCGTTTTGTAACTCGCCCAGCTAATTGCCATAATCTGTTAGGTAAAATTCTTTTTTTTTTATACCCTGAACCCATTAAAAATGGGTAAAAGGGGTATTATGTTTTTGTGCAAAATCCAAATGTATGTAACAGGCAGAAGGAAGCATCTCCGACCCCATAAAGTATATATATTCTTGATCAGCATCAATAGCCGAGTCGATCTAGCCATGTCCGTCTGTCTGTCCGTCCGTCCGTCCGTCCGTCCGTCCGTCCGTCCGTATGTATGAACGCAAGGATCTCAGAACCTATAAGAGCTAGGGACTTGAAATTTTAGATGTAGGTGCTCCTAGTTCCTACGCAGATCGAGTTTGTTTCCGATAATCGATAACTTGCCCCGTTTCCAAGTAATCGATAAAAATGTATATCGATATCCTGTTTTTTAAGCAATTTTGGTAAATAATAAGAGCTAGAGTTACCAAACTTGACATGTAGCTTCTAGAAAAGTATATATATATCGATTATCTTTCATTTTATACCTATCGCCACCTCCCCGCTACTCTCTATCTATAAGCGCGCGCTGCATTTGGTGTTGGAATATGAGGGTTCAGGGTATCGCCTAGTCGGGAGCTCCCGACTAGAACCTCTTACTTGTTTTTAGTTGTTTTTGTTAAACTTGCTCCAATTGAAACGGTTTTGCGAGCTCTGTTTTTATACAACTAATCGGCTTAGTGTCCCAACTACTGGGGCACAGACACGCCGAGTGAACGCCCACAGTTATGCATGGCTGGGCCATTGTTGCCATTGACTTCTTTGACTGGTGCGATTTTGCACTTGAATGGTTTTTAATCCTTTGACTGAGGTAGCCCACACAAAATGCAATTAATAATTAGCTGCTGGTGGAAACTGCACTGGGCAACGCTTCATAATAACATATTTAAATAGCTCAGATGCTGGCGTTTTAATTGAAAGCCCGTTTTGCGTCATCATACAAACAATTGGCAAGAGTTGTGGCGCATGTCCTTGCCACGGCATTAGCTGCCCGCTGGCTATATATAAATTAAAATACGTAGGACAAAGTAACTCCTACGCCAGGTGGACACATTACCCAAACACTAGTCCAGGCAGCAAACGAGCAACATTTTACAGCCCTGCTTTATAATTGTTGAACAAACCAGAGACAAAGAGAGCGAGAGAGAGAGAGAGAGAGAGAGAGAGAGAGAGAGAGAGATGGGCAAGGAAGCGGGCTAGTTTGATGAGCGAGACAGACACTTTGGGCCAGAACTTCAATCTGGATTTTGTGCAACTACAACCAGCATGTGTGCAGCATTCGCCTGCTAGTTCGCCTGCTACTCTTGCTGCTTGCCAGTCTTGCTGTTCAGCAGCATTTCGTTATTGCCATTTAGCTCGCACTTGACTTGCAACGGGTGGAATACTCTTTACTCTTTTAATACCCACGGCCAGCAGGAATTGGTCAAAAGGGTATATTAACGACTTAAAATATAAATGATTGTTTGTTCATTAAATTTTAGAACTTAATAGGTAACGCTTAGTATGTTCAATCCATTATTGCAAAACTGGGTTAATGTGCTCAAGCATAGTATCAATAAATTAGCTAATAAAGAGAAAGAAGAAATGTTCTTTAAATTATAATTATAACTTAAATAATTTGTAAAATACTTATAAATTAAATAATAAAAACAAGAGACTTCATCATAATTGAGGGGAAAACGGTGTAAGATATAGTTTTAAGAATAATCATATCTTATATATCTCTCATCATATACCTACAGTAAGCTTTGCAAAAATCGACTCCCTTAATATGATAATAAATTTGTTTAATACAGAGTATTTTCTAGTCTAGCTATTTTAATCCTCATGCGTCTTCTGCTTGTGACTGTCTGTTGTACAAGCACACAAAAACGCACACGCATCAAGGATTCACACACTCACATACACGCACACATTCTCTCACACTCGCACGCACATGACAAGCACTTTTCATCAGTTTCCGTAAACTTTTCGGCTCGGGCTCTTTCGACAATTTGTCGAGCTGCTGTCGTAGGCTGTTCGCCTGTTACTTGAATTTTTTAATTTCAATCATTTTTTCACATTTTTATTTTTGGCATCCCCCTCAGAAGGCTGAGTGTGGGGGAGGCAGGTTTTGGGTGCTGACAGCAGACAAGCACTAGGGCAACATGTTGCTGGGCACATGCTTCTGGACACATGTTGCCAGCGTTGTATGAGCGTACACAGTGCGTATGATTTATGTTGTCTGCACGGGTTTTATTTAGTAATTGAAAGCCGAACAAGCAGGCCCCACCCACCCACAAGCCCATATCCACACACACACACACACACACACACACACTTACACACGTGAGGTTTGCATATATCATGGGGAGCTTATCTTGAGCGCCATTTGGCGGCAGCTTCTGTGATTTATGCCAATCCGCAGCAGCCGCTCAACTTGCTTTTAATTATGAGAAATTGCACGCTCAACTGACCTACGTTGAGATCCTTTGAGCAGACGCAAGCAGCGCCGCCACTTGACACAATTTATGGTCACTTTTTGCATAACAAAGGCCGCCAACGCGGCTTAACAAATGGCCAAAACAAACAAGTGCTTGAGTAGACTTTTTTTTTCTTTCTTGCAGTTTTGCACGGAATTTCATTGCAGACTTTTTTTCGTTGTTTGAATTTTCAGCAAAGGCAGTCGCCTGGTAATTGAGTTTCTTCAGCGATTCGCTTTGTGCTCTGGAGCAGCTCTTGGCGCATGCATTGCACCAGTTGCCAAATGATGAACTCGAGAGCCAACGAAAAAAGCAAGCGAAAAAGATTTAAAAGAGTTTTAAAGAGCTAACGGGCTTTATATTTTAGCAGCCTCAGCTGTAAAAGTCCTCTAATCGTCCGTGAAAAGCAGTTGTCAGCGGATTTTATCGGTAATCGGCATCAAAATCAAATATTATAAATTGCAAACGCAATTTGAAGCTGCTGATTATGCAAAATCGAATCAATATTAAACAAAAACAATTTGAGTCCCATATAAACGTTGCCAACTGGCGCTGTTTACACACAACGCGTGAGTTGCAATTCTGAATGGAATGTGGGAGTTGGCGCGCTTGAAAGCTTGAAGGCTTGTGGGCGGGGTTGGGCAAGTAACTTAAATCGTTATTTTAACTCTTAAGCTGCTTGTGGCACGTATCTGGCGTAGACTGCTCATTTTATTCAATTTTGTTGCGGCACTCGACTTTTAGCTTTGATGTTTTTCTTTCTGCTCTCTTGGTAAAAGAAAAATTGAAAAATTCGATTTCTGGCATATCTGTCTGTTTGTCTGTCTATATGTCTATAAATAAAAATCGTAAGGTGTTTTTTAAACATAAGGTGCTTTCACAATGTAATCAAGTTTTTAAACTGAAATAACATATTGATAACATGTTGAAGTTACCATGCAATAAATGCTTTAGAAGTCCAAAGATTATGAAGAGTATGAATATGAATAATAATATAGTTTTTGCAGCCATACAACATCTAGAAGCAAGAGATAGCTCAGGCATTCCATATATGTTTTATATCATGTTTATTGGACTGAAAACAAAGCCATTGTTAAATAAATATTGTAATTAGCTAAAGAAAATGAATTCAATTATAAAGGATAACAAAGCCTATGTCAAATAAATATTGTAACTAGCTGAAAGAAGTAAATGAAACTAAAAAGGATAGCAAATCCTCAAAGCAAAATTTAAGCAAATTGTACAAATTTAAACATCATTTATTTTGAATTGTAGCTAATTTATTCGTATATTTTGTATCACTTTAAACATGACATCATACATTTAAAAATATGCACACGCAGCGTGTACAGAGATATAGAATAATTTACGAGCTAAAGAGTAGTTTCTCCAGGTTCTTAAAGAGCTTTTCGTTTTAGCCTGTAACGAATCCGGCTTTTTAAATTGGCTTAGCTCATTGGCTCATACAACAATGACAATGATAATAAAAACTATGAATAGGTTTTTCGTAATTTTATTTGCTAATCCAACCGAGCAATGGGGCTTCTTAGAGAATCACAATACCGCTAGATTACCGCTAGATGCGACCAGCACGAGCGGCCACCGATGGGTTCTACGAGCGACGACCGAAGAGCTTGAAGTGCGTCTTCCAGCAGCTCGGGCATCATAGCACCTCGTTGCCAATGTGTGTGGTATCCGTGGGCAGCGAGTGGGTCTGTAGAGAGTCGAAATACAGATCAAGTGTTGCTCAATGCCGAATACTTAAAGTGACAAGGAAATCTTTGGGGGTAGCACTCACCTGCAGCGCCTTGCGCTTGTGATGCATCGACGAATTGGAGGACGACTTGCCCTTGCCCTTCTTCCAGGAGCAGAGCAGCAGCTCCTTCATGCCCTTGCGAAAATTGCGACTGAGAAAAGCGTAGAGCAGGGGATTAACACCCGAATTGAAGTACGTGACCAGAAAAGTGAGCGGCGTTAGCAGCGCATTAAAATTGGAATCACCGCGATATGAACGTGACCTGAAATTATGCATAAATAAAATATATATATTAAGTCTTAGTATATGTAAATAAAGCTAGCATTTATGTACCAGCAACTAAATAAACATGTGCCAGAAAGCACTTCATGTCTAGTCTTCTTGAAATAATGTTTCCAATTTGATTTTCATAAAGATTGCCTGTTCTATGCTCCTCTTTTTTATTATTATTTTTACACATTAAATACATGTTAAAAATGATTAAATGTTCCAAAAATAAGTCAATTTTAAATAAAAAGTATCATTTGATAGTGTTCTGTCCTATTAAGGAGCATTTGCTAAAAGAGTTCTATTATCTTTCTATGTTTTTTTCCTCCAGCTATTTGACAACATCTGACAAGTATTTGAACTGATTTGTAACTGCTTCTTTCGAATTGTCCACGTTTCGCGTAACTTTTTCAGCATCTTTAAGTGGGATGCATAACTGGAACGAACACTTTGGGTAGCTATCCGCAAAACAGCTGCTCGACTTGTGTATACCCTGTCCAAAGCTGTGAGTACTTTTTTTTAACTTCCGTATTAAATTAACATGCCTAAGTATTTTATATTTCTGGGGGTAAAAATATTTCCAATTAAAATTAATTATACAAATATTAAATTTGGGATTTATTTCCTTATCTACATTCTTTTATATTTTAATGCTGGGTATCTTTGTCGCAAATAAAATGCTTGTGCACATCGGTGGTTAATTTATGATTAAAAACTGAATTTTGAATTAATAAATAAATAAGTATAAAGTTAAATTCTTATTGCATTTGGGCGCTTGGTTTGCAGGGTATTGCAAAGTCGCTTACACAATATTTTCATTTCCAAGTGGACAATGCTCAAACTTTGAGTTAACTGTCAAAATGTTTTTTTCGTTGTTTGCCAGTTGCGCTGCACTTGCAACTTACAAAAATGGGCGGCGTGTAACTGGCGAAGGGGGTGTGGCTAACTGATTGGCAGCCTCAAAGGTCCTTTTTGCTTTTCTGCTGCTGTTGCTGCTACTCTGCTCGCAGCTTGAGTTGTCAAGTGGCTTTTACAATTGACTTGCAAATTTTAAATAAAGTCCCAAACGCGTCTAAATATAAATTGGCAACCCATGAAGCAATGGCCAAGGTGGCCAGCTGTCGCCGCATGGGGTGAACATTCGCCTGACCCAGTGCAGTCTATATAATAGGCCGGCATAAGGCGCTGGCGTAATGGCTGGCAAGTCCAGCATTAGTCCATAGTCAGCAGCCTGCTGCGGGGACTCTGGAATGCGTCGTCTCTGACCTTCCTCGAAGAGTGTTTTCTGGGCTAATAATGATCACGTGCCTCGTCGCACACTGAGTCTTGTTGTTGCTGTTTGGCATCGCATTAATATTAATATTACATGCAACACAACTAGGTATGAGCTGGAGCAATTGACAGCGCATGATAGCATTAAATGAACCAAATGACACAATTACATAAGCTTCACTTCATTAAAGATACTCCACCTAAATGACCGGAATTCAGACTAATACGAGCGCAGATAACATAAATTGTGTTTCCTTTTTGGACATAAAATAACCTGTTACTAAATATCTAGGTAGGTGGAAGCTTTGAAACTTAAGTCAGTACTTTATTTTTGTACAGTATATATGTACTGAAAATATGTAAAATAACCCAATGTATAAGTTTCACGGACCACTTATTCATATAGTTGCTATATTTGTGAGATGTCTACAAGGGTATTGAATATTCGGCCTGCCGAAGATATTCTAACTTGCCCGATTTATATTTCGTGCGGCTGCAACATAAAAAAAATATCAGAAATAAATTGAACTAATCAAATTATTTCTACGCGTAGGAAGTGTAGCTTTAGGCTAAAATAACTTCCTCAAAAGTCTGGTTATCAAGCTGTCATATTTTTGTATTCATTACTTGGCAATTTAACATATATATTTATATATTATCTACTTATGTTGGCCATTTACTATTATTGTTTATTTAACTTGAGCGCTTTTCGAAATACGCAATTTTTTAATTACTCATTATATATTTTAGCTAAATGCTTCATAAAATTTGTTTACAATCTGGCCGTTTTGCTTGACTTGCTCTCGAAAAATATTAGTTTTAATTCATATAATAATATATTTTAAATTGCAACAGGCGCAAAATAGCTGAACTGCATTTTCGCTTGGGATTTTTCGCGCATTTTTAGAAATATGTGAAATATGTTGCGATTTTGCGGTCGCTGGAAAGGCATTAAAATAAAATTTATTTATTTTCGTTTGCCACATAAAAACAATGCACGAATTTCAGCCAGAGTACTCGCAACGTGTCATGTCAGCAAAAATAATTGAGATATATCTGGACTTGGCCTGTCTAAATCATGCTTTGATAAATGTTTACTTCTTGGCATTTCACATTTTCAATTTTGCTTCCATTTCGCTCTTTTATTTGTTTCTGTGCGACTTTTAAGACTTTGGCAGTTAAGTCTGTGGGCGTTAAATTGTTTGTATCGAATCATCCGGGTAGCTGCCATGACATTGCTATCCATGCAGCCAGTCATCGGCACAGTGGCCAATGAATCCCTCACTCAAATGACCATAAGCTGTCGTATGATGGGAAAATCAAACGAGACGCACAAAAAACCAACGGCCAATAGCACACAATAAAAGCAAGGCGAGCACGAACCTGAAATGTTTGAATACAGCGGAAAAAGTAAAATAAGGAAAACCCAAACAAAAACAGCAGGGGTCGAGAGTAGGTTGTAACGATAACAGGAGCGGACCTTTAGCATTTTTTTTTATTGGACTATTTGCCATGTGATGCCCAATAATTGTTGCTAATGGAATAAATTGCCAGCAAGCTTCAAGGTGATCACAAAAATTCCCTTGAAAGCAAATTTAAAGCAATAATTCATATTGAATGCCCAAAATATATTTCGATTTGCCGTCGCGCATCAAATTTGATTGATGCCAGAGCTGACACCAAATGGAGATTGGTTTTGTATTTGACAGCATTCTGGGCAGACGAGACAGGACTTGTATCACTACACAATTTATAATTTAAATACGATTTTCAAAAAAGGGGGTAAAGGCATGTATATATATAAAGTATTGTATTATTGTTTTGGACTCAACTTTAAAGTGTTCGGAAACTAAAATAATATTAATTTTATATATATAATAATATTAAATACATTTCTAATTACATATTATTAATTAAATTTAATTTCATTTTAGATATTATTTGTAATTCCGAGGCTTGCAAGAGAAAATATTATTTTGCCGATATTCAAGATTATCAAAATTTAATATCAAATTCAAATTCATATTTTGCCTTTTGGATTATATTTGTAGGTCAAGGGAAACTGAATGAAATACATGAAAAAGCTAAGCTGCAGAACATATTTAAAATGATATGTAGTAAAAGAGTGTTTTTTTATACCCTGAACCCATTGAAAATGGGTCCGTCCGTATGTATGAACGCAAGGATCTAAGAAGCTATAAGACCTAGAGAAATTTTAGATGTAGGTGCTCCTAGTGCCTGCGCAGATCGAGTTTGTTTCCGATAAACGATAACTTGCCCCGTTTCCAAGTAATCGATAAAAATGTATATCGAAATCCTGTTTTTTAAGCAATTTTTGTAAATAATAAGAGCTAAAGTCACCAAACTTGACATGTAGCTCCTAGAATAGTATATATATCTGCATTTGGTGTTGGAATATGAGGGTTCAGGGTATCCTCTAGTCGGGAGCTCCCGACTAGAACCTCTTACTTGTTTTATTAATGCAATTTAGGCAAGATAAAAAGTTAAGTCATGTAAGAACGATGCAAGTTTTTGGAAACTTATGTAACGGCAAAGATAAGGAGAATTTAATTAGAACACATTTAATTGCGCAATTGCCTACAAACCGATTTTATAAGCTTACTTCCAGGAAGCAAATAGGCTCTTGGCAAGCTGTTTAATTTATGCTGAAATTCGGAGCTTTGGTCAGTAAATTGTTAAGAGAGTGTTTGAAGTACATATTCGATTTGAGCAGCGAACTGTATGGAAAACGTTAAGACGAGCTCTGCATAACAATTAGAGCAAAATTGTGGCTCAGGGAGAGCAGGAGCACTTTGGCAATCAGTCTGGCGCTTGGCCCACTTCAATTGA
The DNA here is from genome assembly GCA_035045725.1 of Drosophila ezoana. Taxonomy (NCBI): domain Eukaryota; kingdom Metazoa; phylum Arthropoda; class Insecta; order Diptera; family Drosophilidae; genus Drosophila; species Drosophila ezoana. Next base: position 3,363,156 of record JAWNOU010000005.1, on the reverse strand, counting down.
CAGTTTAATTGTTTGCGTGGCCAAGTAGGAGTATTATTTACGGCACAGCAGATGGGCACGCTATATGCAAATGACTGTCAACTGTTTGCATAACATAAAATGGCGCTGATGGGCGGGATGACGACGACGATGGAAAGACAAGAGCGCTGCCTGGCAACCCAAGTAAACAGAAAAAAAGTGACGTATTGTTACTTTTTTAACTAAAATTATTTTTGAAATTAAATTCAATTTAATTTAACTATTTAAGTTAATATTTCAGACAAAATGGGGCAGCTAAGATGACAGTTGTCATTAATCAGGCTGATCAAAATAAATGTTTTAAATGTATTCTTTAATTTTTTGCAGTGTACTCACCAGTATTGCCACATTTTGCGAGCATGATACGGCAGATTGCAGAGCGCGAATGTCAGCACAAATATTATCAGCATGCGGACCACGCCCCTGCGGGCGCGTAGCACATTGCTCGATGAATGTGACATGTGTGTGGCGCCACCTCCTCCGGCACCGCCCCCGCCCACGCCCCCACCACCATTGCCCTGTCGTTGATTGTGCGTGTGGGAGTGATGATAGAAGCTCGTTTTGCGACAAGCGCTCACAATGGGCCGATCCGCCTCCAGCGAGACCTGCATGAGTAATAGATGTTATGGCATTAGGCATACGATTAACCGTTAGTCTGTGCAGTACAGAGCTTAAAGCATTTTGGCATTGGCTTAAGGACTATTCAGACATACCCACCTTGCAATTATCAAGCTAATTTTTGTGTGTGTTGTGTATGTTGTTGTTGCGTTGTTGTTGTTGTTGTCGTTGTGATATTGTTGGTGGAGAGGCAAATAAAATTTGTTGTTAGTGTTAAAGAAAGAACACAAGTAACAGAAGAGAAAGAGAGAGAGAGACACATATAGACAGCGTAAGAGACAGAGAGAGAGAGGGAGAGAGAGAGAACACATTGAAACACAAAGATAGTTAAACAGCTAGCCTAGGATTAAGGTCATAAAAAGGCGTTATTTAAATTAGGTATAAATATAGTTGGGGAAGAAATGTAATTATTGTAAATTTGTAGAGTTAATATTAAAAATACAATTTCCTTTTATGAATCCTACTAGTTTAAGGAATGAATGTTAAACTTAACATAAATACTTAATACAAATAAATTATTTTAAGTTTATGTGCCCTATTAATATTTAATAAAATGAATTATAAGTTTTTATGTCCAAGAAAAATATTTAATTAACATGATAATTATTATAAATATTTTATTAAAATTGATATATATTATTTTATTTATTGTGATATATTAATTAACTTTATTTTATGGTATAAATATGTGAATTATAAAATTATTTTAACCCAAAATAAATTGAAAAAATATTTCAATTTTTAATAATTATTCAAACTAAATTCAAAGTGTTAAAATATTATTACAGTAAGTTTGTATACTCTTCGAAATCTTTAAAATAAATATATACCATTAAATTAATATTTATATTAATATTAACATTTAAAATACAAACTATCATGGTTCATTTTTAGTTCCTATTAGAGTTAGTTAGAGTTAGTTAAGCATGAAATAAAAAGGCTAACTATTAACAAAATAATATTTTAGTTTATATCAATATTTAGAAAGTTATTTCTGTAAATTTATATACCCTACTCGAGAATATTTCTAATTAAAATAATAATATCTTTATAAGTAAACAAGTATTATTAGCTTGACTTTATTAGATACCTAAGTATTTACCTAAATTATATTATTATAAAATAAATATTCAATTAATTAGTGTTTGCGTTGGTTTCGCTGCACTTAAAATAGCTTCCACTTTTATGAAGTATATGCTTTGTACTAGATATACACGACACTTAAGTGATTTACCTTTACACCCAACTACCGAACCGTTGCACGGCAACAAATTTATGTTCATAAATCATTAGAGCACATACATAGAACACATAAGGCATACTCTCAACTGCTTTTGTTAGCGCACATTTTTTGCTTGATTTGAGCCACTTCAAAGGGCAGGCGATGCGCTTGATGGATGTGCCCATATTGTAAGTTGTTGTGGATAAACGAATAATCATTACTTCAGCTCAACTCAATGCCAGTTACCTGGCCAGGCGGTCAATTGGGGTTAAGTAAGTGGCAAGTTGAAATATTGGGCATACGCCGCACGAGCCGCCAGCTTGCTGCCAACTCAATGCAGCTGCTCAAAACTAGATATTTCACTTGAACTTCATGCTCACAGATACTTTCTAATGCGCTTTGACACCTGCTGGCGTGAAACTGGCTGCTCGGCACACCGGCACACCGGCAGCTTGGCAGCCCGGCAGCCAGGTGAAGGCAACGTCCAAGTTGGCCAAATTGCAATTTCAGCGCAAACTTGCGATAGCCTTTCGCTCAACTTCAGCAAATATTAACTATTATAAGCAACAACGAGCTACCTGCTTACTTACTTACTTACTTACTCTAACTGCCAACAGCTGAAACACAGCAACTTGACCAGGCAAAGTGTAACTTAAACTGAAAGCCAAGCTATGTGAGTTTTAAACGACCAACTAAAATTTGTTCTCCAAGTATTTTATGTATTTTAACCGAAGAACTTTGAAGCACTTTGCTGGATAAAAAGCTTTCATGTTTTGCTTGAACGCATTCAATTGATTCAAAAGAACAACTATCCTATTTCAACTGAATATTTAACTATTCTACTCGATTCTTGGTATTCATTTTAATACATCCAATTTATGCGAGATATAATAGGCGTTCTCTCATTTTTGGACACCCACATCGCTTGAACTAAGCATTTAATCGCATTTTCGACAAAAATTTGCAATTCTAATAGTTTCTAAGAAAACAAAATGCTATTTCCGGAGCAGCTACAAAGTAAAACATATGTGTTGGCCGTAAAATAGATTTAAGAATTTTCATTTCGTCCAATTATTTCAAAAGGTTGCGAGTTTTGAAAATAATCCTTCGCTATCCTAGTCTGATTAAAATATATGGCAAGCTTTAGGTCTTCGGTCCTGTTCAAGTTGTTGTGCAGTTTTATTGCTCAGGGCTGAGCGCAATGCACAAAGCATTTTTTCTCATCTTAAATATATACGAGGACATTAGGATTAGTTATTCTATCTTTTGCATATAGATATATACGCCCTGGGGCATTCGCTTTGTTTAGGTATGTGGCACACCTGTGAACAGTTGTTGTTGTTGTTGTTGTTGCTGGACTTACCTGACTCTCGGTAATGCTGACTCCACGCTTTTCATATTTACTGCTATGTTTACGTGACAAGGACGTGGAGCTGCTGCCGGAAGCTAGCGACGACGCTGCTGCTGCTGCTGCCGAAGTTGGCAACTGATGTTGTTGGTGGAGTTGCTGGTGGTGCGGATGTTGTGGATGATGATGATGATGATGGTACATGCTGTTGTGCAGGCTCATGCTGTTCTCCTGGATTGCCTGTTGTTGCTGTTGGTGTTGTTGTTGCTGCTGCTGCTGTTGATGTTGTGTCACATGCGGGCTGAGACCACGCGAGCTGCGCCACAATGCAATGGCTATTTTACTGTATAATACCTGCCGACCAAAAGTGTAGATCAAATTAGAAAATAAATTAAATATAATTATTTATTATTAACCCAACCAATAAATTAATTAAGCCATGAGTGTGAGTTAGCTTTGCTTTGCCTAAAGCTCTAAGCTAGTCTTATGCGTCTAGTTATGAACCTAGGTTTTGGTCCAAGCCATATTTTCGTTTTACAAATAGAACAATTAAATATTTTAATTTTCTATAAATTGTCTTTCACGAAATCATTTTATTTTTCTAATTCGCAGCTCTTCAATGCTGTTAAAAAAATTTAAAAAAATAAAATATATTGTAAATTCTGGTTAGGGTTCGCCTGATCTTTACCCAGCTGATTCTGCAAATCCGGCGTGCTTGGGCCGGTTCGATTAAAAATCGGTTTGCTACAAAATAATGCAAAATAACACAAAGAATTAATAAAAATTTGGTACAGCGTGCCGTTTTTCTGTTCTGTTTGGTTAAACATCACGCAACATTTCCCTCACATCTCAATATTTACAAAGCAAATTCAATTTTTACACATGGCCAGCGCTCACAAATTTGAATTGTAATGTACCTTAAAGTGATACACTTAAGTAATAAATCAATTGAAATACTTTTGTATATAAATTTAACTAGAAATAGTTTGTTTTTCGACCAACTATAGAAATTAAAAAGCATGTTTACAAGTGCATAAATTAAATAGAGTGTAACCACAGCGAATTATGTTCCATTCACAACTAAAGGAATTTTGCTTCTTAATTGAATTAAATAATGCAACTAGAGTATTAAATTATTTCGATATTATTATTTCGACAATATTCCGTTCAAATTATGAAATATTTTTTTAATGTTTTATTAATACTTATACTTTTGCGAATAAAGAAATTATTTCAAAATGCATTTTAAAAGCAACCGAGTAATAAGTATGATAAAAATAAACAAAAATTTTGCTTGAATTTTTAAATTTCATTTGCGAATATCTTAATATATTTAAAAATAAATCATTAAATAAATATATTAAAACCCCCTATTACGGTAATACTTACCGTCATGACCAGCAATGGCATCACATAGAGCAGCACAAAGTTAATCATGTCGAGCAACTTGGAGTTGAACATTTCACGATCCAGTACACAGATTTCCTCCTCCTGCCCGTCTTCGGTGTGAATGTTCTTGATGGTCTTGCTAAAGACAAATTTGGGCGTTGAGTAGACAGCCGATGTTATCCACACGGTGACAATGACCATCTGTAAGAGTTGACGAGTCGGTTAGACGAATACCCCAAACACGCAAACAATTTCTCTAATTGCGAATGGACACACAAATTGCCATGTAGAGCGGCAATTTTGACGCTTTTACGTCCAAGTTTCTGTGCAAGAGTTTAATTGAAGCTGTTAACATTACCAAAGGCCTATTTAGTTGTAAATAGCTTCATTTGCCTGGTCAACGAGCAAGAATATTATATATTTTTTGTATTCATGGCAAATTACATTAGACAAAATGGGTCAATAATTATGTTTGTACCCAGGCCACCCAGCCATCGATATGATCTTGAAAAGGTCGCTTCGCCTGGCCGCCGGGCGTACTGGCAAAAGTTTTGTGTTCAGCAAAGTTTTTTCGTCTGCCATGGCTTATTAAGCCTTTTGGCTGGCTAGTATCGCGTAAACTTTTGGGCTCGCTTTAATAAGTTCCATTATCGCGCAAATTGCGGTCAAAATGAATATCAAAGTTATTTAAATGAATAATTTTTCATTGTGCCTGTCAAACTAAATGAACAGCAAAATATTTCTTACGAATTTGCAAATGCAAATTAATTAATGATTAAATGATCTTTTGGGAGCTGACTTTCATTTATAAATAAAATTAAAATTAAAATAAAAATTGTTAAATAACTTAATTTACATTAGATTTCATTTATTGTCATAACTACAGAGCTTATTTGTGACTCATTAAGTAAACAAATATCAATTGTTTAGAGATGGGCTCGTGTTTAAAATTATTTTGCCAACAGCACGACAAGAGATGGCACAGACTTCAGGCTGTACATTTGTAGCTAAAACGAAGCGGCACGAAATATTTGCATTCATATAAAAAAGCACGATGCCACACGAAAATATATCGTTTTACAGCATGCAAGCATATCTACCCTGTAGTCCCTTAAATGTCTATAACGGGTATCATCATTTTAAGGAAAGAGATCGCCAGAAGTCATTTCTATAAACCTCATAGCTTATTAATTGGCAAGTCTTTGTGTTACCCTCTAAAGTTGTGCTTGTTGCTCATCTTATGTCTCTGATGTTAGGGTAGCTCCTGGTCAAGCATTCTGACTTATTGCAATAAATGCTGACTTCGACAATCGTCGAGCGTTTCTTCGTCTTTGGCATTGCCTGATATCAGTCAGTTGAAGTTTGACAGCCGAAGCTAAAGAACCATTCGATTGTGTCGTATTGTGCTTTCCTTACCAGCCAGTGAATAAACAGTTATATAAATATATATTTTTCGATATGAGATATATATTAGGGCTAATCATTTTATGCCTAACCTGGCAAGTTTGCTTAACTAGTACAAAATCTCTTTCGCATTTCGAATTTATCCCTGAAGAGGAGCAGCCGCAGTCAGTTGAAATGATTGTGGTTGATGGACAAGGCATTACCGAAACTTACGATCAGACAGTCCAAGAAGAAACACTTGTTAAACTCAACCTGAGCAGCAGTGAAAAAGATGGTAATTTTTGTGATTGTAGATCTATTTTGCATAAGGTATATATAATTAATGTCATGTGACTTCTCAATTTAGAGGACATTCGTAGTACACTGCACATTCATTTTTATATAAATCAACTAATTAACTTGTTGATGTTTATATTTTAATTTATATGAAATTTTATGATTTTTACACGTTTTAGCTCAGCAAAAACTGAAGGTTGCATTTAATTTATATATAAAAGTTTTTATATACAAATTGTAAACTATTCATTACTCTGAAGTTATTCTGCTTAGACGTTCTATCATTAAAATTTGATTTTTTTCCAACCAAATCAGATGTCGGGGCTATAAAGTGCGAGGTTAATGCCGAGGACGTGTCGAAAATGAAGCGACAGGTGGCTGCGTTTAGGTCCAAGATTATGGCGGATGCTGGGAAAGTGAAGGAACTAAAGGATCTTATTGCAGCCTACGAGGCGCAGATCGATAGCAATGTCGCCGCATTGAACGAGCAGCGGGAACAGATAGGATCTTTAAATGAAAGCATCGCGTTCTATAGGACCGCCTGCAACAATAAGGATGTTGAGCTAACTGACCTGCAGGTCAGAGCTAGAGCAGACGCGGCCAAGCTTAGGCAAAAGAATGATCAACTTTCCGAGTGCAAGGATCGAATCAATACACTCGCTGCATCCAGCTGCCTTACATTTGGCAATTCCTCAGATATTCAGGTATTAAATGTGCCTGGCGTAGGCCCATTTCTGGCGCCCTGCGAGTCTCGCTTTCAGGGCTCCGGCTGGACGGTGATTCAGCGGCGTTTGGATGGCAGCGTCAATTTCAATAGAAACTGGAACGATTATCGGAATGGCTTCGGCGATTTGAATGGAGAATTCTTTATTGGCTTGGAAAAGCTGCACCGAATGACTGTTGCACAGCCGCACGAGCTGCTTGTTTTTTTGGAGGCCTTTGATTTTCGGACTAGATCTATTACATATTCCAAATTTCTTGTTGGCAGCGAGGTTACAGATTACGAGTTACAGGAAATCAAATATAACGATTATTTCGATAGAATCGCACAAACGTTGACAGATAATATTCAACAAAAATTCAGTACCTATGACCGCGACAATGACAACTATTGGATAAAAAACTGTGCTAAAGCGTTCAAAGGCGGTTGGTGGTTCAATTCATGTGACAATCTCGAATAGTAAGTATTTCAAACTTATTAAATCGGTAAGGTGTTAAACATATTGCCATTATGCACCCATAGTTTTGCCAACCTTAATGGAGAATATAAAGAGTATAATCCTGCTGGTTACAATGGTGAGGGCATTATATGGAACCGATTTGATGGTACCACGTCCCTAAGGTCTGTTCAAATGATGATACGCCCCATAACTGAAGAGACCAATTAAACTATATATGCAAATATTATATCTTTGAGAAACAACGCATGCATATTTGGCAGACTTTATTAAACGCTGTTTATGAAAGCATATCCAAATAAATATAAACAATTCCAGAGTATCAAGAATATGAGCTTCATTGTTATTATTATTATTATTTATTTCTTTAAAGTGCGTTCGGTTTCAGAGAATAATTTATATGTATACAAGTTCGTTGCTTATGCTCTCAACTTCTGCAAGAGCATATAATCAACAATAATTGAAAATAGCAACCCTTAATTCTTATCTTTCTACTCGTGCTTAATATCTTTCGCTTGTGCAAGGTTGGCCTATTAAAATTAACTACAATAATTATTTATATATACCTATATATATATATATATACCTGCACTTAATTAGCCATTATTAACAGAGGTGTTGCCTTGTTGTCATGCAATAAGTAAGTAAGTAATGTGTCTACAAGGGAGTTTGTCCTGACTAATTGACCAAATGACTGACTGATTGATTGAATGATAATCAACGCAGCTCTAGTTAGTATGAAATAAAATAGAACTCAGCTTCGAAATACTCTATACTTCGTTTCGAATACTTTTTTGGGATACACAGTGCTTTACAAAATAATAATACCTTAAATAAACATTATTTCTATGATAATGTCACCATTTGAAGATTCTCACTAACTGTTAATTCTATGAGCTTTATATCAGAATATTGTGCTGGAAATCTATTAATAGTGAGGAACTAAAGTAGCTGTGATATAACAAAGTGAACTGCTATTGACTCAGCCATATTAAACGATATTTATCGATCTGGGAATGGAACAGGAAAAACTATCAGACAATTGAAACTAACCTAACTTTAGTATGATTAACGGAATTCTTAATAAGAGTTTCTCTAGCTTTTATAATATAAGCACATTCTCTTAAAAAATTGCTCTAGAAATCGATTTCTTTCGATGACTTACCCTTAAACGTGCAGCCGTTAAAATTTGTTTGCAGGTAATTGGATGCACAATAGCAAAGTAACGCTCCATACAGATAACGACCAGGATGAAAATGGATGCCGTATAGCTGAGCGAGTGCACAAATTGATACATGCGACAGAGGAACTCGCCAAAGACCCAGCTGAAAAGAATTGCAAAAATAATGTGGATATAAACATTTATAAACATTTCATTTTTTCTCCTTCAACTTCGATGCTTGCAACACAAATTCTATTTGAGGCGTCGGGACATAAAAAAGTATTATGACTCGCCCACCGCAAACTAATGCCACATTAAGGGGTCGTTTTTACCTTGGTCTTTATTTTTATTTTTGCATTTCTCGGTCTGAAATTAAAGCCTTGGGCTCATTGTGCTTGAGGATTAACAAGTAATTCTATTTTGTGCGACCTGAGGCTCTGACAGGAGTGTTAGAGTGCTGGATTGGAAGGGGGAGGGGGTGTTGTTGAAGGCTCCGCCGGAAGAGGAAATTGATGTACTTTTGTCGTTCGATATACGTGACATTTTTTTCATGTATTTTTTTTGCATGTTTGTCCAAGATATTAAAATGCAGGCATTTGATGGAGTCTTTTGAGAAGAAAATCTTGAGGTACTTAAACCTGCATTAGAAGCATGAGCGAGCGTAAAGGCCTTGGCCTTAAAAGTCTTTTGGGCCATAAATGTTGGGATTTATTTTCCCAATTCAATATGAAGGCTTACTTTGAAATGCGATAAATACACTAAGCCTCAATATTAAAGAGTATCCTAAGGTAGCTGTGCTTAACAGTTGCCTGACATATTTTGTTGTGATATGTACATCTAATAACTTATTTAACTATAATTTGCATATATCACCACAGCTCGACACCCTAATCAATCATTTATATGTGCAGTATCAACATTTATAAATAAATAACTATGCAAATGAATTATGCCAACTTTTTGTTAAGCCACGAAAATAGCTAGGATCAACATATTTAAATATTTGACTAAATTTTCACACCCACTCAGCATATCCAATTACAAAATGGGACCGAGTTGTGCATAAATTGACAATATTATGTGGCCATAATATAATTGACCTTTTCATATGATAATTGGTTGACAGCTGCTGGTCAAATTTATTTTGAATGCGGTTTTTACACAAGTGTTTCCTTAAACAACACTTTTTATATATCGAATATGTTTACATAATTGTAAAATGAATGAGAGCAAGCTCTTAAACTAATAACGGAAAATTCTGAATAGCGCAAATAAATGCCTAAACATAATATTTATTAAATATATATTTACCATAATTCAATCATCTAATATATGCATGTTGTGTTAAATATTTATTTTGATTAAACATGAGCCAACTAAAAGTAAATAAATTGATAAATTCCCCGAAAAATTGCAATCAAATGCATTTTGCATTTGACCGTCAATAAATTTGGATGTCTGATTTATGTTATTTGTTTTCGGAAAATTCCGACACACAAATACTCCAAATAAAATTCTAATGATATATGTGCAAAATTTATATTCGCTTGTCTTTGTTTATTATTTGCTCTCGGCTGATTATTGACTTATTCGTCTCGAGCGCAAACGAGCCGCAATACAAAATAACAAAATCAAAACAACAACAAATCAAATGCCAGAAAAATAGCCAAAAAACAAATAAAAATAAGCTCTTAATATTTCCCTTGGGCTTGATGAATCAAAAGATACCCTGCTCATACACATTTGATTAACTATAATCAATATAAAAGGTGCATTAAAAATTAAGAACTTTGAGCGTGAGTTTCAAACTTATTTAAAGTCCTCGATAATTTGCATTCCTTCCATGAAATTGATAACAATCAATGTTAAATTTCATTTATAGAGCATCTCTCGAAGTTTAAAGGAGCTAGAGACTCTCGTAAAGCATAAACAAATCAAGAATAATTTACTGTTCAACCACCTCCTCCCCTGCGCCACAAAACTATGGTTTGGATGCTTTATGCGCAGAAAATATCATATAGCACGGAAAATAAACACCGAAGAAGCTGAGTAAGCACAGACGCGGCATAAAGTGTGTGTTGGCTTTTTGACTTACCTGTCTATAAGATAAATGGAGAGATTCTGCATAACACAGAAGAGACCCACACAAAAGTCAGCAAATGCCAAGTTGGCCAAGAAAAAGTTGGTTATGGAGCGCAGACGACGCGACAAAGTGACCACCAATATGACAAGTAGATTGCCTGCAAGCAGTAAAAGAAGTAGATTAAGAATAATAGATATCAAAATGTCAATTAAATTTTTGCAACAATTGCAAAACAAAAGCCGAAGCCAACTGGGAGATATTAAAAATGTTAACAAAATATTTTGGCAAGCCGGGCGACAAGCCCTGCTCCTCGACACGCTCTCATTTCATAGTAGGGCAGAAAGTTTTACTCGTTGCCTGGCTGCGTGCATTGGGGGCAATAACTTTCAGCTGGCAGTGTACACATTCTGGTTGAGAATTTTCGTCGCATTCCCTCGACGCTTGGTTTAATGTTGCGTTGAAAGTTTATTTTAATTAGGGGTTTTGTTCAGGCCACATCTATCGCAATGTATGCTTCTGTGTGTGTTGCCATCTCGATGTCTGTTAGCCTTAATTAAATGAAAACCCTGCCAAGTGGATTCAAGTGACAGCAGCCAAGGGCCTATGATATGTGGCTAACAATTGAATAGAATGAGCAGACAGTTAAGCTAATTGCCCAGATGTCCAACTCTGTCAGACTCACTTGATTATTGGTGTGAAAAAGGTCTAAATTTGTGCTCATTTCATATTCTAATGCCAGACGCAGACAAAGAATATTTGACTAGCAGATGTCCTAATCTTATATTCCTGTGATTTGTGCTGTTCAAAATAATCCCTTGTCGATAATCACAATCATGTATACTATATTAAGTTGTCAAAATTTCTTAACTTAATTCTTTAGCTGAATGGAATCTGCGCGTTTGTTTTTTATCACAAATAAAAATACTGGGTGAAATATAATGTGTTAATCCTTCCATGATTTAATTAATATAAATATCCAAATGATGCTATCGATATTGCTTACATAGGACTATCGATAATAGTGCATAACTAACTTAAGAAAACCTTTTTTTCTAGATAACTGGATGCTCAAAACCAAAAAAGAGGATATTGTATTTTCAAAGTGGTTCGCAAGGGTATTTTTTTGATAAAGCTGGGTTTACACGAATTGTGAATATAATTTAATAAATATTTAGTTTACAGCTTGTCATATTAAATTCATGTATGTTTATTTGTAGAGCTAAGAAATTTCCATCTATGTCTAATCAATTTAAGGTTTTGGGGTGTCTTAAATTTGTTGAACATACATATACAATTTTTCTTTAACCAATGCAGATTATGATGTAACTTTACCTAAATTCACGACAGAACACTGAAGAACTTTTTTGTCTGCGATTGCCACAAAAAGCCAACTAAAAAGCACACTTTAAGAAAAAACGTAAGCATATATGAATTAACATTAGCTGTTAAATTTTGTGTGTTTCTTCATACATCCTCTTTAACTACAACCTTAACACATTTTCTTGTATACATATGTGAACAAATGAAACGAGTGCAAACAGTGAAACTTTTGCAACACATGTATCAAGCGGATTTCCGGCACGGCCTTTATTAGTCCCTTCTTTACATTTGGATAACCCTTCAGTAGAGGGGTTGGGCTGGGGACTCAGCCTTGAGATCATTTTGTACGGCTTTGTTCCGCTGTGAGTTCGGAATTGTTTGAAGTAATTAAAAAAGTTTCGGCTGAAAAACATTTTGTTTTATTCATTTTTTTTTGTGCTTGTCATGTGTGTGCCAACAAATAATTATTACATATATATGAGGCCAAAATGAAAAGGAAAAAAAATAACATAAATATATATATATATAAAATATTTTGTGTCTGGTTGTTGTTGTTAGTTTATGAGGTTGGGGGCAATGCATATATTCGGCAATATATATATTTGGGGAAATTTATGGGCTTTTGGCTGAGCTCTAATTAATGTTTTCTGCTATTACGAGTAGCAGCGGGTGTTTCAACTAGTCGCAAATTGTTCCAAATTTAGATTATATTTGTAATTGTTTATATTTTTCTATTCGAGTGCACGCCAGACCGCAATGTGTGCACAGCAAGCGTGAGCGAGCGAGACACACAGAGAGCGAGGGGGAAAGGGAGGGCAATATTAAATATTACAATTTATATGACTGAAGCATTTTAGAGGACATTTCTACTGCAGTTGTTGCGCAAAGTAATTAAATACAAAATGTACTGGCGCATCAAGTGCATATAATTATATAACATATTGTTACTTGATATCTAGTTATGGGCTTCCTAAAGCTCTGACAGCCTTGGTGACTGAGATAGGATTCGTTTCCTTTGAACCGCAGTTGCTAACATTTTGCCTTGGCCTTGGCCTTCAGGACTCAAATTTCCAGGCAATTCTGGCCACAATTGTTGGCCCAATGCGTTTGGGACTATTAAATATATTTGCCCAGGTTGATGTGAGTTTGGCTAGCTGCGGTTTGTGTTTTGTTGCGAGCGTGTGCTTGTGAGCATGCTTGTGCGTGTGTGCATATGTGTGTGCATATGTGTGTGCATATGTTTCAGTGTCTGGGTGTTGGAACATGTTGTAATTGCAAAGCGATTCCTTTAAGTACAATTCAAGAAAATGTTAGACGGAGTGGAAGACGCTGAAATTTGCTGCTTTGTATTTTATATTTAAATAAAGGAAAGCTAGGAGTCCCTATAAATCGAAGATCTAGGACCTGGAAGTTATTATTAAGACAGTAATGTTAGTCATTGTTCTTGCTATCCATAATTTTGTATACAACTAATATAATAATAATATATAACTTTATTAGAATAAGGCCCTTTCAGTCGGTGCAATACACGATTTTAAACTTTTTTAATATATCCAACTTTCTAAAGTTAGTAAAAACAATTAGTTAATTATAATAATTATAATATAGAAGCCTGAACAAGTAACAATATTTAAATAAAATAAGAAAAAGTATCTTTTAGGATCTCTGCAGCTGAGAACACATGAAATAGGGAAAATCTGTTCCAAAATGCTCAGATTTTAACTGTTTACACCAAAGATATTGAATATGTAAAAAAAAGTTTTTCTAAACCAAAGCGAAATGTGAGCTAAAATTAAAAATTAAATATTTATTATAAAATAATTGAAATAAATCTAAACAAATTCAGAGCAAAGCAAGCTGAAAAGATAGCAACAATTTTCAGTTTCGGAAAATTAAAAATATGATATAAACAACAATAAAGTAATCTGTACAAATAAATGAATTTAATTTAAAGCCTCGGTTTGACAAACATAATTTTATATGCAATTTAATTAAAGATAAATAAATAATTTGTAATATAGAAAACAAGAATAGGCTGATTGCCTCTACGCTGACCTTGAGCCAACAGTTTTTCGGAAAATCGCGCATACGCCTCGTTTGACAGCTCATTATAATTGATTGCATAAATTACTCAATAGGCATTTGGTTGATCTGGCGCATTCATTTGAAAATTTTAGCGCCGGCAACAGCAATAATTAGTCGAGCCAACTGCTTGTTGGAATTCATGTTTTTCGGCTGGTTTTCGACATTATCTTTTCGGCTTGGATTTAAATGATAGGATTTTCTTTGCTTCAAGAACTACCAAAAACATTTGGACAAGTAATGTCTGTGAAGGGGACGGGCGGGAGTGTGGGCCCGTTGAGTGTGCCCATCATTAACACATTAGGCCATAAAATTTGCAAATTACAGCCACATCCAGCCATAGCTGGCATTGTTGTTGTTCATGCGATGCCACGACACTTTATTGCCCTTCGGCCGCCGTTGTTTTACAACTTTTGTGTCTGTGTGTGTGTGTGTGTGTGTGTATGTGTGTGTGTTTTCTAGTTGCCACTAATTGCTGTACCCCGGGTCGCTGCTGCCTAGCAGCCATTTACAGTTGTTGTCGCATTGGCAAACAAAACGCTTAATTTAATTGCATTGCATTTGCTTTTAAGCTTATTTGAATTAGCTAAGCCAACAATTTAAATACACATACATATGTGCAAAAAAGAGAACAATTAACGGTGCGATGGCGCTCATTAAATATGCTCACGACAGCTGAAATATTAAGTTATTTCTTCTAATATAAAAGATTAATATAAACTTGCAAAGCTGTTGTGTGCGTTTGACAATTGGATCCGATAGGTGGCGCTGCGAATGTGTTGCGGAAAATTATTGATTGTTGTTTTAAAATTGACGCTAAAAAGTATTTCTTCTATCGGGCAAAACGAAATTTTCTTGCATTTTGTTGGGCATATAGAACACTTTCTTTATGCCTAGAAAACATTTTGAAGGCAGTGTCAACAATATATATTTATTAATATAAAATAAAATCTGAAACATAATAAATTTTGTTTATTCGAAGGTTTTGTGCGAATTTATGTATCGCAAAAACAATAAATAACAGCTAAATGTGGTTTCTGTGGCATTTGTTGAATTGATTTATATGTAAAACATAAGAAGTTTTTATTTAATTTTAGTGCATGAATTGAACAAAAAATAGGAAAACAGAATTTAAGAATTAGGCTAAAACTCTTCATTTGCATTTATTTACATTAAATGGCGATCGATTTGCAGGCCACACAAGCCGCAACATCAACAACTTTTAACTTATGAACTGAGAATAAAGAACCGCAAAACCACAAGCTCAGAGTCGGTCAAGTGGTCAAGCCACAAAGAAGTCCTTTATTCCTTAGCCGCATCTGTAGCCATTTTTTATGGCCAGCAGCAGCATTGAGTAATTGGCAAGTGTGCAGTTAACAGGGACACCAAGAGATAAAAGAGACAGAGAGACAGAGAGACAGAGAGACAGAGAGACAGAGAGAGAGAGAGAGAGAGAGAAAGAGAGAGAAACTATACAAACGGAAAGACAAAAGGCAACTAAATAACATGATGTCTCGACCCAGATCAATGCCAGGAAAAACCATGAGCTGGCCAATTTAGTTTTGTTGGCTTGGAAACTGACAAAATGAAAGGTAACAGCCTTTTTAAGTTAGGAGGTGAGAGTCTACGGACTGTGCAACTTTTAATCTTAGCTTTGGAATATATTTGAGCAACAGCAAGCCCCAAATGGTGCATAAGGTGTATAAGATTCCATTATTATCCTAAATAAGGTTTATTAATTGAGAAATAAGTTTAAGATATTTATAAGGTTTAGTTTTGAGTTTTCTTCGACCAATAGCAAGATTTTATGAAAGCGAAACTTAAATTTGTAGAGAGTTGTAAGAGATAATAGAGAAAAAACAAAGTTTTAACAAGATAAAAAAAAGAACATTTTTAGTAGTCTATTTAGTATTAACTAAACTTAATGCTGGCCACCATAAACAAAAAGGAATTAAAAAACCAAATGTGGACTGGCTGTCTGAATAGTTCTTTCAATAACCTCCTCGTTTTATCATTAGCAATCATTAAATTTGTCATTAACTTTGTTATGGACTCTAGATATGAGAGGCCTTGCCTTCGTTCCGAAGCTATAACTTGAGAATTGTAAGCTTATGTAAGAAAAAAGTAGGAGAAAGCTTTGAGTATCGTAGATGGTTAAGCAAGTATGTGCCCCAATTGTTAGCTTTGTGTTTCTTGCAGTAGATAGTCAAATAAAGTATTTAATTTGTATATATCCGAATCTACCCTTCCCTCTCTCCCCCCCCCCTCCCTCTCCCCCCCCCCCCTCCCCCCCCGCCGCCCTCTCCCCCCCCCCTCGTCCCCCCCTGCCCCCCATCCCCATCCGCCCCCTTCCTCCCCCCCCCCCCCCCCCACCCCCCCGTCCGCCCCCTCCTCCCCCCCCGCCCCCCCCCCCCCCCCCCCCCGCCCCCCCGCCCCCCCCCCCCCCCCCACCCCCGGCGCCCCCCTCCCTCTCCTCCTCCGCCCCCCCCCCCCCCCGTCCCTCCCCCCCCCCCCCTCTCCCCCCCCCCCTCCGGGGCCGCCCCCCCCCCCCCCCCCCCCCCTCCCCCCCCCTCCCCCCGCCCCCCCCCCCCCCGTCCCCCCCTCCCCCTCTCCCCCCCGCCCCCCCCCCCCCCCCCCTCCCCCCCCCCCCTCCCCCCCCCCCCCCCCCCCACCCCCCCCCCACATAACCCCCCCCCCACCCCACCCCCCCCCCCCCTGAAAAACACACCCTCGCCCCCCCCCCCCGGGACAACCCCATCCTAAAACACCCAATTATACTACCAACAACCATCCATAAAAGAAAGAAAAAAAAAAAAAAAAAAAAAAAAAAAAAAAAAAAAAAAAATTCGAATCTGACACAACAATAAGTACTTACCGAAAAAGCAACAGCAGAAGACAATCGTATAGAGCGTGATGAATATGACACGCACATCGGTGCGATCGAAAACATATTCGCTGCTATTTTCAGCATCCTCCTCATCCGCCTGCTCGGTAGTGGACAGCTCGCTCAGAGCCAGAGCTGTGGTCGCTGCTCCGCTGATGCTGCTTGGTGCGGCTGTTGTCCCATTAATGGTTAATGCGATTTCGGTGCGGCTCTCATTGGGTGCCAGGCTCGAGTAATTTCCATTCGCTGACAAAGAGCGGTCAACTAAGAGTACAAGCAGCAGGAGCGGTGACAGATAGAGCCACGAAAATGCGCGCGGGTGTATGCTAGTTGTTAGCTTGTGTTGGTTAGCTTGTTCCGTTTGTTGTTGTTGGCAAACTGGTAAGCCGGAAATGCTATAATTTGTAGTTGCAGTGGGGCTTCTGCTGGCCTTGCTGTTGTTGTTGTTGCAGTTGTTGTTGTTCTTGTTGTCATCATTATCTTCATAAGCTGCTGATATGTTGGCGCTGCCAGTCTGACGCATTTGTTTATGTGCCCGTCTGTGCGACGCTGCTTCCGTTTCCTGTCGACGCCGGCGTCGTAGTCGCTGCCGCTGCCTCTGCCAGCACGATGTTGGCAATGTTGCAGTTGACGTCGACGTCCCCTGCAGGCTATGAACGCTCATAATGCTAACAACTAATAATGCGTTGCAGCTGCAAGCAGAGAGAGAGAGGAGAGAGAG
This sequence comes from Drosophila ezoana, assembly GCA_035045725.1. Classification (NCBI taxonomy): domain Eukaryota; kingdom Metazoa; phylum Arthropoda; class Insecta; order Diptera; family Drosophilidae; genus Drosophila; species Drosophila ezoana. The sequence goes on along the minus strand of JAWNOU010000005.1, from coordinate 3,345,451 downwards.
AGAGAGCAGATAAGAGAAAGAGATGAATAAGTGGATGCAAAGTGAGCGGTAATCAGTTGCCAGCGAAAGGCACCGAAACCGCGAAGCACTTATTTATAATTAAAATGTACTGAAGCACCTGAAAATTAACGTTTTATAAGAAATTTTAATTTCAAGCTGTATAACATTTTAGCCGGAAATTTAATTTAATTTATGCTGAGAGAAAATTATGCTGTAGATATTGTTTTCAGACATAAGTGTTTAAAGTTTTATCAAATACGCAGATAGGGTATCTTCTAGGTACTAAGGTGCCAAAAAAACACATACATTTCTTATAATTTGTAATTTTAATTTCAAGCTAAAAAAAATGTTAGCCGGAAATTTAATTGAATTGTCATAAATAAATGTAAATATAATAAGTGATAACAATTTTAATTAAATACGCAGAATTGAATGCAATGCTGAAAGCTGTCAAAAAGCACACATGATTTTTATAATATTAAAACACACAGTGCACGAGAGACAAAAGCAACCAGGGATAGACTAACAAATACCCTTTACTGAGCCAAAATATATATTCTGTACTTGGCGCTTAGAATAACCCTGGTGTTAATTAATATACTTATCAGAACAAAAGTGTGATTAAAAGTAATCCAATATATATGTATCTAGATAATTTCACTCTAATATTGAGGGTAAAAAAACATAAAATTTATTTAAAGCTAATAGCTGTTATAGTCTTTAACTAAATACAGGGTGTATACATAGCTCATACGCATTAGTTATGTTTATTAACAGACAATTAAGCTTTTGTATTTAAATTATCCATAAAAATAAAATCAAACTGTCAAATGCTTATGTGACAATTTTTATTATTGTTCTTTTTTGGACTGTTTTGAAAGCAAAATATTAACATTGGGTATATTATAAAGTACCGAGTAGTGCGTGTTTGAAGAGCATGACGATTCAACAGGGCTTTAATTACTTGATAGCTATATTTGCTGGTCTTCTGTGCGTGCGTAGGAGTCGAAAATTAAACGAGTCCTTATTAATTAGAGCACGTACACAAAGGGGAACAAACACTGAAATGGGCAATAATCAAAGCAACCTACTGGGCGACACATAAGTTGAGAGTTATGTGTAAAGGGGGAAGCGGAGGGAAAAGGGCAACCTGCACTTTCTGCACTCACATAATTAGCAGCGCAACGTGTGCATATTAAAAATTACGAAAAAAATGTGTGCAGAGTAGGAAATGTACAGAATGCGAAAGTTATATTGCTTTGAAATATGCGTACATTTCTAAATGAAATATCTCAAATATTTGTAAGTCCGGCAGTCAATTCTGATATGCTGCTAGATGGGCTGTTTTAAGCTACACAAATTTAGTTTTATTAGAAATATACATTCAAGCTGGACAGATAGTAAAAGAAAAGGAACATTAAATTCTTGACGGAGACACGAATTTCTACAAAGAGAGAAAAGGGCCAAAAAAAATATGGTATATTCCTGATATGTCAAAGGTTAAAAAGCACAGCAACACTTCATGGGAACCTTAAGTGAATTTATATATAAGGACATAATAAAATAATTATATAATTATTATTTAAATACTAATGATGATCTGCACATTTCACATTTCCAACAGTTAAAGAAATCATCAACAAAATCTTGAAATGTTTTGACAGATCAACTTCGAAAAGACGAAATAATATCGAATTTTAAAAAGCTTACCTTATTTGCGACATGTTTTATCATCAATTAAGCCTCTTATCAAACAACTCAAAGGAAACACCCATAAGCTGCACCACAACTCTCGCACCGAATAAAAACTCATAAATGTTATTCAAAGTTTTGTGCTTCCGCTCAATTTAAGGCAAGGGGCGAAAGCAAAGTACAAACAAACAAAAACAACAACAACAACAACACCCAATGGAAAAACATAAACAAAACAATGGCCCGAAGTGGCAATCAAATACAGAATGAAGCGTTCCTAACAAAGTTTTCAGCTTTACACCAGCTTCTGCAGCTTTTTGCGCCCTACACTCAGCCCATCATCCAAGATTGCACCTTGTCGGCTGCACAAAAAGTTGTTTCGATGTGTCTGCGACTGCCAGTAACAGAATGTGGGTCAAACAGCAAGAACTGCAATTAAAGGTAACACTTAATTGCCAGAAATTATAATTAATGAGGCCGACAAAGCGAATTGCGGCCAACAATGAAGCCGCTTGAACTCCCTGAACAACCCTCGCATTGGCTGAATGCATTCCAATTATTTCTTGGGAAGGATTTTGTGAACACATATTATATAATTTTAATATGTGAAGGCATTAACCAAGTCCTGTCTAAAGCTTATTTGAGGAATATATAAGATATGTTCTTTAAACTAATTAATGGGTTAATTATTATTATTACCTATTTTATTTGAATACATTGTTTTATTATTATTGTTTTTATTATTATTAGTATTATTTTTATTATTAATATCATTATTATTATTTTTTTTTTATTATCCACTTGCTTATTGAAACTTTGAAAACATGAGATATTTTTATTTTATGCATATAATTATATAATGTAATATTTGGACCAACTAACTAAAATCTTAATTTGCAATTAAAAGATGTCGCTTAAATCAGTTGTGACCATAGTCTGTCTACCTTTTTGTAATTTCAGTTGACTTGGCAAAGGAGAGCATTGGTACAAAAGATCTAATCGAGTACGCTGACCATATTCAAGCATAATCCGATCGCATACCCTATACGTATGTTATCCACATATATAGAGTAGAGTAAGCAATTGCGATGCCAATGCGATATGCAATGTACTTATTGCCTTATGCAATGCCTTTGTTTATCTCCTGCCAAAGACGTGAATTACAACATGCTGGTACTCTGGGTATATTGTTGCCTCAGCTGCCTTTGGCATCTAATAAGCATTCTGATATCGAATAGCTGCAGTTTGTTCATCAATGTTTGGCTTAAACTCAACCGACAGATTCTCACGGCCTGCCCTTGCCAGTCCCTACACAAACATACCCCTTTCTGACACCATCCTACCAAAACTGTCAACTAATGTCAAATGCAGCCGTTCGACAGTGGGGTATGGAAGGTGAAGTCAAACTTTCACTCGGATCCAGTTGCAAGTGCCTGCTGCGACAGTTGTTTGGGCTTAGTGCAGAGTCACGACTGCTGCTGGCGATGTCAGTGGCAGCGGCTGTGGCTGTGGCTGTGGCTGTGGCAGGCATTGGGATTAGTTTGCCTCTAAGTGATATTACATGCTGCTTGAGCTTGTATTTCCACGCCAGGTGTAGGTTTGTAACACACACACACACAAACACACACACACAGGGAAGCCACATTCAACAGCCTAATGCCATTTCCTGCATACAACTTGCAACTAGCAGCTTGCCACAGGCAGCTTGTTATGCAACAACATACAGCATAAAAAGCCATCGTATTTCCTGCTACACAGCAGACACTTCACACCCTTCAGACTTCATGTCGAGTCGTACAAAATATTCACTTGTGTACACTTCAAACAGTCGATGGGATATTTTTTTTTTTGTGAAAATGGAAAAGCTTACCATCGAAACGAAATATTTCGAGTACACAAAAGTAAATACCCATTTCATTTATAAAGTTGTATATTTATAATTCTTTGACTAAGCTGCTTAATAAAATAAAACAAGTAAGAGGTTCTAGTCGGGAGCTCCCGACTAGGGGATACCCTGAACCCTCTTCTTCCAACACCAAATTCAAATATATATAATATTCCAGAATCAACATAAGTTTGGTGACTCTAGCTCTTATTATTTACCCAATTTGCCCAAAAAACAGGATGTCGATATCGATTTTTATCGATTGCTTGGAAACGGAGTAAGTTATCGATTATCGGAAACAAACTCGATCTGCGTAGGAACTAGGAGGACCTACAGCTAAAATTTCTCTAGCTCTTATAGGTTCTGAGATCCTTGCGTTCATACATACGGACAGACGGACGGACGAACAGAAGGACAGACGGACGGACAGACAGACGGACATGGCTAGATCGACTCGGCTATTGATGCTGATCAAGAATATATATTCTTTATGGGGTCGGAGATGCTTCCTTCTTCCTGTTACATACATTTACATTTTGCACAAAAACATAATACCCCTTTTACCCATTTTTAATGGGTTTAGGGTATAAAAAAGATAGCAAGAAATGTTATTATGTGTCTTAAAATTAAATTAAATTAATTAAATTAAATTAAAATTAAATATCAATTTTATATATAAACCTACTATACACCTATTACAAAATTAATTGGTTATTAGCCTTTTGTATTTTTTTTGAAGCGAGGGAACTTTTGCCTTTGCATTTCTGTAATCGGCATCATGAAAATGACAGCTACCAAAAAAAATATATAAACAACAAGCCTGGCAAATTTGCTGGTTAATTGCGATTTTGTATACAGGCTGTCGAGCTGCATGATGAAAAAGCTCACATGAAAGCTATCTTTATTTGTTTTGTATGGAATTCATATACTCTTTTTTTTAATATTTGTTTTGGCACAAATTGTTAATAAAATTTGAAGATTATGTTGCTAAAAGTTAACATATTATTTAAGAAGCTTGTTTTGTTCTCTGCAAGAAATTAATTGCAACTTGCAACTGAAATTTTATACTCTAATTATCCGTTTATAATAATTATAATTAAGTAAATGCGCCTTAATGTAAATATATAAATTTGTAATTTTAATGCTCAAGAATCCTTGAATTAAAATATACGTACAAGTGTATTTTGCTTAGTTACAAAGTGTATTTAAGGTTTGAATTATTATCAGGAATTAGTTGCTACTTGCAGTTGAAATTTTATGCTGCAATTTATATTTTATCACTTATTAAAAACAACAATTTCTTGAATCCTAGATTTCAAACATTAAAAAAGTGTATATTGCATAACTATAAAGTGCATTTAGAGTTCGACTTAGTGGACAATTTTAGTTACCCCTTTTGCATAGGTCTATTCACAGAAATGTTTTTTGCCTGGTTTATAGTACGTGATGTTTAGTGCTTTTTTTTTAATTTTTTCTTCTTTTTTTCTAATATTTTATATTTGCATGAGTTTTTCATGCGCTTTTGAATTTTGATTGTTTTAAGTGTTGGCATTTATTATATATTTTTTCAATTATTATATGTAAATTCATATTATTTGTGCTCTCAGTGATATTTTAAAATAATTGCTCAAAAATATGAACTAAAATAAGTTATATATATTTTTCTATAATAGTATTAAGCATTTATAAGCATATATATATTAACATAAATATATGTATGTATGTTGCATTATTTTTTTATCAAGCATTTGTATCTGTGTAGCTCTAGATGTATATAGATACATATATACATAGCATCATTCATAGCTGCATCTGAAGTCTTTTCTTTGTATTTATATACATCAGTATCGTACATATTGATCAGCATTTGTACATACATACATATATCTGGCATATTTATCTGTGCGCTTGTTTTGCCATTAGCTGAAATGTCGAAATTCTGCTCGACTAATGTTTTTCAGCCGCAAATTATTTGCCCATGCGAATGAACTTAAAAAGCAGTTGTTTTTTCAAGGGGTTTGCTATTGTTTTGATGGCAAATGCAACAAATTTGTGTGTGGGCAAAGAGGCAAACCAAATGCTAGAGCGAGGGCCATTAACTAATTTCTGGAGCCAGCAGAAAAAAAGAAACATTTTAAAGTGGTTTTACGCAAGTTGTGGGACAGCAACAAATGGCAAATTTCTGAAACTAAACTAAACTAAGCCAAAGTGAATTGTCAAGTGTTTGGGATTTAATGCCAGAATTCTTAGAGATGCCTCAAGGATGCCACTGACAGCTACTCGAGCTGCAGTCTAAGCACCTGGCTTAACAAAATAGTTTGTCTGCGAGCCTTGGTGGCAATGACGAAAACTTCCGTCAGGGGGAAATTACTTGACGCCTTAATGAGCCAAGGGAAGGGGGTAGGGTGGAGGGGTTGCTTTCATGTTTTCTGCCTGGCAACTAAGGCTGCCTGGTAAATGAAAGCTGACATTCGCTAGACTTAAGCCAGCCAAATTGATTTCCCCGATTCTGATTTAATTAAAACGCAGCTGCAAGCACAATGAAAACCCCAACCATGCAGCCGATATGCAGCTAAAAGGACTGCGATGTGTACATAAGTCAAGCGAATTCGGGGCTTAAGTAAAAGGGTGATGGGTGCGGGCTATGGGGGGAGTGGCATATTTTAAATGCAGCCCAACAAATGACAAACACCAACAATGGCCGCAATGCAAAGAAAGCACAGTTTAAATCACAAGCTTAAGACAGTTTTTGTGTGTGTACAGTAAAAACTGGTAAATAATGAAATATAACTAGTTCGCAGTATATATATTATATCAAATATTCCTTAGTGTTGGAAAAGAAAACTTATATACTTGACTTAAGATTTATCAAACTATTACTTGAAAAATGTATTCATTTATTCCAAACGAATTGTAACCCCTTTCTGTTCTTAACTGTTATCAGTGTTGGTAAGTTAAGTTAATAAAAAGCTCTTCCTATTGTAACCAAGTGCCTTGCAAGCAAACAAATAGCATATGCAATATGTTTACTTGGTAGCGTATTTTGGACGTCACAAAGCTTGTTTGCTAATTTCCGCTTGGCCAATATTCACTGTAATTGTGTTGACTCTTAATGCTCGAAAATCACGCGAAAACTCTAATCCAAATGGCGAACAACTTGGGCAATTTTCTTGTGCCCGATAACAAAATGTAAAAAAAACTCATTACAAATTGTAACAAAATGTTTTGCAGTTGCTTTTGTTGCTGTACCCAGTTGCCTGCCACAGTCGCACCTCCCACTGCTCCCTACATACATATATATATATATATATATATATTTTTTTTTTTGGCTACGTCATGTTTGCGTAAATTGTGCTGAAGTACGGACATTAAGTGGTAATTGAGTGTTCTCTCTGTGCATCAAGTGAAATATGTTGTCCCACAAAGAAAATAAGAAACAAGATGAAGGAAAATGGAACCAGACATGTGTGAGCAAAGGGCAAAACTCGACTCGGAAAAATGCAGTTCAGACTGCACAGTGGGGGTGGCGGCTCCTCATGATAGCTTTGATTTATGTTGCCGGGTTTTTGGCTTGGTAGCCAAAATGTAATGCAATTCTTGGCAACCAAAAAGGGCTTTCAAATACACCGAGTGACTCGGTGTGTTAGGCTATTTGTAGCTCGGTTGCATTTATTTGTTCATAAAAAGTTCTATCTGGGCACCTAACTAAAATCAACTCTAAATCATGTTGGAATACAATTCTACAAAGTGCTCGTCTAAAAGTGGAAAAAAGTTTCGTAAATAACTTTGTCGCTTACCTATTGAATGTATGAATATGATGATTTAGCTAAGCTGACTTATGACATCATTAAAATTGACTAAACAGAAGAAATATTAAAATTTGAACAATTTTTGTTTGTTTGCTTGTGGTTAAATCTTTGTAAACAAATGTTACAACAATTTAAATTAGGTTTCGAGTTTGAACCGGCGACCGCCAGCTTGGGGCGGAGGCTCATGAAATTTTATTGTTGTTGATGTTATTCAGATTGTTTTTTATGCTTTTTGAAGTCGAAGTAGTTACCAGCTCTTGCAATATTTCAGTCAGTGAATCAATCAGGAGAAACGTTTTTGGGTATATAGCTTAACTCAAATTAAAATTAAATAAAATGTTCTCATTTTTAAGAGAACAATAGATACGTTGCGCAGTCTGCGCTCCACGGGCAGGTACCCACCTTTTACCTTGAACCCCGAAATAAAAAAGTACGCAGCAGCAGGCTACAATACGTTGCATGTTGCAAGTGCGAGTGCCTTTGCTTTAGCCATTTGGCTGGCCATTTATCCCGGGAACAACTTTCCAAGGACAGCGACAGCAGAAACAACCTGCGACCAGCCAATTTGTGCATACGAATCTCAAAACGCCAGCGGCGATTGTCAAACGTAGCTCGTGTTGCATATTTATGGGCGCCAATGCAATTGATATAGCTCAAATAGCAGACGGCAATTGGCAAACGTCTTTATCGCCAATTCTCATTTAATTTACATTCCGAGTTTCGTTACAGCAAGTTACAAAGGTCATGCGGATTTTCTTAGCTATTTTGACGCAAACGTATCTCCTTTTTTTCATATTAAGTTGGATGCATTTAAGAATAAATCTTTGGTCTTAATTAATTCATATATACATTTCTTATCAGATCGATAAGGTAAAGTAAGCTGTTAGGTTAGGTTCAGCAGGCTTTTCAGGCCGTGCATATGTCGAGTCCAAGTTGAAAAGCAACAAAAACAAGTAAGAGGTTCTAGTCGGGAGCTCCCGACTAATGGATACCCTGAACCTTCTTATTCCATCACCAAATGCAGTGCGTGCTTATAGATAGAGAGTAGCGGGGAGTTGGCGATAGGTATAAAATGAAAGATAATCGATATATATATACTATTCTAGAAGCTACATGTCAAGTTTGGTAACTCTAGCTCTTATTATTTACAAAAATTGCATAAAAAAACGGGATTTCGATATACATTTTTATCGATTACTTGGAAACTGGGCAAGTTATCGTTTATCGGAAACAAACTCGATCTGCGCGGGCACTAGGAGCACCTACATCTAAAATTTCAGTCTCTAGCTCTTATAGGTTCTGAGATCCTTGCGTTCATACATACGGACGGACGGACGGACGGACAGACAGACGGACAGACAGACGGACATGGCTAGATCGACTCGGCTATTGATGCTGATCAAGAATATATATACTTTATGGGGTCGGAGATGCTTCCTTCTGCCTGTTACATACATTTGCATTTTGCACAAAAACATAATACCCCTTTTACTCATTTTTAATGGGTTCAGGGTATAAAAATAGTTGATTCATTTAAAATTAAATGATTAAAATTAACATACACTCTCTTCAATAAACTTCAAACGGAAATAAATTCATACGTATATAAATCTGTAGTTAATAATTTCTTTTATTTTTGGTTTAAATGTTTAAAGGCGAACTATTTGGCTATTTAACCATTCCTTATCTAATTATCGTATGCATAAGTTAAATAAATAATCTTTTTTTCCAGCTAAATGATTATTTCTGTTACAGATAGCAACACGAGACAGCATAGATGCGGCGCCAATACGTACAGGGGTCAAACGAAAAAATGAAATCAAACCGCAACCAGTTTCAAGAGCCGACTTCTTAGAGCTAATGCCGGAGATAGAGAAGGCAATGACAAAAGGAATGGATTATTTGACAACCCACAAACAGCTTCCAAAAAGGAAAAAAAAGCAACGGATGCATGTACCTTCTCAAAGAAGGCGCACAATTAAAAAAATGCCGACTATCAAAGCCAAGTCCAATGATCAGTTTTTAAGCTTAGATAATCCAAAACTAAATAAAAACGAAAATTCCCAGCTAGCCATACCCACATTAGGAGGTATGGTACCGTTGCCAAAGAACTTTCCAAATAACAGAATGAAATTGAATTCACATATGAGACCCGCCAACGGGTACACTCCACGGTATGTATTTTTGCGTGATATATGTATATATATATAGTTATAGTCTTGTATCAGATAAAAAAACAAGAGAGAATGACTATATTCGGCACGCCGAGCATTATTAACGGTTTGGGATGAGTCATATTGACAAGATGCAGAAAAACTTATTTTTTCCCTATTGCAACAGTACTGTTATACAGAGAGTAGTTTGCAAAGAAATACACATGTGGACATATGGATATGGTAATATCGACTCGGCTGTTGAAACCGATGTCTCCTATACACATTTCATGTCTTATATATATTGGAATAACAATTTTCGGCACGCTGAAGATTGAATACGCTTGCATACATACAAAAGCTTTACTCCAAGAAGTTATTTTATTAGCACAAAATCTTTCATTTTTGAATGATGGTCCCTTTAGGTAATATATTATAATATAATGCCTTGTAGGAAAAAATAAGACTATTTTTAAATTTCCACATCATAATGCCACAGCGTTTATTACTGCTCTCTGTGGTATCTCGTTTGTCAGAATAATTAACAGATCTTAATAAAATTTACTCTAGAAATGAAGCTCGGGGAACAGTGTGCATTTCTCAGTCGACTATATACAACATACCTAGAGTTGTAAACTACATGGAGGTCGAAAATATTTCGAAACCAATTTGGTTTACGTTTGGGCATGCTAATTGGAGAAAAGCTAGGATACTGTATATGCAGTTGCGAACCGAGTTATTTGCAAAAGGCAATTCCGAACAGTGTCACACAGTTCTCTATAAAGATTGGCGAAGCTTCTTGGAATGTTCCCTAAGACGTAACCAGCGAATGGAATACCTGATTCCAAAATATCCGCTACACCAAATATCCTACCATCATTGGACAGTTCCCAAAAATTCAACAAAATGGTAATGTAACAAAGATGGAGCGCTATAGTAACTTAGTGGAATACACAAAGCTGATTGTAAAATTATAAATAACTAGACAGAAAGCACTAAATATAAATGTGTTTATATATATTTTACATACATTTCTTATTTATCGTTATCTATCTATACATCTTAATATTAATATATATCTATATATATATATATATATATATAATTATATATAATTCCACACAAACAATATGGAAAGCGATAAGTCGGAGACTGTGCAATAACGGAACGACTGGGCCAACATTACTCAAACCCTGTAAAGTAGGCAACATTTTTTGGCCTGCCCCCCTCTGGCTGTGGGTTTACTGAAACGTATGACACGAGATTTATTGCATAGTTTAGTGCATATGGTGAGGGAATTCACAGCGTTTCCGGTTAGTTCGGGTCAAGAAAAAAGAATGCATCTGAAATTTATTTCAATTGCGATTCGCTTGATAAATGCATGGGCAAACTTAAGATTTATGTTGAGGGTCAATTCTCTAGGTCAGAGGCGACCGACCCGGCCCGAAACGAGCTCGACCCACTGGGCGTGTGTGCCTCTGTCGACCCAAGGGCTACATTTTAATTATCGAGTGCTGAGGGCAATGTCACGACCCGCACATACACATACACGCACACACACTCAACAGGCTTTGCCCCTTTCCTCACCAACTGACAATTGCTGACATTTGCCTTGTCCTTTTGTTTACGCAAATAACGCCAAGTGGCAGATGTCTAGCGCCTTTGTTGTTGCTGCTCTAATTGTTATTGCTATTGTTATTGTTGTTTTTGTTGCTGTTGCTGTTGCTCTTATTGTTGTTGCTTTTGCAGTCTCAGCTTTGCGGTCTTTGAAAATTTTCACTTGGATTGCAATTTAATTGCCGTGGTTTCTCAGCAAAGCAAATGCTGTCAAGTCCTTCAAGTATGTGGGTGTGTAATTTTCTGTTCATCTCTTATTTACAATTATTAAATTACATTTTCATTTAAAGATTGTGGATTTCACCAAATATGATTGTGGTGTGGCAAAAGTTCGTTTCTATAGGAAATCTGTCTTTTAATCTATCAATTTAAGGCCTTGTTTAAAGTTCAAAAGTTATTTAGAAGACGGTAAACCTCCATGTCTTTTTTTATACCATTCGAATAGGCTTTCCAGACTCGTAGATAATTCGTCTTTGTCCGTTTAATTTAAGGCTAGTTCCCTGCTTTCTCTTTTACCAAATTGAAGCGCAGCATATGGGGAAATAAATAAATATATAACTTTAATATCCACTGAAAGCAGCTAATAAATAAAATGAGCTTTTGTCTACAAGTAAATGTATCTTTTCGGCCTTTCTTGCGTTAACGCTAAATTGTCAACACGAATTTAATTCTTGGCTCATTTGACGCAAATCAAATATCCAATTTATTTGACTGCGCAAGCTTAATTAAAGATTACCCTCGAAATGTTAAATAGGAATCTTTAATTCAAGATTTTCTTAGCCAGGCTCAAGTGCTGTTCGTGCTATTCTGGGCGCTGGCCAACTGGCCCATTGTCTGGCATATTAATAGGCGCGGTGGCCATTGTTTGAAAATATGCAGCTCATTAATTAGGCGCACAAGCAATGCTTTTGGTAACCTTGAGATTTTTCTTAAAGGCCATTAATCATGATCAAGTTAAGGTTTTTGGTCAACGCTCTAATAGATATTACAATATAATTATGATGAAAATTATGGTCAGATGGGGCTAGAAATAAAACTTTTTCAGCTTTACTCGAGAAAATTAATCAAATAAATTCATAAAAAAAAGAAAGCAAATGGAGGAAAAAAAACAACTGTAAAAAAATAATAATAAGCAACTGTTGAGCAATTCATTACGCTGCAAGCCGTCTGGAACTTAGCCGGGAACTAAACGAAGTTTGACGAGACGAAATCCATAAAACCCATAACGAAGACGTTGCCACACAAAGAATGTGCCATGGAATGGCAGAGGGAGAGAAGTGTTGTCGTCCTTGTTCTTGGCGCTAATCAAATTGCAAATGTCGCACATTAATGCTAAACAATTTGCCCAAAAGACAATAAAGTCACGCATACGCCCTGTGCGCACCGCTGTGGCTGTGTGTGAGTGTCTGTGAGTATGTGGCTCGAAATGAACATGTTACACACACACACACACACACATACACAAAGATACGTCTGTTGTCACAATGATAAGAGCAAATGTGATTGACAAGGATATAATTTAGAAGTTTTTGGCAAAATGACGACGCATTTACCCCAATAATGCCGCGCGCACGTCTCTTAAATATGTGTAAGCATTTAACATTATATCCGTGTCAAGTTTTCACGCCCCATTTGAGCTGTCAGCAGCGAAAAGCCGCTCTTCTTCTCATTCAATTAGTTTGAATTTAACACTTTCGACTGATAAGCTGGCATGCATATTGAATGTCGAAGATATAGATCCAGGTCTTAGCATTAATCTGGGTTTTTGTAAATGTAATGAAATATATGATATGTATAATATATATATTTATTTGATTGCGGCTTATTGCTAAATATCCCTTTGTTAGAATCTTTTACATGAAGGGTATTGACTAGACAGGTGTCGAGCTTTTTAATCGAATCTTAATATATATATTTTTATCATTTGTTGAGCTTTAGTTAAACTATCTTTTACGCTCATAAAGAAATCTTCCTTGCATACTCTCTAGAATTTATATCTACTCTAGAAACATACAATTATTTCATCTAACACACAACATACATATATATTTATGAAGATCCTTGCTAATACATCATTTTATCGAAAACCCTCATATGAAGGGTATCATTGCGTCTATCATAATTTTGTCAGCCACCCGCTTGTAGCAGATCAGCTAAAGCAGCTTGCTCTGGAACACCTCAACAATATGCGCTCAAGGCAGCATAATCATTTGTCCTTGCAGTACATCGTTTAGCTGTCGCCTTTAGCCAGGTGCTCAAATACACCCACAAATATACGCACAGATACATTCACATATATGTTATGTATGTATCTGGTAACCATAACTTTGTTTGCCTAGTGCCATCTTCTGGGAATTGCCGCTTAACTTTAGGTAATACCTCAACGGTCGCAAATTGATTTCCTTTCACCATGTTTTATGTATACATTTTTGTTGCTTGCATACATTTTCGTATTTTCTTATTTGTTGGTTTTGCACCTTAGCGTTAAATTTAATTTATGCACTCGAGACTTTTAGCCACAGCGGCAAATGTGATTTACCCGCTGCTTTTATGATGGCTACTTTGTTTTTGTTGCTTTTCTTGCTTGTTTTTTTTTTGTTCCTGTTTTACTAACCTAAATTTATGAGCTTGTATAAGAGCCACAAAATTTATGGCCAAACATTTGTCTCGTATGGGATTGGAGAAAGATCTGCAGGGCACAATTTTCTTCTTAATTTTTTTTACCTGACAAGTTATTCAAGCGTTTGTTGGAAAAAGTTTAATCAAGTACATTTTAGTTTTGGAGGCTGTAAATTGAAAGTAATCTGCGTAATATTAATTATTCTATTCATGCAAATTATAATAGAAAACCCTAGAGGAATATCTCAATCTGATTGATCCTTTGATGTGATGGCTAGGGGAAAATTATTGGCAAATATTATAATTAGAGCAAATTAAATATTATTCAAAAGTTCATTCACCTTTTCAGGGTAAAATGGCCAAGGACAGTGGCCAAAAATATATATAAGTTTATAAAATTGGCTGCCTCTTAAGCATATCATTGGCCTTGCTTTAATATCGCCTAATATCACAACAGGGTATTTGGATTTAACGATCACATTTCGTTCAAAGTGTTCAATAAACTTAAGATGTGCTGTTAAACTTGATGAGCTGGACAAAGTCAACAAATCATAAAACTGATTATTTAATGACTGAACGATAAATTCGATTGAATGAGTCATTGGCTATTTAAGTTAATGTGCATATTACATACATAAATAGCGAAAAAGTAAGGATATCTTCGGCATGCTGAAGATTTAATACCCCTTTTGAACTTTCCCCTCTTGCAGATATGTGAGAAAAGTGAAGCTTGTAAATGCTCACTTTGATGAAAATATCTTGGAAAATAGAATATTTTGCCATGCAACTACTACCGATCATTACTATGAGAACTATATGATGAGGAGGTCCATTGCTGATCATATTGATGTTCGTTCCCATGCCAGCTAAATGACATTGTGGTCCGAAGCATCTCCGATATGTGTACTCCTTGTAACAGAAAGAAGGAACTATGCAAAGTTTTACGACGATAGCTTTACAACTGAGAGACTAGTTTGCATAGAAACAGACTGGCGAACAGACGGACAGACGAAAAGGGCTAGAATCCAGAATACATATACCTTAAGCGTTTAATTTAGTGCGATATACTTTTAATGTCAAAATCTTAATACCGTCTACAAGGGCAAATATTTGTTTATAAAATATATATATGTAAATATATTTTATTTCTGATTTGTACTTTTAAATTATGTTTCAGTAGTTAGACTAAAAATAGTACCATAATACTTATATAAATTTTATTTCTAGGTATTTTAAAATTATGTTTCAATCACACACTTTGTTTTTAAATTCCGTGGTTCAATATTTGGTAAACAACACTTTTGCCAAACAAAATTCAAAAATCAATTGCATTATTTAAAGTTAGCACGGTTCCAAAAAATAAATGCTCTGCCAAGCGACTCTGCAGCCAGCAATTACCCCAATTTCTTTTGCCAAGTTTGCTTGACTCTGACTCTGTGTAAATGTATTTGCGGGAGTTTCCGTTTCCGTTTTTCCATCCGTTTGTTGCTATCTCTTCTGCTACGAAAGTAACTTTGGCATTAAGTGCAACTCACACTTGCCGCAAAATGTATATATACACAGACACAGACTTAGGCAAAAAGCAGTGCACACTCGACTGGGAAAATAACATGGGGAAATTCTCTAGGTATGTGTAAATGTGAGAAATATTTATTATTTAAAAATTAAATTAAGGCGTCCCTTTAAATCGTATTATATTTTTAGTTTCTAATTGGTTTTGTCACCTGATTAGATTTTTATTTATTTTGTAGAACTTTGGACGATATAAAATTTTATTTTTATTTCTGTTCAAGTTCATGTTTTTTTTTTTGCACTGACTACAAGGAACTTGTGTACTCTTCTGGACACTTTTACTAACTTAAGCATTGTCATTTACATATTTATACGATTCCTATTTCAGAAAAAATAATTGATGAGAAATCTAGTGGAAAAGCACTCGATCACAGTAAATATTCAATTATTGTTGCACTAAAATGCATTTGTTCGCCGTAACTTATGTCAAAAGTCCAAAAATGGTTGGTGCCATTCCGTCTAGGCACAAAAACCAACTCATTTGCAGCCAGGTAAGTCGTTTTATGCATTTGTTTGCCCGTTTGGCTACACATTGCAATTCATAGAATTTGTATGTAAAAATGTTTTTTGTTCCGGTTTTAGACATTTTCTTTCAAAAAATAACAATTTAACTCGAATTCAAATTGGAAGCACTTGATTTGCTGTCAGCTCAGCTCTGACTGCTCTGTCAATTATTGTAGAGAATCTATTGAGTTGCTTTGGTTTTGGTTGTAACTCTTTCTCTCGTTTAGTCAAATGAATTAAAATCTTGTGTGTAAAACGATGTCAGTGATTGGTTGGCTCGGTTATAAGAACAAAAGCTCACAATTTCAGTTTAAAAGTGAAAATAGTTTCATTGAATAAGAAATATTTGGGTGAAGTTTGTCTAAAAATGTACATACATAAGTTATAAAAATGCCGGCCCCCGGACCCTGAACCCTCTTCTTCCAACCCCAAATGAATAAAAATAACTATTTATTAAGTGATATATACTAATTCCCTATTTCACAATACATTCTTTTCCCTTTTTATTTGGTATAAATCAATATATAAATCTAAAAAAATATGGAATATAAGTGAACAAATCTTTTAGACAGCTAAAAACGTATCTCTCAAATAAGACGCACAATTTAATGCAAATATCACTAGCTTTCAAATGTAATTTAAAAACATTATGAACCGTATATAAACCTAACTTTAGGATACCACTAAAACGTATAATCTAATTGTTAAGTTCTTCAAGTACAAATCGTAAATTCCAAGTCGAATAGCATGTGGAGTTCATTTTAAAGTCAAGAATAGTCTTGAAAACATTTATGGACCGTTTGTGTCTCTAGTGCCCATATCTTTGTAGACTTTATGTACTCTTGGTTCATTTACCGTCAAGGAAATAGCTAACTAAAGTCTTCTATTTTTGCCAAGACTCAAGAATTGCGTCACAATGCCGCCGACGTCGCCAGCCGGAAATTGTTTTGACGTTTGTTGTGGTTGATAAACCAGTTGATTTGCCATATCCGCCCCCTGACTACCCACTGACCACGCCCCTGACTACAACCGGCTATTTTATTTCTACGCGGATGTAACTTTCTCTGAGAATTTGTTATTCCCGTCGACCTCTTTGGCCAACTGAGCTTGGCACTTGCTCCTGTGCCACGCCCACTTGCCAATCCCTTTTTCATAATTTATGTTGCCAGTCCTTTTTGCATGTTGCACAACTCACTTGCAGCAAACTTAATTAATGCTTAAAGACTCAACCAACCACCAGTCATGTAAATTAAATTTTGCTAACAAAAAAAGATAGAATGCTTAATAAATGTATTGCGCCTATATCATGTAGCCCGGATGGATTCCACAGAATTGACTGAAGCTGTCGCTGCAATGCAGTCAGAGATAGAACCAGAATTGCCGACAAAATCTCGGCCAAAGTATGACGAAGTGTTAAAGTTAAAGCCGAGTCAAAGGTTAAAGCATATTGAAAACCGCTTGACACGACCTGCAAAAGGAACAAGGCCCAAGTCGCTGACATTGATCCAAGGCAAACATCGGCAATGCGTTGATTATGGCATAAATAATAAATGTGAAATTTATAAATGGGAGCATTGTCTGCCAGGCCAATTGCAATACGTATACGCCGCATGTAAGCCACGTTGTTAAATGCAACACGCAATGGCCAAGCAAATTGATGTGTGAATTCTAAGCACACAGTTGAGCACACACGTGTTTATTTTGTAAAGACAATCGCAAGTGAGTCAATAAAACATCACTGGAAAAAAGAAAAGAAACGTTAACAAAGAAAATGTCGAAGACAATTTGTGTAATTGATTAAGGATAATTGGCGGAAAGCGCAAATGATAAATAGTACAGGAAATTTTTTAGAAAATGGTTTACGAAATAGCGAAGTAGTTAATCAATACTTTCATTTAATCCCTGTTTTACAAAAACTATGCTGACTTTACTAAACTAAATCAGTACAAAATTATAACTATAGCATAAATGTAAAGATTGATAAAAGTTTAAAATAATAAGTAATATTTTGATAAAAATTTCCTTAAATTTTTAGCTTCGAGTTCTCAACGGAAAGTATGAATGAATTTAAGAATAATAAACAAACAAAAAATTGCATTTGAATACATATAACTGCATACGCCCTGCTGCTCCAGAGACGTCCACATACACAGATCCAAAGACGGGCTCATTGATATGCGAGTAGCAGCAAGACATGGCATAAACTGAGGCACTCTGGCTAAGGACCTCGGCAATAATACAGAAAAAATGAATGTTTATTTGGGTCATTATACAAACAGACAAGAAGAAGAGCAACTTAGTATGATAAATCGATGGCCTTTGAACTGTGAATCGTTGGATTCGGTTGAATTGAGCCAAACAAGACCAGACCAAAAGTCACATCGTCCAAATGGGAATGGGATTCGAATAATTAGAATAGATTAAGGTACACAGGTGAGCCCACAGCTGCGGTTGTTAAAAGAAGAGAGGCGAACCTGGCTTAGAGTAGATCGTATCACACCCACAATTACCATGCAAAATATATGCAAATCACAACGATACATTTGTATTGCCCTCCTTGGGGGCTTATGCATAGGCACATAAACTTTTCCCATGCGCATAATTTACGACTGAAATATGCAACAGCTTCAAGTAAATTGGTATGAAAATGTTATTCTAGCCTAACACATTTGTAAGCCAAAAAAATAAGGTAAAAGTAGCTTAGCAACTTAACAGGTAAAAGGGTTGAAAGAGACCAGGGCAGGGAAAAACTTTGAGTACTAAACATATACGATGTATTAAAAATATATGATGTATACTTTTTTTAGATGCATAAATAATTCTAGATTATGAATGCATATAAAAATAACTTAATTTTATAAATTACATTCATTTATAAACATGAGTTTAAAAGGGCTCAGACTCTAAATCTACTTTTCAGAAATAAATAAGTTTAGTTTAATATATTAATATATATATATATATTTATATATGAATTAATATTTTTTAGGATTAAAATCAAATCAATCACTAATCAAGTGAAAAAAAAATCATTGATGAAAATATAATCTTAATTGTACGGCTAATTTTATTATTTTTTAAAATTCCGTACAATATAAATAACATTAATCTGTTATTTTTATTCAAGTTCTTATTTTTACAAGTTCATATCTAAATACAATTTACAAATATTTATTTAGTATCAATCGTTCTTAAAGCTGTTCTTTTCAAATAAAAAAAAAGAAAAGCAATTGACAAGCAGCTTATACAAGCGTAAAGGAATACACTTTATGGAAAATGCCAGAAAATCGTAACGCCAACAGGAAATTGTACCTGCGATACAAGCTTTGCTGCACTTCTGGAATTTTTAATATTACACTCACTCGATTGCAAAGGCCACTCGCCGAGTGTGGCAGAGCCAAAGCGAAGCAAAGCTTAACCTGAGGTTAGGGCACTTGTTGGGCACTATTCAGTCCTTTGGCATCTAATGCCCCCCACCACACACCGCGCCTAAAGTTGTTGCAGCCTTGTTGTTGGCTGTGGAGTGTTCTTTGGGTTGTGGGGCAGTAAGATAAATTTACTGAAAAATATTTTTGTTACTTGAGAAGCAAAGCAGCCCATAAAGCGGCCAGCTGACTGAGCGCTTCCAAGCTCTAAGCTGAAATTTTTTAGTCTATGGCAGCCACACAAGTCAATATGCGCCAGTGCAGCCATAACAACGCATTTCCGCTTCCGTTCACTGGGCCGGATTTCTGTGGCAATAGAAGACATTTATTTTTGCTCTACAGCAGCCCAGCTTGACTATTTTGTAGCTGAAAAGTATGCTACAATATGGCATTCCTTTTCGGAGTTGCAGCACCCTCATATTACAGTATATTATTTACTATATTATAACAATCAATTCCGGGCTATTAGAGATGAAATTGTAAGTACATATACTACTTAATTGAATCGAATACAAGTCTAATAAGCATTTGCAATCGCCCAGACCGAAGCCTCCCTCACCTATATGCATTTGCCCCGAAAATAACCTGTCTCAGGGATTCGAACCCCAAACTTTGTGCTAAGCAGTGTACCTCTGCTTAACACAGCAAGCTTTGTTGTCTGAAACCTTTTTATACCCTCAACCCATTAAAAATAGGTAAAAGGGGTATAATGTTTTTATGCAAAATGTAAATGTATGTAACAGGCAGAAGGAAGCATCTCCGACCCCATAAAGTATATATATTCTTGATCAGCATCAATAGCCGAGTCGATCTAGCCATGTCCGTCTGTCTGTCCGTCCGTCCGTCCGTCCGTCCGTCCGTATGTATGAACGCAAGGATCTGAGAACCTATAAGAGCTAGAGACTTGAAATTTGAATTTTAGATGTAGGTGCTCCTAGTGCCCGCGCAGATCGAGTTTGTTTCCGATGAACGATAACTTGCCCCGTTTTCAAGTAATCGATAAAAATGTATATCGAAATCCCGTAAATAATAAGATCCAAGTCACCAAACTTGACATGTAGCTTCTAGAACAGTATATATATATCGATTATCTTTCATTTTATACCTATCGCCAACTTCCCGCTACTCTCTATCTATAAGCGCGCGCTGCATTTGCATGATGGAAGAAGAGGGTTCAGGGTATCCCCTAGTCCGTAGCTCCCGACAAGAACCTCTTACTTGTTTTTTATTATATGTGTTAACCAGCGGCTATTGCCTGGTCATGCTCGTGAAAACTTTGGCACTAATAATTTTGGATATTACATTTCCACGACCGAAAATTGAAATCCACCTGGTCTATCCAGATCTCAGCTTCTAGTATGAAATATGTTTGAAATTCATCGAATAAGGAACCAAATTTTGGAAACAACGTCTTCCGCCCATGTTCGTTTTGTGGTGAGAACCATGAAGCCGAAAAAAAAACTTTCGTTTAATAAACCTTTGCCCGGACTTTCCATCCAAAAGCGGTGAACTTTGCGAGAAACGTATCAAACAAATGCTCTAAAAGATCATTCAAATTAAGCTTCAAACTGATAATAACTAAAATAAGTTGAAAAATTTCCGCTAAACATACAGTTGCAGATGGAATTAATGATAAAGTCGCTAAAACACATATTCATTGAGTTCTTATGTAGGGATTTTAACTTATGTTTGAAGCAAATCGGAAAAAACTTATAACTTAACCAAATTGGAATTCAATTTGAGCGGGAAACGACACCACAGAGGAGGTGAAATAGACTTATGTAGTTTTCGTATTACAATATCTTGAGGCTATATGGAAAAGGACTTCTAAAATGTAGTACTGCAAAAGCTCATATAAACTTTAATAATTTGCTACCATCCTCTAAGTATGTTTTACCTCGGCCAGTTAAAGCTGCTCTCTCCAAAAATAAGCTCCAAATTTAATTGCATAATTAAAATCGAAGCTATGTTGAAAATTTATTAGAATTTGTTTGAGCAAATTAAAACAAGCATCCCGATTCACGGAAACGATGGCAATTTGATTTCGCTGCCCGAGGAAATGCGCAAAAATTGAGAACCGCAATCTATAATGAATGAGTAGTCAATTACTGGAAGCAAGTCGGCCTTTTAGAATGGGGTGCGAATAAGTGGAAGCTGAACGAGCTTCATTAAAATCATTACTCGAGAGAATTGTGATGGAAATCCAATTAGAGAGTGTGAATGGAAGCAACTAGCAAAGTTGACAATGTTTGTCATCCACGCTACATTTGGTTTTATCCACTGAACACCCGATGATGCCAACGATAATGCCTAAATCAAGCTGTGGGTGGAGGGAGTGCGGATGGTTGAGCCAGCTTTAGGTGCTGGAGCTGGGTGGACGCTCACTGTCAAGCCTGGCATGGCCAGGAAATTGCCGGAAATGTGCGCGTTGCGGTTTCGAATTGCTTTCAGTTAAAATCACTTCGAAATAGGCATAAGTCTGATTTATTTTTCATTACAGCTCTATACGACTTTTTTCAACTTGACCTAACAGTGGATTTTGATACTTAAGAAGCTATAGATCTTATATGTCTTAATTTGAGTTAAACACTTAATAAATTTTTCAAAGGCAACGTAGAATAAAATTCAGGCTGTTTATAGAATTCTCAGAAATGTCGCATGCGGCTCGTTTGAAGCGAATTTCCGGAATTTTTCCTTTCACCTCAAATTTCTAAGCACAAGCTTCCTATGCAATAGGTTATAAGTGTAAGGGGTTGCTTAAGACCACACACCCTAACAGGGCAGCAATGAATATAATTAGCTGAATTCTGAAAGAAAATGGTAAGACAGGGAGGAAGAATTTTGAAGCCATATAAGTGTGTAAAAGCTGGGTTAATAAAAGTGATTAAAAAAAATTTTTAAATATTTTTTACACATATTCTGATAAATTTCTTGTCTTGAATATAGTTTGAATTCTTAACTCTATATAGATTTTTTTCTGCAGAGAAACTACTTCACAATGGGGTCTTCGAAGTACCGCCAAAGACCAAAAAGCAAAAGGAAGTTCATTATATAATAAGCAAAATAATGCATTATAATCCGAGAAAGTTCTTTGAATTATTACAACATTTAATGTATCTTAATCTGTTGACTTAAATTTGAAGTTACAATTTGAAAATTTGGCAAGTAAGTTTTAGCAAATTTGTACAATTAAGTTTGTTAATATTTTGTGATTTGTTTTTAAATTCCAGCCAGTTAAATCTATTAAAATCTATTATTAAATCTATTAAAAATCTATTAAATGTATCATAGATTATTTCCTGAGATACAATATTCTCAAACCTTTCAACCTCCCAACCCTTTCTTAACCCTAATCAAATGCCAGCCCTGTTACAGATTGGCAGACTTTTGCATTCGGAAACAGGGTATAAGCAAACGTTAGCAGATAGATTTGGTAGCAAACGAAGAGGCTTTAATGAACCAATGAATGTCGCTTGTCCTGACTTTTTGTCCTTACGTATTTAACGCAAATAGCAACAGAATTTGCTAATCCAAACACGCACAGCAATTCGAAAGAAGTTGCACCTGCCGCAGGTACATTACCTTACCCCCCTTTCTCTACCTCTCTGTCTGCACCACACCACCAAGGGTCATTGTTTGCTGTACGAGCGAGCGGCAGGCAGACAAAAATTCACATTTTGTGTGACAAAATAAAGTCGCAATGTTCGCTGAAGCAATTGAAAATCATGTGACAGCTTTTCGCATCTGCACGTAAGCCACAGT
The DNA here is from genome assembly GCA_035045725.1 of Drosophila ezoana. Taxonomy (NCBI): domain Eukaryota; kingdom Metazoa; phylum Arthropoda; class Insecta; order Diptera; family Drosophilidae; genus Drosophila; species Drosophila ezoana. The sequence continues at coordinate 3,322,413 of JAWNOU010000005.1, read as the reverse complement.
AAATTGAAGGTTCTCAAGTTCATAAATTGTACAAAAATTAATTGAAAAATATTGTGATATTCATGAATGTTGAGATTTTCACTTACCAAGTGTTGAATTTTTTTTTGTTTTATATTTTTCTTCAGCTGCTGCTGTTGCTGACAGTTGCACTTGCACGCTTAAGTTGCTTTTCGAGTGGGTTTGGCACTCGTTTGTCCTTTCTCTTCACTTTTCGTTTAGGTTAAGTTCCACAGATATTTGTTGTTGTTGTTCTAGTTGCAGCATTGTCCTGCATGGCAGCTTCTTGATTTGAGTTTTTCTTTTCTCAATTTTTTTTTGAGTTTTGCACTTGGAATAACTAGTTTTTCACATGATTTAACATGCAAAGCGCAATTTGACTGGCAAGTTTTATGCATGGGCAAACTTTTATGTTTTTGGGCGACTTTTACTTATGCCTTTTTTTGGTGGCTTTCTATTTCACTCTGTACCTTTTGGCTTGAAGCTATTTTAAGCAGCTACAATTGAAATGCTCTATTTCACATATATGAGCATATATTTAACACTTTAAAACAATTTAAGTTTATTAATTTTTGTGATTTTATAGTAATTCCATGTTCTGCAAATGGGTGCATGTTTTGTTCAGCTACAAAAACTGCGCATACGCCGTGTAACACAAGTTGTTATTTTGCACGATTCATTTCTAAAAATAGCCAATAGCAAAATATTAGCTACAATATTGCTGAGCACCCACGCCGCGAGTTCTTTGTAAAGCAAACTATACTCGCTGCCGGAAGGCAGCATATTTCACACCATTTATTTGATATCGTTTTTACAGCTTTGTGATCCACTTAATTCGTTTTGTTTGCTAACTGACAACACAAAACAATCAATCGTTATTCAATTCAATTTAGTGGATCACAACAAATTGATGGCCACAATGCAGAGGCTTACAAAATCGATTGAGCCATGCTGCAAAGACGTTCAATTTACTCTTTAAATTTGCGCAAAGATAGCCCCAACTTTAAAGCTGGAATTTATTCAATTTAAATAGATAATTAAATATAATTTTAATTTTAATTTAGAACTTATATTTTTTAAGCTTATTCCAGCAATGTTCTAAGATAAATATTTTTTATATAACACCATTCGTATATATTATTTATTAAACTACCTTTAATTTTATTTATTTTTAAGCTTTAAGCACTGTAATTTTTATTATTTTATTGTTTTTAGATATATATTTTACCTTTAATAAATCTGTTATATTTCTTAAGCTTATGAAAAACTTGAGTTTATATTTTGAGAATAGTTTTATGTTTTATAAACTATTTTATTGTTATATATCAAATTGCAAATTTTTTTTTCGATCTTATGATATAAATTATAAAAAGTTTTATTTTAACATTTATTTTGTGAGTTAAAATATTTTTAATGTCAGTCCTTAAATTACGCACGTTTATTTACTATTTTTTAATGAAACAATTTTTAACTCAATTTTTTTTTATATAAAATTTAAATTAATTTTTTATTCTACACGCTTCTCACAATAAGTACGCAAAAGCTATAAATTTGCAAACACAATAAGCAATGTTTGATTTATGTACAATCGAAATCTGATTTCGGTTCTGATCCGAACTATAACGGCACTTGAGCACCTCGCTTCCGAATCGTTTGAGTTGTCGCGACAGACTAAACGGCTGCGGCCAAGTCCTCATCGGCATTGACTTCGCGCCGTTCCGACCATCAACGATTATGTTACGCGCTGTAGTGTTAGCAGCAGCTGCTTCGTCCGTTTACAGCTAAAGGTTCTGTTAATATGCATATGCGTTGGCGTTAGCAGCATCGCTTGCTTACAGCTGTAACAGCAGAGGGAGAGAGAGAGTGAGCGAGCGTTACAGCGCTGTTACAACTGCTGTTAGGCAATAGAAAGAGGCGCTGTTAGCTTTTGTTTTGTTGCGGTATGTTTTTGCATTGAACTTGAACTAGTCGGCAAAAATGCTGATTTTGTTGTTGCAGCTGCTGTTAAAGCACATTTTGCCGGCTACGCTGATCGAAGTGCTGCCGACGCAGGCGCTCTGCTCGAGACAGGCCAAGATTTTAGAAAAATATTTGAAAGACTTATTAAGAGTGGACAGAATAAACGAAATAAATTGTCTTAAATACTAAAATTTAGCAAAACAAAAGCTGGAAATATTGAATAGAGCTTTCGTATTTTAAAAACAATTAATGATGATTATTTTCAATTTTTAATTTACGTTAATCTGCCTGTTTGTTCTGGGGCATACGTTTGTATAATTATGAATAAATTTCTGCATATGTATTTTCATATATAACCTTTCATTCCATGCTTAACATTAAAATCATTGTTATTTTGTTAATTTATATCTGAAATTTTATTTTTTTTCTCTTATTAAGCAGATAATTAAACACGCAGAGCTCTTTTAGATTTCATAAGGCACATTAAACTTGAATAACCAATTTCTACTTGCCGCACGTGTCTATATTAACCCTTAGAAAAATGAAAACAAATATATGGAGCACTATTGCGACTTCGGTGCCACGTGCAACAACAAGTGGAAAGTTTTTGTGCAGCGGTCAAAATCAATTTAAAACTCGAGAACTACAAACGAGCAACGTGCGTTGCAGATCAACAAAATGTTTCGAAAGCCAAAAACAAGTTCGGAAGGTAGCATTTGCTCAGTCTCGTGGGCGTGTCAGGGGCGTAATTAATGCAATCACATGTGCACGACTCCTGCGGAAGAGAGGCCACAAGTGCAACAACAACAACAACAACAACAACAACAACAGCTACAACACCGACAACTGAGCACATTTTATGGACACTGCAATTAAGTGGGAATCGTAGAGGCGTGCCGGTGCTACATTGAGGGGTCTTAGTTTTGGCGCGTGTTCAGGAAAAAATAAAACGAAAAATTGTATAAAAATATCAGTTGCCTTGCAAGCTGATATAATTAACTTTAGTAACACGAATTTAATAATTGAGCGCAGATTTTCAAAACTATAATATATTAAACATAATTTTATAAGCATATAATTTGTTTTTTTATCAGTGCCATTTTTAAAAAAAAAAAAATACCTTTTCAATTTAAAGGATCTATCAAAACTCTTAATATATATTTCCCAAGCATCCTTTTCGTTAGGTTTTTTTGTTTTTCTTAAAAAAGACGTGCATGACATGCTGCAAATAGTTTTTTATCGATTGGCTGTTCCATAACTAAAATGCTTGAGTCAAGTGGCCAGCCAACGTGAACTTGACAATGAATACAGCATGCTAAGAGAACTAAAAGTCGTCAATGGCTGTGGTAGAGGCACAAAAGGGAGAGCAAAATATATATGTGTGTGTGTGTGTGTGTGTGCACAAAGGCTAAATGGATCCTAGGATACCAGGAAGTGCTTCTTGCCACAGGCTCAACGATTTGCGTGCATGCAAGTTAACAAACAAAAATCAATTGGCTGTCGAAACTGTAAAACTCGGGCTAAGGCTGATGAAAGGGGGTAAGAGCTTAGAGGGTAAGTATGCCAGTTATAAGCCGCAAACTAGCCAAAGTATAGTTAACCTTAACCTTGGCTTAACCTTAGCCAGGCACGGGTTGTATAATAAATGAACGGAAAGGATTTTATAAGGTTTCAGGCTTTTCATCAAAATGCGTCTAGTTTAAAATGAACTATAAAGAATATATACAAAATATAATACCATCTACTTATTTTATTTCCTTAGACAAAAGAGCTGCTGACAAAAAAGAGGAATGGCGATAATATTTTCAGCCGATTATATAAGAACTAGCCGGTATAGCCCGGCCTTGCCCGTGGCTCGTATGTTATAAAACCAATGTTCTCAAACAAATTTGAAAATGATTTTGAAACTGAGCGGACGGTAAACAAACTACTTTCATACAAAAGTTTTCCGCCCTTTAAATTTTCCAAATCGCTGAAACACGTATTCATCATATTATTATGTAGAGCTTTGAAAATAAGTTTGATGCAAATCGGACAATACTTAAAATTCACTAAAAAACTCTTTTAAATGCACTTTCCACCGAAAGAGTTTAGATTTTACGAAATATGTGTAGCAAAATATTTAAAATGTAGTCAAGAAAATGCAATAATTTTCATGGATGCACACAATTGTGATTGAGAACACAAAATTCTATAAGTATATTACTTTAGGTGATTTAAAAGTATATAATAAAATTAATTGAAATTCTCAAGGTATTCGTCAATCTTTCTAACTATACTGATTAACAAGGAAACCCTAACAAATCTCCTCACACTCCCCTCGCATGCAATGATAGCATGTTAAGAAGCAAATTGCATTTGAAATCCTTTGTGCGTTGGTCAAGTTCAAGTAGAAAAGTAGTCATAAGTCGCAGTCAAGCACGACAACAAGGGGTTTGCAGGACAATAGCATACGCCTCCACGAAGCTATTGGTAAATAATTTAAGTATGTGTGCGCTCAGCTTAAGACATCGCTTGCAAAGGGAAACAAATGGGGGCTGTCATTAAAGAGAAAAAATGGCTGCCTTTGGCCTTGAGTTTGCGGCAATTTCAGAAAAAATTTAATTTGTGTCGCTGCGTGACGCGGTGAAAACGAATTTCAGTAAAGGAAGAACACTCAAGAGCACACTCTCACACACACACAACCGCAAATAACCAGCGAGCACACAGCTACGGCAGCTGCTCAATTAATAAGTTAATTGATTTTTTGTTCAGCAAATTGCAAAAACACAATATGTTAATTTGCGCGAACGGTGCGAAGAAACGAGTGGAAGCAAGAAGGACTCACCCGACAGGTAGAAAATATCAAATATTGTTGCAGTTAAAGTAAACGAAGCAGAGAAAACTGATGCTAACGAATCCATTCATACATATACATGCATATACATACATATATGTGATTAAAATAGTAAGAATTTAAGAAAAAGTGGCTGAGAGGGTCAATGAGATGCCTTGCAAGCATGACACAATTTCATGAAAATCGCATAGAAAGGCGTTCAGCAATTTAAGAGTAGGTAGAGTATGCAGCTATATGCATTAAATAAAAGAGTCTGCTAGACTGATATTACAAAAAAAATTTAATATGCTTTTATAAAGTTAAGTTTTCTCATCAAAAAGAGTAAGGAATTTTTAAAAAAATTAATAATAAAACAAGTAAGAGGTTCTAGTCGGGAGCTCCCGACTAGGGGATACCCTGAACCCTCTTATTCCATCACCAAATGCAGCGCGCGCTTATAGATAGAGAGTAGCGGGGAGTTGGCGGTATAAAATGGAAGATAATCGATATATACATACTATTCTAGAAGCTACATGTCAAGTTTGGTGACTCTAGCTCTTATTATTTACCAAAATTGCTTAAAAAACGGGATTTCGATATACATTTTTATCGATTACTTGGAAACGGGGCAAGTTATCGTTTATCGGAAACAAACTCGATCTGCGCGGGCACTAGGAGCACCTACATCTAAAATTTCAAGTCTCTAGCTCTTATAGGTTCTGAGATCGTTGCGTTCATACATACGGACGGACGGACGGACGGACAGACAGACGGACATGGCTAGATCAACTCAGCTATTAATGCTGATCAAGAATATATATACTTTATGGGGTCGGAGATGCTTCCTTCTGCCTGTTACATACATTTGGATTTTGCACAAAAACATAATACCCCTTTTACCCATTTTTAATGGGTTCAGGGTATAAAAATAAGTTAAAAAACCAAACTAAGATTATTAATTAAAACAATTGATAAAAAAATTATCAAAGTTAAGATTATAAATTAATAAAATGTATGTTATTAGCTAAACAACTATTTTAAGAAATTTGTTAAAATAAAACAAACAAAATATATAAAATTTTTAAATTAATTTAGAAAACAAAATAAATAATTTGATCGCAATACCATTGTACATGTGTCTTAACTACTAGACCATAAAAAAAGTAAATAAAAATGTACATAAAACAATAATTTTGTATTCGAACCATAAAAAAATTGAGCTGAGAACGACTTTTCCTTTTAAAAGCACGATTTTATTCTAAGATTAACGTAAATAATTAATGTTTAAAGCTTATTTAAGAATTTTATTTTTATATGTTTTTGATATTTTTTCAACAATATATCTCAAATATTTGTAATAAAAAGGCTTGACGACCAATCGCTATCATAAATTGCCATTTCTGTCTTCTATCTTCCACTTTTGCATTTGTTACTTTGGAATGGGCTAGAAAAAAAGACGCTACAAGTTGATAGCTATTTACTCCGTAAACGCCGTTAACGCCTTCCCGCGCAATTAGGACAGCCGACGGAAAATAGGCAGTAAAAATAAAGTTTTGGCGCGTGCAAATGTTACGGCTGGCTTTTAGACGTTGGCCTAATGAATAAGTATGGCTGCGAATGGCATAAAAGTGTCTGCGCCCGAAAGCTGGCAACACTTTCTGCGCTAATCGAAGCTGACCTTTCGCAGCATCAGCAGCTGCGGCCCGGCACAAATATTCTATTGAGCCTAAGGGAACAGGTTGTGGTCGGTTTTTTTTGTTTTTTTTTTTGTGCCAGCGGTTGCCTGTAATGCGGTTATCCGCAAGCCCCATTTCGCATTCCGTGTGGCCAAGCGTCAGCAGCTCACAGGCTTTCTGCATAGATTGTGGCACAGTGCTGAGCTTCTATCGCCTGGTGCGGCATGCGGCATGTGGCACGTTTGCTGTCGTTTTGCTTTTTACTTTGGGTATTTTTCTGTGCCATGTGCCAATTTTGCCAGAGTCGCAGTCAGCAGCTCTTTATGCCACTCCTCACTCTGCTTGTTTTTACAGACACACTCATGCACACACGCACACACATCTTTGTCTACCGTTTGTGCATGTATTTCGACTGTTGGCTTTGACGTTTCGTGGCGGCACCGAGAAAACAAAAGTTGAAAGTCTAATGAACCCCTTGGCAAATTGCGATGCGAAGCGATGTGATGCTGCGTTTGCAAAGGCGCATAAAGCAGAACATCATACACAAACGCAAACAAACAAAAAACACACAGATACACACATGTACAAACACACACACACATGCACTTACGCACACGCACATTACACTGAAAGTGTATTTAAGATGTCATTGTATGTGGCTATGCATTTAAATTTATGTTTTTTTGTTAGTTGACAAAATCTTTGGCAAATGCACAGAGTAGCGCCTGTCGCAGCACAATATGCTCGGAGCTCCACGTGACCTTTGAACCCATTTGTCCCAACTTAGGGATATATGACAATTCCAATTCATAGGATGGATGAAGTTGTTAGCTATCAACATGCGTCTAGAACGCATCTACACGAGCCTGGGATTCAAGCCTTAAGAACTGCATCGCATAGATTTCGATACAAAGGAATATGGCATCCTCTTCCTGACTTTCAATATATATATTTACCTTATATATATTACAATTTATTTATTTTAAATACAATATTTTTTATTACATTAAATTAACGAAACTTGTAACACAATAACTGGAGATGGTATATCTCAGCTATTTGATATAAATTTATTTATTTGAATTATTTTTTCAATTTAAGAAACTAAGAGCCAAAGAAAAATTAAATATATACTCATTAGAGTTACATTTTAAATTTGAATAAAATGAAGCATGACAATTTCTAGAGTTTATTCGTCCCACATTTATCTAATTATGCCAGACACTCGAATAATGGCTCAGACGGGGGCAAGAGAATGCGACACACGCACACACCTATGCACATTTTTAAGTGTTCAATCAATCGTTGGGTTAACAACATTATAAGACCGTATGTCGAGCAGAAATAAAGAGGCGTTGCCACGGCTTCACAGACGGAGACATAAGCATTTAGCGAAATCTGGCCAATTTTTCAAACAAATGTGCTAAAAGTAGCTTGAACCAATGCAAGCAAACAAGTTAGATGGGCAGCGGAGGGGGAAGCCATTCACATGACAACAGCCCGGCAAAGCAGGCACTGAACTAGCAGGCTGTCGTTCCCAGCTCAGGGATATGCCAATTTAATTTAAAGAAGAAAATTAATAAATTTAATAAACATGCAATTTAAATATGGTAAATACTATAAATTCAAAATCAGATTAACGAAAGGATTAACAGTGCCTATATAAATTGTTGTTAAAGCTTTTTTTGAGCAAAACAAAAAATAGTTAATAAATACTTGTATTTGCCGAATGCAAAGCTGATTACTTCCGGCTCACAAGTATGCAAATATCTAATTTAATTTTGCGAATATGTAAATTTTTACTGCAGCCCTATTTCTAAGCGAATAAAAACACATAAATAATTTCAAACTGAAATATGTTGTCACTTTCAGCTTCATTGAGCCGCATTAAAAACATATTTGTTGCGCACAGACGGATTTTGTCACTAGCCAAATTTATGGATTATTTAAGTCTCGGGGAGGCAAACAAATAATGAAATTGTTGCCAATGGCAACTTTTGGCCTTTTGCCCCTAAGCATGCGCTTGCTGGCCATTTTCTAGCTATGCGGCGGCAGAGATTGAGTCATGTTTGGCCACGCATTCTCTCAACGCAAATTGCAATCAGTCGCACAGCGAACGGAATTCAATGCGTGGCAGCGATTCTGAAAAACAATTTCTGTGGGCGTTGCATGCAAAATTAAATTCTTAGCTTTATGGTCAAAGAACTGAATCAGGCAGAGAGTGTATTAATTCATGGTGAGAAGCCCAGCAACAGACCAATCAGTCCAGCGACTGAATATTGGAATAAAAATAACGAGAGCCACGGATGCCACATGTGGCACCAACAGTTGTATACCCTTGTAGAAGGTATTATAATATTGTCAAGAAACGTGTAGCATATAGAAAGAGACAACTAATACTCCACAAAGTATATATACTCTAGATCACCATCAACAGCCGAGATAATTTTGCCATGTCTGACTTCCGTCTGTCTATCCATCTGTCCATCTATCTGTCGGTCATTTTTCGTGAGAGCTAGTCTCTCAGTTTTAAAGCTATCGACTTGAAACTTTGCATAGGTCAGTCTTTCTGTTGCAAGCAGTACCCATGTTGGAACCGTCCGGATCCGGCCATTGGAAAAATTTTTTGCTTATAAGGTATCTTGCCCAAACCCGACATTTACTCGTTAAACAATGCTGCTTACATTCATATATTATATTATATATAGCTATATATTATATAGCACTATATAAAGAATCGGTTGAAACATCTTTTTTTGTATCGCAAGCTATTATGTTTTCCAAGATATTTTTATCAAATTCAGCATTCACGATCTTCACTATTCTAACGTAATGCACACGTTTTCAAGGGTATAAAATCTTCGGCGTGCCGATGCCAGTATTTTATTTCGTTTGTGCACTTGAATTTCTTCAAAATTGTATAATCCTTTCCTGGTTGACCTTTAAAATATTATTTTTGTCCATATTTTTTTCAAGCTATGCTCTTGATAAAAAAAACTACGAATTTATTTTAAATTAATTTTTATAAAAACTTTAAATTTGGCACCAGCAGTTATATTTATTTAATACAATTTATTAGAAAAAATATTTCTAGTTATGTATAATGCAAAACAAAACTATTTATAAAACTGTTTGTCTCTATGTACAAAATTATTTGAGACGTGGAGCTTTATGGGTGGATTTCATTGGATTTAATTTGGCTCAAACTACAAATGTGGCTCAATATGAAGCTATATTTTGTTTATTAATATATTTTATATATATATAGTTATATTTTATTTGATAATGAGTATAAATTAAGCTCAATAGTCATTAAATCTTGTTCGTCTAAAAGCCATGTGAAATTTCCGGTGAGTAGGCACAGACAGGATAAGAAATGGGATTTATACATATAAATATATTCACAGCATGCTAACTAAAGCCGTGAGGGTAAAATGACATAAACAAATAACAAGTTAGTTAAATATTCATTTCAGTTACATTCACAACAGTTACAATTCAACTCGAGCAGCATCATGCAAATTTAATTATCATATTTAAGCTAATCACTTGACAACTTACAGATATAAGAACAAGGATTGAATGGTAATAATAAATAATAGTTAGGCGGCAGCTTGTCTACCAACAAGTTTGAGCCAACATTTTAATTCATAGACATCTACTCAAAAGTTGAATATGCCGCCCCGAGCCTAAGCGTTTTCTTCTACCAAGGTCCATGTTAATTGCCTGGCCAAACAATTTAAAATTCAATTAAAATTTAAGAAATGCCCACGCGCATACAAAACTTTATAGCTGTTGGCAATTTATAATTACGGCGGAATGGTGTCGCAAGCAGGTGGGCGTGTCAAAAGTTCTAACCGCCCAAGCAGGCACGTGGCGTATCAATAACTTACAATTAACAAATCTGTTTTGAGATAGGGGCGTGGTCGACTGCCCAACACTTGTGCACTTAACAAATAGATAATAATGACGGCTCTGTTTCAAGTGCCGCCTTCGTGTGTAGCCTAAGCTGCCTTCGCTAGAGTTCAGCGACACCAAATGGAAGTGTGTGCATTGCATATTTACACAGTGGCTGCCGAAAAGCAAGCATCGCTCATTTATATTTATTAAATTTGCTGCCTGCAGCAAATAGGCGAATAACGTCATCAATTGACAACAAGAACCAATAAGAAAGACATATTAAATTTGTTACATTTAAGCTCAATTGTTGTGATTGTAAACATGACTGACTCACTATTTCTATCTTAATTTTACTACACCATATTGAAATTTATTTAATTATTAATATATTTTTTATTTTTTGTTGTTTCTTATAATCTTATTATTATTCTGCATATATTTTATTCATAATATATTTTAAATATTTAATTAATCAATAATAATAAGATAATTCAATATTTTTAAAATAGAAAGGTCGCCAAATCCAGAAATTCATACTTTATTAATATTAAGGTCCGATTAATCTTATATTCATAATTCAAATAAGACGTACTTATTATCGACATTTATAATATGATAAATAGGACTTGTATATAAAGCGCCTTAAGAAATATTCTACGAAAACCATATATATTTTTTTTATATAAAATATCGCACCTACAACTTATTGGTAGGTCTTTAAGGGTAGGTCTTTAAGGGCAACTTAAACTGAAATATACATGAAGCACGCATAAAAAATTTGATGTCTCCAGCTCCTAGACTCTCAGACAAAGCAGACGAGCAATCCGACAGACAAAAATAGAATAAATCATATTTTATTATACATTTTGTGTTATATGTAATTGTTGTATATTCTATATATTATCTTTATCCCCCTCAGCGCATTTTCTCTGGGCACAATGTACAATTGGGTTTGGCAGGCATTATCGTAAATTGAACATCGCTATGTTCTGTGTAAACGCCATCTTTATGAGAAAACTATTCAAATATTAGCCCAAGCTCGCATTATTTCAGAGATTTGCGTATCTAGAAACCCTTAAAAGTTCAAAATTCCACTTAAATTTGATTCGATTTGTTTGGCCAGGCTAGGCAAAAAAGTTGTTTGTCCAAGCAGCTGGCGGAATGAGAGCTAAGAAAACGCCCCCAAGTATGCAATGCGATTTGTCAGAGCTTTTATATTAGGCGTTGCCGTGCCTCTAATCGCCTTCAATGCCATGTGGCATGCAACATATTGAACTGGTCTCCTGCCCCTCTCTACTCAAACTTGGCTCGGGTCAACGTACGACTAACAGCCAAGAGTTGGCCAAAAGTAAAAGAACGCATGAAATTTGGTTTTAAAAATCTGTGAGTCCGGTCAAAGTTGAATGGTCAGCCGTGCCAAAAAAGTCAAGCATTTAACTGGTAATCTAATTGCCAGATGCAAATTCAAAGCCAGAGGTAACGAGCTGAACAAATCGGGTTCGGGCTTAACGGAAATTTAATAACAAAACCCGGGTTGAAGAGGCCGAACCTAAACTGGGAAATAGTGGAGACATTTTTTAAGTGAAGCGTGCCAGACAAAAGCTGAAAGAAACAAGTAAGAGGTTCTAGTCGGGAGCTCCCAACTAGGGGATACCCTGAACCCTCATATTCCAACACCAAATGCAGCTCACGCTAATAGATAGAGAGTATCGGGGAGGTGGCGATAGGTATAAAATGAAAGATACTTGATATATATATATAACTTTTCTAGAAGCTACATGTCAAGTTTGGTAACTCTAGCTCTTATTATTTACAAAAATTGCTTAAAAAACAGGATTTCGATATACATTTTTATCGATTACTTGGAAACGGGGCAAGTTATCGATTATCGGAAACAAACTCGATCTGCGTAGGAACTAGGAGCACCTACATCTAAAATAGGTTCTGAGATCCTTGCGTTCATACATACGGACAGACGGACGGACACGACAGACGGACATGGCTAGATCGACTCGGCTATTGATGCTGATCAAGAATATATTTACTTTATGGGGTCGGAGATGCTTCCTTCTGCCTGTTACATACATTTGCACTTTGCATAAAAACATAATACCCCTTTTACCCATTTTTAATGGGTTCAGGGTATAATAAGGAAAGCGAAAGTAAGAGCATAGTAGATGCTCTTTAAGCACCTCAAAATGGGAAAGTAAAGCCATCAAATAGAGAACATAGCTTTTATAAAAGTTAAAAAAAATAAAAAAATTAAAAAATTAAAATAAATTAGTTTCATTAGTTCTTACAGATATTTGTATATATATGTATATGATATATGTATATATGTGTTATTTTGTATAATCAAGCTCGATAGGAACCATATAAAAGTTAAACCATAAATAAATATGTTCACAATCACATATACATCTCTCATTTACTTTCTACAGCAAAAATATTCAACATTTTAGAATACTTTTCAAACCATTCCGGTATTCGATACGTATGTGCAAAAATGTTACCGATGCATTAAATTGGGCTAGAAAATGCCAATCAAAATCCCTGGCATAAAGGCTTCCAAGAAATGTGTGAATGGAAACGTGCGTTGTTTTCGGACTCCCGCAAGCCATAAAACGCACGCCATTGTATTTTTTTCCTAGAACAAAACTCGAAAGATGAAGAGCATATAAATCTGATTGCCACAGAAAAATTCACAACGGAATATACATAGAATCTAGGATTGTTTACCAGAATCGGCTTTAGAGTTTTATGGCGTCGAAGATGACTCGAAACTATTTCTTAAAATTTCTTTAACAAAAATATTTACTATTTGAACGGTATTAAGTTCTTGCACAAAACTTGAGCTTTAACTTATTGTACTTATGTAAAGGACAAAAAAAACCTATATTGGAGAAGTTTTATGCATTCCCCACACACATTTTACACACTTATTAAATGCAAAAGAATGTTATAATCATTTTTCCGCACAAGCAGGCAGGCCAACCAACCAGCAGACAACATAGCAAACAGTCAAAGGACAAGTGTCAGATGCCTGACAAGGAGGCAGCAGGACAACAGCAGGACGAGCTACTTGCAAGGCGGTTGCAAGTTTTTTAACCAAGAAAAAACCCCTTAACCTCTGCCCCTCCAGACGGTGGTCTTAGTATTTATTGGCCATCAATGGCAGACAGTACACACGGCTGTGAGCGGCAGCTGTCCGGTGCGATTTACGAGGCAGCAAAGGATGTGCTACACCTAACTTAAGACACGGCGTCTGGTATTTGCAATGCTCCATTTATAAGATCTGTGTACGTGCGTGTGTACTAGTGTGTGTGTGTGTTCGGGTGTGTGGGTACAATATGTATGTAAAGATTTGTTGTGTTCACAATTTCTTAGAATTCATTTGCGTTGTGAATTTCCTTTCCATTGATGCATTGTGTACATTTTATGTTGAATTGTTTTGAATTTTCCTCCCCGTTTGATTTGTGTCAGTCGTCCTTAACATAGAAATCAACACTTATTTCTTCTTCTTGTCATCCTTCTTGTCATCCTTTTTATCCGATTTAGAGTCTTTGGGGCATGAGGTCAAATATCCACCGCTTTGCATGCGATCAAAGGCATCCATCGGATCATAGTTCGAATAAAAATTCTTATATTTCATTTTTCGCGGCAAATTATGCAAAAAATAGTAACAAAGTGGGGCCAACAATGCCAAAATGCAAGCAGTCCTCACATTAGCCAGTGACTTATTAAAATGGGTATCGTGTATAGGAAACTTGATTTTGGGCTGCGGCTTACCCGACTAAATATCGTAAAGGTATTACAAGATGTAAACAAAATGAACAATGAATAATAATATTATAATTATGTCTAAATAGATAGACTAGAACTCACCTCTGCAGTCGGCTGCTTGCCATAGGAAAAGGAACTATTAGATAAATATTTTGTTCATTTATTTTATTTTTACAAACCTTTGCCTTTGACATTTTGGAATATTTTTGTAATACCTGTAACGTTCACAAAGTAAATGAGAACTGAATAAAAAACATTTAAGAACTGAGCCGTAAAGCAAGACGTGCTACGATTTTCATAATCAAAGCAACAAAACATGTGCACTTAGCTGTACATACATTTTTTCAGAATATTTATGTTGTTAGACATCTGTCCAAAACACAAAAACAATGGGTCTTATCTTGACTCTTAAATAAGTTAATTGTCGAAGTAAGGTTACATCTGAATAGAAGAGTTTGGCTGAAAATAATGATCTGCTAGAAAGACAGGATCAAATATTGCCTTTAGGTTGGTTTAATCTGGCCATGTCAACGGGCCGTAAAATAAAAGAGTATACATTGTTTTATGTAAGTTCTTGCAATCGCAGATTTCTTCCAAAAAAGTGACAAAGTCACAAATTAGAATTCAAGGGCAGATTAAATCCAGTGGGGCAGCAAAGTTAGTTGGACTTTAAAAGTAGTAATAAAGAAAAATGAAAAAAAAAAAAAGCAAAAGAAAGAAAGCAGAGTGTGCTAGACTCGACAAGCAGATACCCTGTACCCCAAAAACTGCTCGCTTAAGGCTTGAAATATTGTACCCAAATGTTTATCATCAATATTATATTTATTATTTAATGTGGGTTGTTTTCGTAAAATAAATGCGTGTCTCTGCATGACAATGTTTTGGCCAATAATGGTATATACCCCTTTCTTACACCTTTTCAATGGGAACAGGGTAGAAATGGAAAGCAAGCGCTGACAAACGAGAAACAACACTTACGACGCTTAACACAGTCATTTATCTTAGACCGTGGCGGTGTTATAAATGTTTGCTGTGTTTTCAGTCTGAGAAATACGTGGCGTACTTTAAGACGTGTGGCCGAAAAACATTTCTGTTTACTTTGCCAAAAGGCGGCGAGCTTGAAAGGATGTGAAATGAAAATTACACCTGAAAATGGTCTTCAATTCTAAGGAATTAAAGGACATTTTGTGATACAAAATTTTGGTGATAGATTGCAATTTTAGGGATAAGGAGTTTTCAGAAAATTAAGTTGCCAAATTAAAAGGGGATAGTAGCTATAATTAGGCTATAAATTATAGTGTAACGAATATAAACTAATTTAAAGTAAAAATCGAATAAATATAATATAATAAATTTGTAGGTAATTTAATTGTAAATTGTTCATAAATTTCAGCCCCAATAACGATTAGACGAAATTTAGATGCCCATTTGAAAAGGGGACAGAAACTATATATAAAATGATCTACCAAATTAAATCAGAAGGAATATTAGATTTTGATTTAAGTATGATCAACAAATTCCAGCCCAAATTAGATTAATAGATTAGACACTTAGTTAAGGAGATATTGGAATTTGCAGTTTTATTTTAAAAAGTGGCAGTAAACAGAATTAAAACGGTCTACCAAATAAATATCAAAGGAATATTAAGGAAATAGATGCGAAATTTACTTTGATCGCATATAATCAATTGTATAAATGTGGAGTTAAAATTCAGCAGAAAATCGGTAGCTTACAGCTTACATAAAGCGGATGAACTCAAATATTGAAGTCTTGTTGTTGGCAGCAAATGAGAAAATTTGTAAAAATGCCTGTCAAGATGAAAATGCAGCCAGCAATAAGTTTTATATTTTCACTGACTTGGCACTCTGTTAAAGTCCCACCAAACAGTAAGAACCAGCCAATCCCCCTCGTTCCTCTCTCCCATACAATGTGTCGTCGTTGCCAGTTTATTGAAATTTTATGCAATTCTTGCATTTTATAGAAATGTATGCGGTAGGAGGTAGGAGGGGGAAAGGGGAGGCTCAGAGTGAAAAAGCGTATATGCAGTCGGGTTAAAGTTTGTCTTCGATTCTGTCCACATGTTTGTTGCAACCTGTCAAAAGCTGCCGCGTTTCGCTAGCCACACAAGAACAAGAAAACTTTCGCTTTTGAGTTTTTGTAGGTTATTCGTGCTCTGATTTCATGTAAAGCACACGGAAGAATTAAAGACCTGTGTTCATTTAAATGAGGGATTTTTAAATTATTATGCCGCAAAAATGACAACATATAAATACAATAAAACTATAAACTTTTGCTTAATACAAATTAATTTGCAATGAGAGCCAGCAATATTCTCTTATTTGTTGTGGTTTTTTTTCCAGTCATTGGACACGCATTTTAATTTGTTTCGCCTTTTATTCCATGATTTCTTATGCATGGGGTAAATTCGCCGCAAAACCAGACGAAGTAATAATTAAAAAAGTTGTTACGGGAGAGGAAAGCTCACGTAGCGAAATTCAGAAACAATAATTAACATACATAATTGGGTTTTACCGCCACAATGATTTATGTGTGAAAATTCAGGAAAAGCAAAAAGAACTGTGAAAACTTATAAATTAAATTATTGAAAAATCACACAAATTTAAGTGCAGCAATATAATCGATAGCTCACAGACGTTTCCATAGACAGTGCAATAACGAAACAATTAACTGTTTTAAATATGATCGTCAAATATCTTTAGTATTTACTCGGCAGATGTAGAGTATCGAAAGCAAATATATTAAATCGGTCTATCGTTAGCTCAGCAGTTGAGTAAAGAGCTAACAGTATAAAGTTGTCATTTTGTCTATGAAACTTAACTGAAATTAACTTAAATCGATCCGTCGATCTCTTGCAGCACATGGCTATAAAACTTAACTGAACAATTATTACATCGACAATTCTGCAGTTGGGAAAATTACACAAATTACACTAAACAACAAACATAACTGAAATAAAATTAAATTGATATATCGAAAAATGTTCTCTATCAACAATGAAACTAAAATAAAGTTAAGTCTGCAGCAGTTGAGTAAGTTACAATAAAAAGTTACCCATTCCCAAAATAGTAGTAGCCCTCAGAAAAGTCACAATAATATTTCATAATAAATATCGTCGTCAGGTATAATTTTCTGCTATCAGCGTACATCAAGCAGTTAATTAAAGCTGACTTCAAAGCCATTTAAGCCACATTAAGTACAACCTTTGGGTCAATCTCTTGCAATAGTTGCCAACTTAACTCAGCCACGCACAAAATTTGCTCATTTTCACACCACATGCACAAGCACACACACACACACTCAGACACACACATGTACATATTTTATGTTAAGGCAATCTGCTGTGGCCTGAAACAAATCCTACGGTGAGATTTCAGATTTCCCTCAGTGCTCGACGAGCGCAAATATCAAATGGCCTGACACCAGGCAGCCAGATGGATGGATGGTTGGTAGGTTGGCTGTCTGGCTGAAAGGTCCGCTTCGTATGGCTGGCAGGTCCATTGTTTAAGAGCAGCTTTTCTTCCCAAAGGGATATCAAGCACTGAATGCAAAATCAAGTGCGGCATGCCACTGAAAATGCTATTCAAAATTGCATATGCTCTGTCATGAATAAATAATGCGAATGTATATTCACTAAACAGTCATGCGTAGTTTTTGCAGCTTGTTGGAGTTTCCTTTTTTTGATCTCATATGCAACAGAAAATGAATTACGGAAGCGAGCTGCAACACCCGCAGCGTGTTAATCGAATAATTACGGCAAACGACTCACGAGCAACAAATGCATTTCTCAACACTGGCCGCAGCTGTAAAGTATGCAATCGAATTATACCGAGGGCGGCGTTTGCAACTTGCATGGCCTGCGGTGTGTTAAACAGTCTGCCCCCGGGTGGCGTGGCTTACATTTTGTACTACATATAATTGAAAAGAAAATAATGGGAATTACATTTTTAATTTATGATGCAACTGCTGAGGAACAATGCTCATTGGGCACTCGGAAATAGTTGGATGAATATTAAATCACGCATGAAACAAGTTAATATAAATCTATTATGAACTGCATTCATTCTATAAAAACTGCCAGCATAATTTGTTTCCATTATTGCTAAGCACTAGAATTACAGATGACGAATGGTTGTGGCAATGCCGTTGGATCTTAACTTATCACAACTTATCGATAACTTTGTAAATAGCTTATCGATAACTGGCTTGTCGCCAGTTAAACCGATGACAGTACATCAAAAAAATTACATTCTATCTAAATGAGATTTAGTTAAAGTAGAAAAAAACATTTTTAAATAATTCAACTACACTTTAACATTTTTCAAACGCTCATTTTTAAGACTCTCTGCAGCTTGAAAAAGGGTGAAATCAAATTTAATACAAAACCAAAGCGTGTTGCCTTTAAATGGCAAACGGATGGCGTGAATTGGCACACCTTTCGTAAAATACAGAATGGCAAACAGCCGTCGGATTGTGTTCATTTGGCGGCTGCCTGCTCGCCTTTTGTTTGGCAGCGTCAAGGTGAAAATAGGTCTAACCCCTGCTGTGTAGAAAAACTATGCTGCAATTTTATGGTGTGGCAAACATTTTCATGCCGCATTCAAATACGATTTGCACGTGTATTTTACAAGCGCCACGCAAACCATAGAAACTTGTCGACCTCTGGCAACGTTTTTTTCTCTTATTAAGTGTGTTAAAAACTATGAGCGTATTTTTAGAAACTAAATTAATTGTATGAACTTAACGTTGTGTAACATTTCGTTTTACTTTTATCTCATGTTTTAAGTTTTAGTTTAACATTAAATAAAATGAGAATGTGGTATATTTTGCGTTCTTCTATAGTTCTCTAGCCCCAGCTTGCACAGATGCTATTCGTTGCAGCTATCCCCCACAAATACATATCGCTTTTCTATGCGATTTTCATCAATTTAATGTAATTTAACGAGTCTGATATTTTTTATAGAGTATGTATTATGTACATAGTTATAATAGTTACATACGATGTTATTTTCTAATCCTAAAATAAATCGTACTATATTTTTTTTGATAACTTTCTTTTTCTGCATTTCTGTCTCCTTAATATAGCCTGCTTATGAACTGATAAACTTATTTTCTTCAATATTAATATCAATAATTGATGTGTTTTTGACTAAATCAAAAATATCTTTGCCTCTTCATTTTCCTCTCTACAAATCTGTCTCTGTATCTTTGCCCCTATTTATCTATATTTTACTGCCGCTAGAAATAGCTGTTATATGTGGCCATTTAACATGTCAATCAAAATGCGACATAAAACTTTATAAAGTGAAAGAAATAATGAGTCCCCCAACGCTCCACTGTCCCCTAAGCCACATAGAAAACTAAAAGCTAAGCGGGCTCTGTTAGCAGAGACTGTTTAAAGGTTAATCGGGTTTAGAAGTTTATCCATATAAAATACTTGGCAAGCAAATTTAGCTTAAGGTTCTTGTTGTTGTTCAGTTATCTTCTTGTTTGAGCGTTGATATGTGTTTCATTTAAGCAAACCGCAAACAAAACGGCAACAACACCAACAAAAACAACAATATAAATAAGAAGAACTAACAAGGGTAAGTCAAAATATTTAGCGAGCAATTTGTTGTCCCTGTTTGTCTTCAGTTGAGCGCGTTGACATTTGGCTTATTCGGGTTGGATGTGTAACAAGTTTGGCTGACATTATGTTTGGTGTATGTTGAGTTCTTAAAGACAGCCTTTTTAAAGAGCTGCAGGCTTAACTTAGAACTGTTGTCCTTAGAGTGGACAGAATTTATAAAAAAATTTTGTATAGAACATATCGAAAAATCATTTGGTTTATGTTTACAACTAGTTGACATATTTTATCCATTTGGGATTGCATCAATAGTGCATTGCGCATAAAAGATTGCTTAGAAAGATATATATTAATAGCTAGTTAAACGTGGACAACTGAAGTCTGAAATATAGTCATATTTTGTTAGGATGAAACAAACTCATAATCAGATAAGCTAGCTGAGCCATAAATATAAGCAACAAAGCCTTAAATTTCTCTATTGTGCTGACCTTTTGGGCATGCCCAGACTTTTGCCTTTCAGCCAGGCTGTTTTATGGGGCGTATGCGCAATATTTGCAATGTGACTTAAAGCCAACCAGCTATTTACTATATATTTTAGCTAAACTTTGATTCAATGCGCATCGCCTATTTTTTGGTGTTTGCCGCCTTCGTTAACATATATATATATGTTTATATATATGTATGTGCCATTATTCACATTCTGGCACATGCGATTTCCTGCCCAAACCACATGCCACGCTTAACCTCCGGATGCCTGTGCCCCGCTTGCGTGTCAGAAACTTTTGGCCAAGGATGTCGCTTGTTTGTTGCCACAGAGCTTTTTTGCCGCACACCTGTGACAGTATTTTGCCTATTTTATTATTTTTGACTTTCTTTTCTTGCCATTTTTTCGCTTTAGTATTAAAAATGTTGCCGCCTGTCATCAAATATTTAACAGCAGCTTTAATCGAATGGATTTTCAAAAGATTTCCAATAATTTTAAATGCAATTTTTTAAAACTTGGGACTAAAGTATTTGGGCCCAAACAGCAAGGCGTGCCTGATTTATAAACACTTCACGTAAAGTTTGACAAGTGCCATTAAAGCATTTGGAACAGCTTCTTAAAAGTTTAAATTTATTTTGTATATATGCTGTGGACTTAAAGTTAAAAAGGTTCAGTCGATCATTTAATCTACATTGTTTTTTTGCAGCTGTGATTGTAAAATTGAAACTTGATAGATGGATAAGAAGAGATTAAATTTGAAAAGGACGGGTTCTTTGACAAGCTCCTCATACTTAATGTACACTGCCAAATGGCGTTAAATAATATATTTCTCAGACAGTCCCAATGAAAATGCTGTGTATTAAAGGATTTTAAAGGACATATCCCCAGAGTCTGTACACTTTATGTTAATGTGTGTAGAAAACTTACCCAGTTTTAATACAGGGTATCTTTTAGGCCATTTCGTTTTCCATTCCTATCAATATTCCACACAAGCGCGTATGCAAATATTTTGGTCTCATTTGGATTTGCTGATTCTTAGCTGAAAAAAATGATTTTAATATTAAGAATTTTTTGTTTAATCGCTTTAAGTACGAAAAATTATTTTAGATTCAATACATTTGTATTGCTTATTTGAAACTCAAAAGGGTCTTGGGCTAAAATGAAAATACTTGTTCTTAAAAATGAGCCTCCGATAAGTTTCTTAAATGCAGTATATTTGAGTCCATGAACAACATATTTGCCTAACATAACACAACAGCTAGAAGCCAACATGTGCACTCTACTTTCTACTTTAGCAGGGCAATCTTATTACCAAAACCCTCTGCGAAAGTCGCCAGTACGTGCCGGGCATATACAGAAGTTTCCACTCAGAACTTAAATAATTAAAATATGACTGAGGAAAAATGAAGAATTCCCCGGAAAATATACAAATAGCGCGACGTGTAAGCATTTTAGCCACAATTTATGACAAACAAACAAAGAATTTCAGCTTAGGCAAGGCCCAAAAAATGTTCAAAAAATATACCCGGAACGTGTCAGCGGGGAATATGCTTAGACATATGTTGGGCGTGGGTTGCCCTGGTCCCTTGGCCTGTAATCAACAACTCGCGCGCAAAGTCAACGCGCTGTGGGAATATCAAAGGCAAAAACAAAGAAAATGCTGACATAAATCTGCTTTGCGTGCAAGAACAAAGATGAATCTGAATCGGACTTTGAATTCGAGTTGAGTTATAAATGTGTCACGCCTTACGCATACGCCCCGACCCGTTCACACGAGTGCACTGTAAAATTGAGCTTGAAAAAAACTGAGCAAATATTTTGGTATCAAAAAATATTTAAAGTCAACTTGAATTTATTTAACCAAAATATGAATAATTAGATGAAATTTAATTATTACTGACCGCTTTATTCCATATGGATTTTATTTTTAGCATGCTGTGAGGAAGAGGATTTGAGGCTTGCTACTGATTTATAATTATCTTCTTTTTCTTAATTAAAAAAATTTTTTCAAAATTTAACCGCAGAGCAATAAAGTTAAATATCTTGACTTGCTCTTCGACCAGCGACCTATATTGGCTACTAAATAAGAAGAGCAAGCTTTCTCTGAACAATAAGCGCACAGTATATCTGCAGATTTTTGCTCCCGTATGGATGTTCGGCATTCCGATCTGGGGAATTGCTGCCAAGTCTCCACGTAAGAGAGTGCAAGCCATGCAAAATAAAGCCTTACGCCTAATCACAGGCGATCCATGGTATGTCAGGAACTCAACCCTGCATAGAGACTTGTATCTGGCGGTTGTCGAGGACCAGGATCGCCTGCCTCTCAAGCCGATACAACGATCGATTGTTGGTTCACAGCAATCGCTTGGCCCGTGGCCCTTGACCCCTGAATACAGCTATACCTATCCGGGGCTCAAAAGGCGCAATTTTGGCCTTCTCCCAAGGCCCCAATTAATTTACGACTTTAAGTAAGTTTTTTATATATCTATACTTAATACTGTTTATACAAGCCTGGCGACACCTAACTTGTTTCTAAACGCATTATAGGACATGACATAAGTTGAGTCCTGATTGGCACTTGATAAAAAAAAAAAAAAAAAAATAATAATAAATCATAATAAATATTTCAAGTTTTTAAGTTTCAAAAAAGTTTAAAAAATATTTAAAATAAATATTACACTAGTAAAAATGGTACATATTATTTAACATATAATAACGATAATAAAAATAATAATAAACAAATTAGCTTATAAAAGAATTTAAAGAAGTTAAATTTATAAAAATAAATATTTTGGAATTATACTAATAAGAATAATGTTCGTAAATATATTAATAATTATATCCATAAGGTGAATGTTAATAATAATAATAAAAATAAAATATATATATAGAATATGAATATGAATAAATTATGTAATTAGTTAATTATAATTATAAAGTTTATAAATGTTGGGAATTTTTTAAATACAATAAATAAAATACATTCAATAAACAAAATATTAACAAAAGTCAATATGCTTTTAAACTTATACGAAAAATAATTAAAAAAAATTATTTTAATTTTAAGAACAATAATAATTAGAAAACAAAAATAATAATAATTAATTAATTAATTTAAAATAAACACATTAATTAAGTAATTAATTATAAAAATAACAATTTATCAATCATTAATAAATAATAATTGATTCATAAAAGTAATGTTTATATATATTTATATATATTTAACAAAATGAGTAAAGTCAACCAAAAACATATGTTTATGACGTAAACATTGCTGTAAGAGTCTTATGTATACTCATACAGGAATATTTATGTCACTTTTGAATATGAAACTTGTCCCTTTCATAGATAATTATACAACAAAATTCGTAACAGTTGTGGAGCTCAGCTATGAACTGCCCGTTGTCAGGTTTAAATGCTGTTATAAAACAAATTTTAACTGGATGATACATATGTGGATTCCATAGTTAGCCGCAGTGTCAACATTGTTATTCTATATTTTCCCTTTCGCAGACCCACGCATAAATCACAATTCTAGTTCCGTGTGTGTTTGTTTTAATTATTGTTTACAATGTTGCTAGCTGCCAGGTTCAGTTATCCTTCTCATTACTTCTTACCTGTTTGTTTATTTGTTTCCCTCTTTTTAATTATTTATTTTCTAGTGATGTTTTTTGCTGGACGCAAATAAGGAAATAATGTAAAATTATTTTTCATGCTTTGCGAGTTGCAAAAACTCGTGAAGGCAGTTACAAATGTTTACAAGAAGAACAAAAGTTTAAAAGCTGCCAGCGAGTGAATTTAATTTGTTGCAAGCTTCTTTTCTTGCTTAAATATTTATTTAGTTAACTAGAAATTACAGCAATTCAAATTATTGCAAAGGCAGTCCCTTTAATTGTGGAGCAACCGCAGAGTTCTCAAACATAATGCGAGCAATTTAAGTTGCTTTTGCCTACTTTGTGGCCACATTAAGACTTCACGGCATGCGCTGGTGGCATGCGGCACATTCGTCTTTGTTTGGCTTGTTGCAGTCTCTATGCAGCTGATTATTGTCGAAGAGCTGCACGCCTCGACTGATGGTAGACACAGCAAGCGTGCACGCCAAAGCATGTACTTTGGATTCCTAGAAATGCCACGAGGCATGCCACAAATAGATGTTCACAGTCTCAGAATAAGCGAGGTTCAATGAACGTTGCACAGAAATACATAACTCTTCAAATATATAAAACAAACCTTTAAAATCTTACAGCACGGTCAAAGTTGAATGGTCAGCTGAAGAAGTCGAAAAATTGTAAAAGTAAAGACAAATTTCACAGATGTCTTGGTAATTTAATTTACCAACTTGAAATTCCCAAGCGAAAACTTTCAAACAGCAAGCTGAAGAATACAAACCGAGGGAAAATCATAAAATGCAAAAGAACAAACATTTTATTGCACAAGTAATTCTGGCAAGCATTCGAGTTAACAGCAAGCCAAGTTGGCCAGCCAAGAAATCACCTGAACAGGTGCAAACGACTTGGCGCATTTCAACTGTCGGTTGTGGGCGCAAATCACAGTCTGAAAAATGACAAAACTTTTCAAGCAAAACTAACAAACGAAATAAATCGCAAGCGCAAGAAATTTGCATGAACATAAAGTGGCCAAAGAAAATGCAAATATAACAATAGGGAGTACTGTGGGGACATTTGAATACCCTTTCTTTACGCTGAGCCCATTGAAAGTGGTGATATAGGGTATAATTTTGTTGTGCAAATATTACGGGCAGAAGACAGCATCCCCGACCCCCTCTAGCCATGTCCGTCTGTCTGCCTGTCCGTATATCCGAACGAGTGAAATTTTGTACATAGGTCCTCCTAGTGCCCACGCAGTACAAGCTTGTTTCCGTTAATCGATAACTTCCGCCGTTTCCAGTTAATCGATAAAAATCGAAGTCTTGTTTTTTTTATCCCGTCTTCTTAGCTTTAATGGCTAGACTCACCAAATTTGACATTAAGCTTCTAGAGTAGTATTCACAGATCAATCAGCTTTCATTGTAAAGCTACCGCCAAAGCCACCCACGCTCCCAGTAGAAAAAGGTTCAGGGTACGCCCTTATCGGGACCTCCCGACTAAAGCGCTTTTATTTGTTTTTAATTATTTATTTACTGAACGGCTTCAAACGTCGCTGTTGCCTTTTGCGTGGGCTTGGTTTTATGAAAGCGCAGGGTTTCTAATAATATAATAAAATGTTGATGAATTAAAGATAATTATTTGAATACCCTGATGTGAACCATAAAATCTTTTTAAAATCCTCAAAAAAATGGTACACACATTAGTTGCCTCTTTTCATTTATTACAATTTACTTCTCATAGATCACATAAGAAATCAAACAATTCCGACCTGGCAATATGTCTTTATGTTTTTTCCACACTCGCAGTAATTCATTTTCAAGCATAAAATAAAAATTGTAATATTTTCACTGTGAATAGAAACAAATTGAATGAGAAAGATATTGAAATTGGCAGCCTCCCGCTTATTAGCCTACTTGAGCTTGGGCTCGTTTATGCCTATGCAAATATTTATATAAATACCTTGGGGAACAATTATGCGCACAAAGTAGCACAATTGTGTTAGGTACTTTAACATAATGCAACGCATGTTGCGGTTTTAGAGTTCAATGCATCATAAGACAGCTTTTTGTGATGAATGAGCCGCAGATGAAACAAGCTTATAATGAAATAAGAGCGTTAAGAACGTTGGCTTTCCCACAAAGTGGCTAACAGATTGTAGGCGAGGCAGACGTGAAGATGAATTTAAATCAATCGCCCGGTCAGAAGGTGTACACTTAAAAATAGCCATTATTCATGCCGTGTGGCCGCAACAAAAGCGTTCGTGTACAAAGCCGCACAAATGTTGTTTCAACCGGCGCCACGTGGCGTATGCGCTATATTTGCAAGTGCCAAAAACATCTGAATGGCGGCTTGCAGTGTGGCTAATTGAACGCTCTTGTAGACAATTGCTGGCTTTGAGATAGCAAAGATGTTGAAGAGTGTGCAGAACTTGATGCTTTGCAGTATTTATTCCATAAACAATAAATATTTAAAAATCATAGATAGATATAGATTATTTAAAATACTTCCGCAATGCCTGTTTTACTTTCGGAACTGTAGTCAGGCTGTGACATATTGGCCTTTGGTGATCTAAACATTTTGTTCTAGTGCCTTGCAGCAATGCTAGTATGAGAAATGCAAACGTTTAAGTGGAAACGAACCTAATTTATTTGATGATTACTCTCAACTCACCATCTAGATTCAATTTTTCACGAGAGCACTTCTCACGGGCCAGAAAACAGTCATTGGCATGTTCATAATAACAGCTTTTGCCATCGTAACTGCAGATTGGAGCTTTAGTATTGTCACAGTCAAATGTGCAGTCTTGTAAATTGGTGGCGAACACATTCCACAATGTGAAATGGACTTTATAAGAAAACAATAAATTACAAATTAGAAGGGATAATCAAAATGTAAGTAAAATAAATATATAGCTGCTAGGATTCTAACCCATGAAAATAGCCAAATACAATTTCATGCTGATGTTGTTTGGGGAAGAGAACTTTATGAACTGAGGAACATACTTTTAGTTGTTGGGTTTAAATGTAACAAATGTTCAAATAGGCGTAGCTAACAAAAAATTTGCCAGCTCTTGCATAAAATTGGCATTTAAAAATATATAATATATCATAAAAGAACTTCATTTCCCACTGAATGAACCATCAAACCTATTTAGATATACCCAAGTGCTTTTAATAATATTAAGCAAAATCAACTTAATTGTAATAATGCAGATTTTGAACAGCTTTAAGCTCTTGGTTTAATAAGTATGTCTGATTGCTAACGTTATTAATTCACACATTTGCAGCTGCGAAAGTCGCCAATTGGGTTTTTGCATGCAGCGCTGAGGACATGATTCGTGTCCTTCATGTCTGTCGCATTAGAGTTTTTGTCCTTGATCCAATTGTTGGCACCAAAAGCAATTAATTTATCAATTACCCAGCTGTTGTGGATGTGTTGCTTATTTTCCTGCATCACACTGTGACTTAAATTAAAACTGTATTTATTTATTTTCCATTTTCAGTTATTCGCAATGTCGCAACCACATTAATAAGCAATATAATCAATTAACATACATAATTAAAATCACAAGACGTAATTAAAATACAATAAATCCCCAGGCATAACCACATCAAGGGACTCAATTTCATAGGCTGCACTTGAAATGCGACTGTAACAAAAGTATTTAACAGAATAGAATATAATGAATTTTAAATACCATTTAATGACAATTTGCTCTTTGTTTGAGAATCTGAATTTCATTTCAAAGCAATAATTATTTAAAGTAATTTTGAAAAAAATGGACCAATTTGCGTTCGCAGTTGAAGTTTGAAGGTTTTGCTATGTTTTTATTTGTTTATTTAAGTATTTAAAATTAGATTTGCAAAGCAGTAACATTTAATTTGGAATGTTTGGTTTTGTATTCCATAGCATTAATTCTTTGTTTTCTCTTAATTCTCTTTATGTTTTAATGCCCCCTCGGAAGGCTTAAATTACATGTTCCCCTGGCTTAAATATACTTGCTCCAAATTAATAATTAAATAATTGGTTGACGATCGAACACTTGGCCAAGTAGTTGTCTTAGCAAAAGTAGCTAGACCAAGTGCGCAGCACGCTGCGGCTGCTAGGCGTCTGCGTAGAGAGCGGACATAGCCGGCAATATTCGCGATACAAACAAAAGCAAAAGCAACAACTTTAGTTTAGTTCAAGTTCAATGCAAACACAAATGCAAACACCGCACATGACCTTAACAGAGCCTAAAACACAAAGCAAATAACTTAACAGAGTCTGCTGATGTACGTAAACAGCAGTGATGTAAATGTGCAGCGCTGCCACTTTACAGCACCTGCTAACTAGCTGTGCTGTTAAACCCACGCGCTGTAAGAACTTAACAGCCAGCACTCGGCTCTCGACGAGACGTCGCTGTTAACAAAAAACAGTTGACGCGGGGGCTTTGTGGGAAGTAGGCGTATGACCTTTTGCGTTGCTTCTTGTTAATTTTCGAAAATATTTATCAACCCGTTTTTTTTTTTCGAAACTGAATAGATTAAACTTATAGATAGTTTATTGAAAAATATTATAATCAAATATTGACATTTTGAGATGATTTAAATAAATACCTAAGAAAATTATAAAAAAAAATTAACTTTTTAAATAGAATGCATGAAAGTTGCATCGCTGAATAGATTGCGGTATCTTTTAGTTAGAGGCATTAAAAACTTTTGAGATAGTTTAAATAAAATAAAATTTCTAATTTGCAAACATCATTATTAATTATTGCTGATACTAGAAGAAATTTTGGTTTACAAATTATTTTAAGAAATCTCTACTTTTTATAAATAAATAGTTGGACAAATGTATGTAAGTATTTTGTTGCTGTTTTTGAGCTGGCCTCCCCTTTATGTAGCAAGCTTTAATGAACATATTTCTATTATGCATTAAATTTGTAATTTATGATAACATAGTTTTGATTTTCACTTCTCCTCATAATGTAGATCAGCTTAGCTATGTCTTGGGCGCATTCCAATATTTGGTAAACCAAAACTTGTAACTAACCAAGAAACTAATCTGCAAAAACTTGTGTTTCATAACTAAATACATTTACATAGCCGGGCTCAATTCTCCCCACATTGAATATCCCCCCACGCGCAGTTTGCATTTCCAATCTACACAAATTTCTTGACCATAATCGCCATGTTAAATCCGTTTGGGCTTGCTGACTTTTGGCCTATTGTTTGCCTTGATTCAAGCAACTATTCATGGTTCAATGACCATCAACTCATCAAAATATGTTGCGCTGCTTCTTGACTGTTGGGATAATTAACCAAATGAACATTTGTGTAGCTGTTGTTATGGCAGCTGCCGATGTCCGTTTCATTCATGGTTAACTGAGGTCATAGGCTTAGTTTGCAGCGCCCAAATGTATGCTATGAATATATGCGAATCGCATATTGATGAGCGTGTGTTGTGGACGGGAAGCAGCTTGTTATATACATATGTATTTCTATATGCGAAATTGTTAGTGCTTTATGTTCCGAAATTTGTCTTGCATATATTTAATGCCTTCTCCAACTTTGAAGCATACCCCTTTCTTCTTCTTTTTAAGTGTGTGTAAGGTATATTTGGAATCCAAATTTTTTTTTATATCGAGTTATTAATTGAACTCAGCAAATAAAACTGTGTTTAAATATATATTAAAAAACGTAGAAGACCTGAACGGCTTTCAGTTTCAATAAAGAATTTAACTAAGTTAAGAAAGAAATAAGAGCTCTTACACATTGAAAATAAGCACGATCCTCCCAGTTGTACGTTAATTATATATATATATATATTTATATTTATAGCCTTAATAATTCGCTCTTAGTTATTTAATAAATTAACTGTCTTCGACTTTTTACAACCTCTTTGATATCCCTGCGAGCAGCTATTTATTTCCACAATTGATTAACATTTGTATTGTCTTGCCTGCAATTTCCTTTACAAATTAAAAACGAATGCTACCAATCAATTTATTTAATTGGCCTTTGCGTGTTGCATTTAAAAACTTGGCTTATACGCGGCGTATACGTAATGCAATCGATCTGGCAACCGTTGTAAATGACAATGTACACATTTATAATTTTCATATTTATTATTTAAGACATAATCAACTCATTTAGCCCTGGATCAATGTCAACTACTTGAGCCTTGACCCTTAAGTAGGTCGTGTTCAGGGGCTTCCTCTAACTTTTGACGAGGCTTAAATCAACTTCCTTATAGCCTGGCCAAAGACATTGTCTTCAACTCCTATTTTATCCAGCCCATTTTTAAATTCATTTGTATAACTGGCAGTTGAGTCTTCTGCAACATAACTAAAGTTATGGTAACTGAAAATGTCGCTAAATGTGAAATGAAAATGGGAAATAGGCG
Source organism: Drosophila ezoana (assembly GCA_035045725.1). NCBI lineage: Eukaryota > Metazoa > Arthropoda > Insecta > Diptera > Drosophilidae > Drosophila > Drosophila ezoana. The sequence goes on along the minus strand of JAWNOU010000005.1, from coordinate 3,292,217 downwards.
TGGCACTTGGGCAGAGCCAAAGCTCAGTTGGCCAAAGAAGTCAACAGAAATAACAAATTCACAGCGAAAGTTACATCCGTGCAGGAATAAAACAACTAGTTATATGCAGAGTCGTGGTCAATGGGCGGGCAGGGGGGCGGATATGGCAAATGAGCTGCTTTATCAACCACAACAAACGTCAAAAAAATTTCCGGCTGGCAACTTCGAAAGCATCGTGACGCAATTCTTGAGTCCTGGCACAAATAAACGACTTTTGTTAGCCATTTTCTTGACGGTAACTGAACCAAAAGTACATAAAGAATACAAGCAAACGATCCATAAATGTTTGATAATCTTATCTAGATTTTAAATTAAATAAAAGAAATTGTGAGCTTTAGAAACAGATATCTTGCTCTGACATTTAGCTCAAATTTCTGCCACATAATGGAATTCCACTCCAATTTACTGCAGATAAGGTTTTATTTACATGTTTTCAATTCATTTGCCTAACCGAATGGACAAAACCAAAACAATTCAATAGATTTAGTCCAATAATTGACAGAGCAGTCAGAGCTGAACTGACAGCAAATCAAGTGCTTTCAATTTGAATTCAGCTAAAATGTTTTTGTGTAGAAAATGTCTATAACCGGAAAAAAAAAACAGCATTTTTACACAGAAATTCTATGAATTCGAATGTGTAGCCAAGCGGGCAAGCAAATGAATAAGGGCCCACCTGACGGCAAATGGGTTGGTTTTGGGGCTGGGGCGAAATGGCACCCACAATTTTGGGATTTTTCACAAAAGTGCAAATGGCAAGGCAATTTAAAGGGGGGATGTCGGATGATGTGTGCATTCCCATGAAAGAATAATTGAATATTTACAATTTTATTGAAAGCATTTGCTGCATTTGTTTGCACTTTGTAAGGCGCTTAAATGTGGTAGAAAGGACTCGGAGGTGTACTGCAAACGCCAGATATATATAAGCAAAAAATTTATGTGGCTCCCACAAACATTAAAATTTCCCAAAGTGCAGGAAAATCAAAAATGTAAAGCAACAAAAACCAGTTTGCCAAAGTCCTCTGCCCAATCACAGCAGGCAAGGCAAACAAAGCTACCTTTGGGCCAAAGAGACACAAACGAAAGCTTAGTTTTTATATAAAGTACAACAACAATAAACACACACACACACACACAAGACACCAAAGCACAGCCCACAAATTACTTTTAAATAAAATGCTACATTTGTAATTTTAATAATACATTTGGCTCAGCACACACAAGAAGTAAACAGCGCAGATAAAAATAAAAGAGAGAGTTAGCTAATAAGCATGAGGAAAGAAAGAGAAGGAAGCAGAATGCGCCAAAATGTAAGGTCTACAACAAGCAACGATGTCTGGCAAGTTAAATGAATACAAAACAACATATACTATATATTAAACAGGCGTAGGAACGTATATAAAATTTTAAAAACTTTTAAAAAGAATAATTTTATAACAAAAACATATAAACAAAATAAAAAGAGCACTTAGAATAAAAAAATTTGGACTTTTCAATTCAGTAACATTTCAACGAAGATACGCACCTTATTTTTAAAAATACGTTTTAAATGCTATGACGAATTAAAAGATTATATATAAATATATTAACAATATAATCACATAAATTAGTTTTGTATTAAATAAATGCTTTATAACATTTTTAATTACAGAAAGAGGTTTCTTTTACCCAATTTTATTTTTGCAAAATTTTGACATTAAATTGAATTATTTCTAAACAAATTTAGCACCTGATTTATAAAGATACTTTTTATATGCATCCCACAAAATCGATGCAGAAATTTATGAATAAACGACTTTGTAGAAGAAATCAAGAAATATAAGAAAGAAAAAAAAACACAAAGAAAGTCTTAAAAAATATATTTCTTTCTTTTAATTTAAATAAAATCAATTTTTATATACATATGGCATTTTGTAAACATTGTAATAAATATCGTAAGAAAATATTAAATTTTAAATATAGCAATAAATTTAAAACTAAGCCCAAGGATAAAATATCGAATGAATTAACGGTGTAAAAAAATAAATAAATAACTTAATAGTAATGAATACTGTAATAAAACAATAAATTGTGAATAGAATAATAAACAAAAAATAAGCCCAAGAGAAATAACTATTGAAGAAAAAAATAGTTTTAATAAACAAATAAGTTAGGCACCAACTTTTGTCTTATTAAATTATGTTGCTTTTACAGGTCAAAATAATAAATAAATTTAATAAAAAAAAAGAAATTTACTTTACTCGCAGTTATTTTCTTTCCAAACGCCTGCAACAGTAAAGCGACTCTCTGTTGGGGCTATAAAAACGAAAAGTGCCAAACGACTGTGCACACCTTTTGCACACGTGTGTGGGTATGTGTGTGTGTATATTGCGCTCTGAGTGTGAGCTGCACTTAATGCCAGCGAACCAACGTGCCAAGCAGGACACACGGCAGACCCGCAACGTTGTCAGCCGGAAACGGAAACACGCGCACACAGACACAAGTAGAAATACATACACACGCCTACACGAAAAAAAATAAAAACAAAAGAGATAAAGTAAAACACAAAAAAAAAAAAACAGGCAGCAAAGACTCGTAAATTTTTAAACCAAACTTTACGTTGCCAAACAGCAAAGTTGGTCAACGGCTTTGCTTCGGTTAAGGAAAACAGCCTCAGGTTGGCCACTTTGGGAACCGCATTCGGCTTGCACAGGTGTGCTAAGACTAAAAGCTGGCTAGCAGCTTAATTGACAACAATTTAAATAGCTTTAAGTTAATATTATTAGTTTAAATCAACTTAAAGAAAGGCGGCAGAAGCTGACTGGCAGCAAAACTATTTTGACTTCATTTCTCCGCACTCGAAATCATTTAACTTGGTCTGCCAAAAGCGAGAAAGAAATATTTGAAATATTTTCTTCCCTTTGTAGTTCTCTCAATGCAGCTCCAACTATGCTTCTTATACACCCTTGCAGGTATGTGCTACTCAATTAAGTTTTCTTTAATGTGTATAAATAAACGAAACTAGATAGTCTAGTTAAGTGTGAAAGACTGAGAGATGCCCTTTTAAATGTAATGTACTTTTCACGAGAATTGGGAATAGAGAAAAGACTAGTTCGACTTAATAGCTCTATTCTCTATTACAATACGCCTTTTTGAAGTTCAAGGGAATAAGTAAGCGTTCCAAATATATAGTAATATACCAAATATGGTAACGAAACAGACAAAAGAGAAAAGACTAGTTCGACTAGCAAAAGGCCGACTGTTATTAAGCCAAATAAAAAATTAGTGCTTAATTGAATTTACATATTTATTCTGCCACACGCGCCACAGAATAGCACTCTCCTCTGTACCGCTTCTTCCTTTCCACCTCCATCTCTCATACTCAATAATGTTACAGAGCGCGTCAATGTTAACGCTTATGTTAAAGTGTGGGAATGGTAATTTTATTTGGACTTAGTGATGTGTATGTCTCAGCAGAGAAATCATTTTCCTTATAATTAGGCATACTGGCAGCACAGCAAGCCCTGAATGTCGTCGTAGTCACAGTCTTATTTTTTAAGCACTACCATTCAATATGACTTGCACGTTCGAATAGCATGGTTTTTCTAGTCGTAAAGCGCACTACTCGTGCTCTTTCCATTCTATATTCTTCTCAACACTGAAAACTAAACTGAACTCTACACAACTCCATTGTCTCACACTATGCTTTCAGCAGAAAACCTAATACAAGTAGGACAGCAATATTAAAAGGCAGTACCTTCTGTCAAACTCTCTGTTTATTACTAGCACTTAATCGTTAACAGTCAAAAAAATTAATAACAATAGTTAATAGGATAATCGACATATATATGTATGTATATTTATGTGTGTTTATCCTGCTGCAGACTCAATAGCTTTAAAACGTTATACACTTGTAGTTTTTAAAATAAATGTACTTTTATCAGTAAGCAGTTCACTGGGATCAGTAAACGTTCCAAAAAAACATGTTATACCCTTCACGAAACAGACAAAAGAGAGAGCACTAGTTCGACTCATTAGTTTAAAAACATCTATACTCTGAAAATACAACACGTACCTCCATCTACATTCCCTGGTCTACTTTATGTTCTTTTTATAGATACAGGCTGTATACGAACTCCCTTTCATACTACAACCAGCCGCTCGGTATATAAACAAAAGACTTCTACTTTAATTAGAACTCAATATAATTTTTATTTTAAGCAAACAGGAAGCATTTAGAAACTCATTTTGCGTCTTGCGAGTGCATCAGGCGCGGCTGATGAAGCGGAGCGGAACTGTGTGTTGCAATAACAGCGTGTCTTTGACTATTGCTCTTTGCCAAGTAAACAAACTGTAATTAATAGAGATACATTTGTGACACATAAATAAACACAACTACACACACACATACACACAAAAATAGCTATTGAGTTATCAAAGTGCGGTTAAATCAACATGTGTAGCCAATACTCAGAACACTGAGAATTGAAAAGGTAAATACTTAACCAGAGCAAGGAGTTAAACAAAACTATTTTAAGCGCTTAAAAAGCAACAAGTGCAAATTGAGAGCCGAATTTACAGCATTTGAAATTTGCGCAAATGTGCGTAGGCTCTGATAACTGAGATAACGTAAACGCAGCATAATATCAAGATAATTCACATGAAAAGAATAGATACAAGAGATTTTGTTCAGGTGTTCAGAGATTGAGTCTTGTTCGTTATTTCTGATTTAATTTTGATGTTATGCAAAACTTGACCAATTTGTTAATATAAAATACAATATTATTTCTTCCAAAGATAACACTTATGCATAATGAATATTTTTGCCAGCTTAAAAATAGTTTTTTTTTATTTTTTATATTATTTTTTTGCCCCCATATGCAACGTTTTTTTACCTATTAAGCTTACGTTCCACACAGCGTATGCGCAATTTGCGCGTGCAAGTTTTTGCCAAAAAAAATATACATATAACATTTTTCCTATTTGCATATCAAATATTATTATTATTGTTACACTAGTTGACTTCATGGAAATTTTTTTCGCTAGCCATGCAGGTTTTTTATTTTATTTTTTTCTTAACTTTATGACAACAGCAGCTGCTACATTTTTTTGTAAGAGTAAATGTTGAAACTTTAATTCTGAATAATTGAAAGAGTACTCATAAAATATTATTCACTTCATATTATCTTTTTCCTTTAATAAATGATATCATTGTAAAGCGAAATATTTTAAAAATTGATTGTAAAAAGTAATGTTATTTATCTCCCAAACTTTTGAACATTTTAACAAAGTTTAAAGTTTTTACGATTAACTTAAGAAATTTAGAATATGGCAGTCTGCAGCAAACTATTTTTCACGCAATCAAATTCGTTAATATATATGAAATATTTCATAAAATAGACAATCGCCTGCGCGACCCAAATATATTATATAGACATCAATCGACTCACATTTGCCGTATTTCTTTTTTAAAAATCTAAAAATATTTGTTGGCTGGCATGAGAAGCAGATGAATTTGAATGCCAATAATAACTTGAATCAATCCAAATGGCAGATGATCGAGTCGGCTGTGGCTGTGGCAACACATATATCCACGCTGGAGGCGTCGCAAAAGCGTCCCGTGGGGCAGGTGCCATTCACACTGGTGGGCGTCGTGGCGCCAAAACAGAAGGCGAATGTGTTGCGCGAGGTGCAGGCAAAAACATTGTTCTCGTTGCACAGGCCACAGCTGTCGGTGTCGCCACAACTGGCGGGCATTTCGGAGCGCTGGAAACAGATTTGCGGCTTATCCGTGCAGACCAGGCCGTCCGGACAGTTGAATATTTGATTCTTATTGGGGCTATCCTGGCCAAAGCACAATTGATACGCAGTCTGATTAATGCAGGCCGCATCGTTGCTGGCCTGACACAGATTACAGCTGCTGTTCACCAAAAGCAGCTGCCAGCTCAGTGCAGCCAAAACTGTAAGCTGAAATATAGTTCAAAATCTAGCAAAATATCTCCTATATTCGCATACTTACCACATATGCAAAACTGGACATCTTTTCACTACTTCAAACGAGTTACAATTGAATAAAAAACCCAGCACGTAGCTGGTTTTTGTACACTTTTCTTAAGCCAAACAGCACCTTGACACACTTGTATTTATCACACATATATCTATGCGAAGCTTATCTGCGGAGCACCCAAAAAAAAACAAAAATTGCGATTTGATAAGTCCACAAACATAAAAGATATTATGACCTTGAAATTAAGCCCTACCCTACAAGACCATGCAAAACGTGGAGAGCTTTTTGCTTTTATAGCATGTAATTCGACAATAAAATGTGTTTAGCTACATAAATGATATAATATACTCAATGTATAAAGTTCTAGCAGAAATTACCCGGCATTGCTCGGAGCAAACGAATTATGCAAATGTTATCGAAATTGATCGCTTAATATGCGACAACTGCAGACAAATTCAAATCATAGACAGCAAATGAACAATTGCTGCTAAATTCGAACCAGCGATCTCTCGCTTGTTAGTTCGATGCTGAGACAACTACCACTGCATCGCTAGACGCAAAAGCGCGTTTTTATGGCTGCGTTGTTCTTCAGGCTCAGAGATTAAATTTTCATATATTGACAGCGGAAATTATACAGTCTGTTGTGGGCGTCATGAACACCAAATCTGCCAAAAGCTGTGGATGGGCGTGGCACATACAAAATGAATTTTCAGTTTTATGGCCAAACAATTCGAAATGCCAATTGGCCAGCCCGAGTATTGCAGAGCTGCACAAAGGCTACAAAACTGCGCAACACACTAATCATGGCCAGCTCTGTGTAATCTGAGCGCCAAATAAAGTCGATTTAGTATGGGACATAACGGCGAGTGGCAAATAAAATGAAACTGCAACTGCTGCAACATTTGACAATCGCGCATGACCGACTCGAAGATACTCTGTGCCCAGCTTAAAGTTGCCGCAAGCTGAGAGCAAATTGTTATCTACACAATCTTAACTTTATTGATTTGAAATTCAACTTACTCTGAACTGTCCATGCTATAAAAAACTTTATGTTCTCAAAATAAAACTGGCTCAAAGTTGCGCTTTTATGGCCAGCTCAAATATACAAGGTTCTGATCAATAATACGTCTACCTTAGCTGGTATTAAATTCTTCCTGCTGCCCCTACCACACACTTGCACAACTTTAATATACCCTATCTTTACTCACTCCTAAAGGGTGTACTGTAACCGAAGCAATTGTGCGTAATTACGAATTTCCAACGCATGCAGCCAAAGGTGAAACCTTTTTAGAGCAAATATTTACAAATAAATAAAGTGCAGAAATAATTTGTATAATTTAATGCTCTTCAACTCCATTGAATCCCTGCAAATTCCCATTTAATATGCCATTTGACATCACGAAATATGATATCCAATGTGACATTTGGGTTTTTGGCTTGAAATCAGGCTTATTGTGTGGGTGGCTAATTGTCAAAAGAGAAAAGAAACAAAAGTTTCCAAAGGCTACAAATTACAAGCTAAAAACACTCTGTAACTTAATTCTGTACCCCATAAAAGTGGTGTGCGGGAGGGGGTGAAAGGTGTGCACAAATAAGAATTTGTAAGGTATATTGAGTGCAAATACTTTAGTTATAGTTGAGCATGTTCACTATATTGCCGATCAATATACTTTATATATTCGGACAAGCAGTGTAGGGTGTTAAAATCTTAGTACAGGGTATTTCCCCATCACCTCGTTTTGCTTTTACCTTTTCCTTCTGTACACATAAATGTTGCATTTCCTTTGTTAAATTCTGTACACTTTTCTGCTCACTTAAGTTAAATCATATTTATGAAGCTCAAATGCACACACACACACGCAAACATACACACACAAAGACACATCCAAGCACAGCCAGTATTCAAATATTTTACTTTTTTTGCTTTCTCATTGTTTGGCTCAGAAAATCTGGCCCAATAAACGATTTCGGGTGGACAAATCAATGCATTGCTAGGCTGCTCATGTATATACATATATATTGAAAATACTATGCAAAATAGTCTATTATATATATTTTTTTGTTCTTGCCTCACAAAAGCTTTGGCCGTGCTCTGGCCCGACCAACTGTCATTAAGTACTTTCGGGCGCAAGTCGTTGCACAAATCCCGCAGCCAGTGTGATTTATTGTTGCATGCCTCCGGGCCTCCATGCTCAATTGGCCCATCATTATGTAGGGCATGCAATTTGTCAAACTTGCCGAGAGTGTTAAATGAACTATAAGTCGAAGACAGTTTTCAGGGCTGCAATTAGATGAGTTTTTGGTCAATTTAAAGCCTCCAGCTATTAGCCAAGTTGGTCTCGCCCGCCTCTCTCTCTCTCCCTCTCACTCTCTCAATTAACGACAAGATCTAACTTCTCGGTCATAAAATTGGCGCGTTCTATTTACTGTTGCATAACTTAAGCCAGCGAGACGAATTTATATTGGCTAAATGTTCATTGACGGCCATCATTTTTATGGCCTTAACTAAGCCCAATGCATACGAAAGTAGACAAAAAAGTGAAGAAGAAGCTCTGCTGACATTTGAATAAGCTCTGAAGTCGCACGAAAAATCTGAAAAGCTGAGTACATTGCCAGCTAGCAAGTCGTAAAATCTACTGGCAATATAACATATACTTGCTCGAAGCCCAGGAATTTGTAATCAAAATACAGCCCAAAGGCGTCGCATGTTAATCTTGAAACATGGACAAAAGAGCCCAGCTTAGAAGTTTGCCGAATAGCTTAAACGTCGCAAGTGCATTCACATCAAAATAAATGTTAAGCAAATGTTATTTTAAGTAGGTACGACATTTAGAGATCGAGTCCCCTTGAAGATGAGTGGAAAACACATCTAGTTTTGAATCTTTTCTTTTATTAATGCTAGAAAATAATTATGTTATACTCGGAACATAACATAAAGTTTCATGCGCTCAGTTGATTGTTAAAATTTAAAAAGTTGCGCTCTTGACATCTGTCCGGGCCACAAGCCGGACACACGCGTGCAGCTTAAGCGGACAGCACGGGCCACAATATAAGTTGTGCGCTTAATTCCCGACACAATAACAAAATAGGAGCAATATAAGAAGAAGAGGAAGCGCAAGCAGAGCTAGTGGCAGCATCTCTGGAAGGATATAGAACAACGACAGCCTCGATTAGCAAGGACCAAGCACCATGCTGGGCGAATGCCGCAACTCGCACACCCACACACAGACACACACACACACACACGCACACACACACACAGAATCCTCCAATAATGCCAGCTCAAGGACTTTTGTGTACATTTTGCAGCTTAAGTGTTTACTAATTGTTGAAAGCTGTTTAACCATAACTGTAAATGACTCGCCTCGGGACTTAAATAGAGCTGTCTTTGGGTCTGAAGTAAGTACAGCCAGATAATAGGCGTGTTTATCAATAAATGTTGAATTTAATACTTAAAACTCATTGCGTCCTTTAACCCCCTACAAAAAAAACTGTTTCATTCAACTCTGTAACAATTCTTGGAACAAGTCAGCCCGTCATCTTTGTTTAATTTTGTCTAGCGTTCTGTTTTGTTCACCAGATTTGACACGAGCTGTCAAATTCTCTGCCACACTATATTTGCCAGACACACGCACAGGTGATTAGAGGGCTGCTAATGAATATAGCGTAGGGGGCTGCATATAAAAGAGTTCATTTGAGTTCTTGAACTTTGAAGAGCTATTAAAAAAACACTTTCTCTGAGTCAAAAGAAAAACATATAATTTTGGGTGTCAAGTTAAATTGCAAATACTTCAAATAAACATCGAGAAATCCAATAAACCAAGAAGGTATAGCTAACTATAATCTAACTAATTAAACATAAAATAATCTTAGATTCATAGAATTGTAAAATAAAAAAATATTCTTCAATCACCAAATTCTAAGGTTAAGGGTGAAAGTAGCATTTATTTTCGATACGCCAAAGATTAAATACCCTTTTAGACATTTGCCTTACTTTTTAGCAGATATGTGAGAGGGAGGACCTTAGCTCGTAAATGCTTCTTTTTACTAGTTGAATTCGTTTTATTTATAGCGCTTGAATCGTTCAGTATCTTCTGCTGCTACAGTTACAATCTTTAGTAGTTTTTGTGGTATTTACATTGAGGGGTACTTACAAAGATGGGATATTTACAATGAATATTGTCAGGTATTTAAAGGTTTCGCCACTCTCCAGGACCCTGGCGACCGCGTTCGGATGCCTAAAGAAGATCATCTGAAAGGTTGAAATTAGAAATTATCTTGGAAAACAGAATATTTTGCCATAAAAAAGCTTATTTTAGACCGATTCTTCATATAGTACTATATAAAATGGTAGTAAGCAGCATATATTGACTAATAACTGCAGTGGCTGGTCAGGATATATTGATTGTCAAACTAGTTTTAGTTAATATAACTTCACAATGAACAAAAAAGTGTTTAGCACAAAAATCTCCTTTTCGATTGATCGTTCTATGACAGTTCTATGATATAGTGGTCCGATCCGGCACATGTATTGCGTGCAACAGAAAGAGGGACCTCTGAAAAGTTTCATGACAACTGATTCAAAACTGAGAGACTAGTTCTAATAGAAATAGACAGAAGGACAGGCGGACGGATTGATGGACGGACAGGTGGATAGAGAGACAGAAGTCAGGCAAGGCTATATCAAATCGGCTGTTGATGCTGATCTAGAATATATCTACCTACACTTGCCATATTTTGTTATTATAAACAGTTTTTCAAAATTCTTTTGTAATTTACTCTATTTATGTCGTATTAATTTGAATTTTTTCAACCGTTTCCAACACGATTACATTTTCGCAGCTCAACGCATAAATATCAGATGGAAAACCTCAAAAATACCCGTCAACGTGCTGCAAAAGTTTTCTAGCTCTTGCCACAAGCCGAACGCGTTGCAACGTTTGGCAGCCGGAACCCGAAAACTTGTGCCCGAATTGAAGACAAACTTTAATGCCATTATAGAAACCGCATGTGCCACGCCTTCAAGCCAGCCACCCACTCGCAAGCAATACAAAATATATATAAAATGCAAGAAGTGCATAAAATTCCAATAAACTTGCTGCCACAAAATGCACGTGAACACAACTGGCAGCAACTGCTGTAAAGGGTCGTCGCGGTTACCTAGGTCTAGGTTGGGGGTTACGTCTGTCTGTAAATATCTTTGAAATGTACGGCAAGTAGTTTGACATTGTCACGACATCTGATTGTTGTCAGTGTGCGCTTTAGACCCGAAAAGATATTTTGAAATTCTTAACAGTTGTTCATCTGTTTGGTTGGGTGTATAGAAATGGTTAAATATAGATTAAATATATATTTCTATATATAAAACTGTTTGTCCTGAATGACTGACTTATTGACTTATTGATTGACTAATTGGTGACTCACTGTAATAACCTTATGTGGTGAAGAGGAAGACTTTAAGAAAATTCCACCTGCATCGCGAAAAATAATTTTATAAAAATTTTTTTTTACCACCCGATTAGCCTCAAATTCATTTCACAGATCTTTGTTCAAATTTATTTGACGGTTGTTTCACACTTTTCGAAAAATCCATTCCTCATTGGTGGAAAAGGGGGTCAAAGATTTGGTGTGTGACGTTCGTGGTCAAATTTATTTCCAAGGATCTGTATGAACAATCATTTGAGACGTGTTTCACATTTTTTGCATAATAGAAGCTTCCGGGTCAAAGGCTTAATAAACGAAAGTTAATTTGTAAGCTTCAAGATTTTCACTGCAAGATGGGCGGAAATCATTGATTCCATATTTTTAAATAGAAGTGGACATTAAGATGGGTAGATTTCAGGTAATATCTAAAATTTGTAGCACAAAACTTACCACTGGCAAGGCCGGGCAATATTCGCTAGTAAGTTAAATATATATAGCTAATAATTAGCTAGAGGCGGAAACAGAAGGAACCGCACATATTTTTCTATTATTAACCCGTCTTTGATAAATGAGCCAAAGCCCATTTTTAACAGCTCTCAAATTGCTTGTCACTTGTCAGTCTCAAGTGGCTTGGCCTCATTTTTTGCATTTTTCCTTAAATAAGTATACCCTGTAACTAATTAACATGTGCAAAAAGGATATATACATTCTGTAAACCCAATTTAAGCCCCATTTAGTAAGGACAAGCTGAGTTTACCTTTACAAACCATCTGATTCCTCACATATGTAATTTTTTCTGGTCATATTCTGAATTAATTTATTATTAATATTAAAATAGAACAAAATTTATCAAAAAGCTGTTTAAGAAATGTTGTTAAGAAATCGAGTAAATTGTGTTGGTTCGACTAGAAGTTGCGTTGAGTTACACTCTACGATATATAATAGCTAATACCCACACTTAAATATTGAGAATTGGATAAATTTACATTTAGTATTATAATAAGGAGGCTTCACAACGTATATACCCGAACCTATATAACCGAATACCCATTGTTTAATATTGAGTATTATATTATTGAGTATTTAGTTTTATAATATAGATGCTTCACAACATATAAACTATAATATTGGGTATTATATAAATAAATATTTGATATGACATTCTAATAAAGATACTTCACAGCATATATACCCTGTAATATATATCATAACTATATATAAAATAACCTATGAAATATTAACCGAATACCTTTTGGTTAAATAATTAGTATTTATTATTATAATTGAGAGACTTCACATCCCATATACCCTGTTACGTATATCCCAGAACTTAAGTGCAATGTTATTTTCTCTGAAGTAATACAACTTTCTTCGACTTTCAATCATAATTAATAAGTGCTCAATGGCACTGAAGGAATAACAAAATTTCGTATGATATTTTGCGCATTGCTCTTCTTCTTTCTGCTCGTTTCTGCTTCTTTTTATCTGCTTCTTCCTCTTCTTGCGCTGATTAAAGTTGAAAAATGGAAGTTAAAGTTGTGAGTTAAGCCCAAAACTGATTTTACGCTTCGCAACTTTTAATGGCCATCAAAGGGGGGGCGGGGGGCGGGGTGTTGCCATCAACGGCGTGTTTCGGCATCAAAATGTGCGCATAATGCGGCTCTTTAATGGATTCCATTGCATACATTTGGGGGAGGCGCAAGCTGCGCCAGCAGCAAAAAAAATTATGCAACGCCCTCTGAAAAATGGCATCTCATGCAAATTGCCAGCACGTTGCGTGCGATTTGTGGGGCGCCACGCTGCGGCAGCATTGCGGCATGCTGCCCAGTCTTATGAACGGGAGGGGAGGGGGTGGAGTAGACTACGGTCTAGCTGTAGGTAGCCTGATGTTTTGTTTTAATTTAGCCGAAATTATTCCACAATTTCTCAATTAAGCACTGGCCACTGTAAAGAGCAGTTAATTGAGATTGAAAGCAAACCTATTTTAAGAAAATTAACTATCGTGGAGAGAGGAGACGAAGCTTGAGGAAAAGAAAGTGGAAGTTCCAAATCTTATATATAGAAATAAAACGGTTACTTTAATTGATATCAATAATGTTTATCTTAACAATTATAAATAAAATCAATCAATTTTCATTCAAATCAAATTGATAATATATTTGTTTGAATTGCATTTCCATGGAAAATCATTTTCTACAAACATTAAATTAACTTGAAACGGAAATGTCAATTATTCAATGCTTAATATAAGAGAGAGAGATCCTGATGGGCAGTGGGGGGCATTTCCCAAGTTGACGCTTCGAAATCAATCAAAAATTCGCCACAAGGCTGTGGTGCCAGCTTTCAAGGGGACGGGGGTATCGGAAATTATGCGGCAGGAAGCCATTTCAAGCAAGTTGGGGAAGAGCAAATTTGTTACTTGCTTTTGCGGCTACTCAAAAACTGAGAGGAAGAAGAAAATCTGTCAAGCAATTGGCCCAAAGCAGGCTACAATTAAAGCATAATTAAAACGAATTATATATAAAAGCTCTAGGAAATGCTGACGACGGTTTTTAAAACGTTTGTGTTACCATTTTCAAATAAATGTCAAAGTGTCGCCAACTTTTCCACTTTTCCACTTTCTACCCGGCTGTCTAGGGATCGCATATAACAACAAGTTTCTAATGTTATGTAAAGACAGAGATGCGCCTGATGTGTAACAAATGAACTAGATCAAAATTGTGAGCAATTTATTAGCTAATTTCCAATTAAAACTAATTATAATATTAATATTTTTAACCTATTTTAGTTTAATTAATCTGTGTCGTTATTTGCAAAAACCCGTTCCACAAAGCAATCGCGTTTTACATCAACCTAATAACAGTACTTTGTAGAAAATTCAAAGACAAGAACGGAATGCACTAAACAATGACAAAATAGAGCACATAACTAACATGCTCAATACTTTTGCCAATGCTCTCTTCATGCAAACGCAATATCTTCTGCATACATAAATACAGTAAGCAATTCAATTACTTATCTCACTCATACAATTGTAGTTTAATCTACGATGCTCACTCGATGGCAGTAGCAGATTCTGTTTAAGCAACAGCATTAAAGAAATGGTAGTTAACAGTGGACAAATCGCACTAGCACAATGAGCTCTCATTTATCCGAAATGTCCACTCTCTGGATATGGGCGCTCTGATCTACATACACACAGAATACCACAATGTACATACATACATATTTTTATACCCTGAACCCATTAAAAATGGGTAAAAGGGGTATTATGTTTTTGTGCAAAATCCAAATGTATGTAACAGGCAGAAGGAAGCATCTCCGACCCCATAAAGTATATATATTCTTGATCAGCATTAATAGCCGAGTCGATCTAGCCATGTCCGTCTGTCTGTCCGTCCGTCCGTCCGTCCGTCCGTCCGTCCGTCCGTATGTATGAACGCAAGGATCTCAGAACCTATAAGAGCTAGAGACTTGAAATTTTAGATGTAGGTGCTCCTAGGTCCTACGCAGATCGAGTTTGTTTCCGATAATCGATAACTTGCCCCGTTTCCAAGTAATCGATAAAAATGTATATCGATATCCTGTTTTTTAAGCAATTTTGGTAAATAATAAGAGCTAGAGTTACCAAACTTGACATGTAGCTTCTAGAAAAGTATATATATATCGATTATCTTTCATTTTATACCTATCGCCACCTCCCCGCTACTCTCTATCTATAAGCGCGCGCTGCCTTTGGTGTTGGAATATGAGGGTTCAGGGTATCCCCTAGTCGGGAGCTCCCGACTAGAACCTCTTACTTGTTTCTTTTACGTCCTTCTCGCCTCACGAATATAAATTATACACATACATATGTATGTTTTTTCCCCCAAGCTGTTCCCAGCGCTTCTTGGTTTTGCCTTTTTTGCCGTCATTCTTTTACATCGAACTAAATTTATTTTAATTTCCAATTAGATTTTATACTGCTGGCCAAATATGGCCGCTCGCGACGCACACAATCAGAATTAATTCAAAGTTAATTAAAATGTTCTAAGCAAGGAGGAAAGCCTCTGCAGCTGCCTTTAAAGGTAACGTTAGTTGAATTAATGCATTCTTGTTTAATTATCATAAATGACTAAACGTAATTAAGCACTCACTTGCATAAGATAATCCGCATACTACGCTTATCTCTCTCTCTCTATTGTTCATTCTCCTTTGGCAGCTATATGTATATCGAAATCCATTTAGCGTCATTTTTGTTTTTCTCCCACTAAATCGCGTGATTAGGTTTAATACCATTTTATTACATTTTACATTTTTTATACTGAAAGAAATAACCACACGCGCCGCGGACCCGACCGATCAACAAAGCAGACGCGCACAAACTAAATCGTCTCTTTAAGCTCGCGTCTTTGCTAAGCCGACATTTGCACTAATACAATAACAACCTAAAACTCACAAACAATATAGCTATCGCTCTCTCACATGCATAAGCGCTCTCGACTGCATAAGAAATTTAGATAACGGGATCAGACGCATTGTGCATTGGGTGAATAAATCCCTCTCACGCTCTGGAAGTAGCTGCAGCCGGAGTCAAAACAATACATATATTTAAAAGGAGCAAATGAATAACACGCCAGGCTCTCATTATCCACAATAGCCACTCTCTGCAACCATTATCCGAATATTCATGCATCTCCATACACACATATCCGTTTCGCTCGCTTAAATTTGTATTGTTAACGTCGCGCATTGTTATGGTAGGCTAAAGCGAACTAGTTCAGGTATTTTATAACAGTTTTTTCCAAACTACTTTCCATTACCGTAGCCACACAGCATTAGGCAGCATTCTGAACCAGTTTACTTTATACTCTTATTGCCCAGCCCTGGCTAACGTCTCATGTGAATTCTTAAGTTCTTTCACTCAACGCATTTTCTAAATGAAATTAATGCAAATGCGACGCGGCAGAGCCAGAAAATGCCAAACGGAAGGCGCGAATTTTCCGCGCGCGTGTTTGTGTGTGTAATATGTTTATTTATTTTAGTTGCGAGGCGACATTTTTGCGCAGCTCCCGTCTGGCTGGGCGCCTTTTGTTTGCGGCGGCGGAAACTTAACCCATGGCAAAAAACTCAGCCGCAATTTTATTGTGCGAAAAATAGTTTTTGCGTGTGTGACGTGTTAAAATGATGTGCGTGTGTGTGTGTGTGTGTGTGTGTGTGTGTGTGTGTGAACCGGACGGCAAAAACTTGTTGACCTTTTCAACACTTACAAATAGTGCTCTAAGAAATAGAGCTGAGCGCTTTGAGCCAAGGCTTAAGGACTTTCATTATTTCTAAAATTAAACTAAATTTTTAAGAGCAAAAGCAAGGGAATTTATTTGAATTTCTATTATATTTACGATGCATTAAACAACTTTCTAGGCATGCACAAATTGTTGTTAGGCTGTGTGTTTTCCAGGACATATTTCTAACTCGAACTCTTTCACACATTTCTCGTCTCTAGGTAGAAGGTACAAGGTATATATATATATTATTTAATATTATTTTAATAAAATTGTTGCTAAAAACATGATCTTAAACTCGAGACGGGCAGCTTTAAATAAATTTTAAATAACATATACAAATAAATAAATAATTTGAAAATTGAAATGAAAAAATATATAAAAATGAAAAAAAAAATACAATTTTACTTACACTCCATATAAAATACATCCATAAATATAGAATTAAGAATTCGGGAAGAATATTCTTATTATTAATATTATTATTATCATCATTATTATTATTATTATTAATATTATTATTATCATCATTATTATTATTATTATTATTATTATTATTATTATTATTATTATTATTATTATTATTATTATTATTATTATTATTATTATTATTATTATTATTATTATTATTATTATTATTATTATTGTTATTATTATTATTATAATTATTATTATTATTATTATTATCATTATTATAATTATTATTATTATTATTATTATTATTATTATAAATATTATTATTATTGTTTTTATTAGTAATATTATTATTATAAATATTTATATAATATCTTTTTTTTCTTTTTATAAGATCTTCGTTTCAATTCTTGGGAGAAAACCCAAAAAAAATCGCTTAATTCCATAGAATAAAAAAAATCCAAAAAGAATTATGAAAATCCCAAAGCAGAGATAAAACCAATTCTGATTTATGAAACTTAAACTTACAGTTAATAAGCTGCATTATCGGCTGTCGATAAGCTATCGGCAAGTCATTAACTAATCGCTGATTATCGCGCTAATTGTTATTGATAAGAAACAAATCGATTTAAGGGGTATATAAAGCTCGAGCTGCGACCATGTCCAGCACAGTTAACCGAATCCACAATGCCAAGCATAGTCGTATATGCTCTACTCCTGCTTGCGGTGGGCGCGGCGCAGGCGACTCCCTTGACCGGACGCATCGTGGGCGGCGAGAATGCGGACATACGCCAATATCCGCATCAGATCTCCATGCGCACACATTTCTCGTCTCTAGGTAGAAGGTACAAGGTATATATATATATTATTTAATATTATTTTAATAAAATTGTTGCTAAAAACATGATCTTAAACTCGAGACGGGCAGCTTTAAATAAATTTTAAATAACATATACAAATAAATAAATAATTTGAAAATTGAAATGAAAAAATATATAAAAATGAAAAAAAAAATACAATTTTACTTACACTCCATATAAAATACATCCATAAATATAGAATTAAGAATTCGGGAAGAATATTCTTATTATTAATATTATTATTATCATCATTATTATTATTATTATTATATTTTATTATTATTATCATCATTATTATTATTATTATTATTATTATTATTATTATTATTATTATTATTATTATTTTATTATTATTATTATTATTATTATTATTATTATTATTATTATTTTGTTATTATTATTATTGTTATTATTATTATTATAATTATTATTATTATTATTATTATTCATTATTATAATTATTATTATTATTATTATTATTATTATTATAAATATTATTATTATTGTTTTTATTAGTAATATTATTATTATAAATATTTATATAATATCTTTTTTTTCTTTTTATAAGATCTTCGTTTCAATTCTTGGGAGAAAACCCAAAAAAAAATCGCTTAATTCCATAGAATAAAAAAAATCCAAAAAGAATTATGAAAATCCCAAAGCAGAGATAAAACCAATTCTGATTTATGAAACTTAAACTTACAGTTAATAAGCTGCATTATCGGCTGTCGATAAGCTATCGGCAAGTCATTAACTAATCGCTGATTATCGCGCTAATTGTTATTGATAAGAAACAAATCGATTTAAGGGGTATATAAAGCTCGAGCTGCGACCATGTCCAGCACAGTTAACCGAATCCACAATGCCAAGCATAGTCGTATATGCTCTACTCCTGCTTGCGGTGGGCGCGGCGCAGGCGACTCCCTTGACCGGACGCATCGTGGGCGGCGAGAATGCGGACATACGCCAATATCCGCATCAGATCTCCATGCGCTACAATGGCCGGCATCGTTGTGGCGGCAGCGTGTTTGCCAGCAACATCATCATCAGTGCTGCCCATTGTGTTGTGGACCTGGAGAGTGCTGCCAACTTGTCAATTGCCGCCGGCTCCACAAAGAACAGCCAGCGGCACCAGGAGCTGCCCGTGCTCAAGTTCATAGTGCACGAGAACTACAAAGCCCTCAACAATGATTACGACGTGGCCATTTTGGTGCTCAATGGCGACTTTGTCTTCAACGCGTTTGTGCAGCCCATTGAGCTGGCCACGGAGCGGCCGCCGGCTGGGGCAAGGGTCACGATCACCGGCTGGGGCACGCTGACCCGGCGCGGCAGCTCGCCGGACATTCTGCAGCAGGTTGATGTGAACGTGGTGGAGAATTCGAAATGCAAGAGCGCCTATTTCTTTTTGCTGACCAGCCGCATGCTCTGCGCCGCTGTCGAGGGCGGCGGCAAGGATGCCTGCCAGGGCGACTCCGGCGGTCCGCTGGTCTACAACGATCAGCTGGTCGGCATTGTCTCATGGGGCTGGGGTTGCGCCAAGTCATCCTCGCCGGGCATCTATGCCTCGGTGCCGGATCTGCGCAATTGGATACTGAAGACCCGCGAGGCCTACGCCAGCGTGGGCAGCATTCAGTTTCTATAAGTGTGGAAAATTTATTGATTTAATAAACAAAACAAATCTTTTGACTAAAGAAAACTTTTTGAAATTAGATGATTGAGTGTAAATGTTAAAGATCGTGAAGAAACGGAAAAGTACGGTTATTTTTGCTTTTAAGATTTTAAGAGCTAGAGTCAGAGGTTTAAAATGGTATATACAAATGAAGTATCTTTCATTTTGTAGCTAACGCTTTTCCGAATCCACGCCTAAACGAACCAAAAGTTTCTGCCACAATTTTAATGCTGTTGCCCTTTTGAGAATATATGAATATTCTTTAGCACAATTAGATCTACTTTTAAAAATTTCGTCAAGATCGGTTAGGAAACACAAAAGTTATTAAAGAAAGCGTGTAATTCTATTAGCAAGCCACGTGGCTGCAGGAAGTTCTGTATGGACTAGAGCACGCTTACTTGATTCTACCTATTTTTGTTTCTTTTTCATCTGCTCTCTCTTTGGATTAATTTTATTACAAGCTATACTATTTACCGCAGATTGAAGATATGGCTAAAATAAAAAGTTTCACATAAAAATCGAAACTAAAAATGCCAAAATAAAATAAATAAAAATTAATAATAGAGTATACATAATATTCTTCCCTTAGAATCCATTTTCAGCACAATTTCTTCTCTGAATCTATACAAAACTTTTCAGCTACGGATCCCTTCAATCAAAAGACTTTCCAAGCCCAAAGTTTCTCTATATTATCTCAAAAATTTATGTAAAATATGGGTTGCCAATGCTTTGACTTCATTTAAATATACATAAATATTATCAACAGTGCTTCAATAGTTTATTATACATATATATATTTTTTAAGTTATAGCACTGAATAAGTTTAAGGTCTTGGACTACCGGAAACCCCCATCAACTTTTGGCTAGTAAGATTTGCAAAATTATGTTTCGGAATCAATACGACAGCGATGTGACCGTGTGGAGTCCACAGGGGCGTCTCTTCCAGGTGGAGTACGCCATGGAGGCTGTCAATCTGGGCACAGCCAGCGTGGGCCTGAAGAGCGCCGACTTTGCGGTTGTTGTCGGCCTCTATAAGCCGTCCGCCGACGTGGGCCTAACCCATCCGAAGGTCATGTCCATCGACCGGCATGTGGGCATGTGCGTGGCGGGCATTACGGCCGACGCTCGCATCCTGGGCCAATATCTGCGCACGGAATGCCTCAGCTACAGGCACTCGTACAACTCCAGCTACCCCGTCTCCCGCCTGGCCACGAATCTGGGCAACAAAATGCAAATAAGCACACAGCGCTACGATCGCCGGCCGATCGGCGTGGGTCTGCTGCTGGCCGGGTACGATGAGAAGGGCAGCCACATTTACCAGATAATGCCCTCGGCTAATGTGTTCAACTGCAAGGCCATGGCCATTGGGAATCGGTCGCAGGGCGCTCGCACCTATTTGGAGCGCTACGAGGCGGCGTTTCCGGAATGCACCATGAACGAACTGATCTGCCACGGCATTCAGGCAGTGAGCTTTGCCGCTCCCCTGGACGAGGAGATGAGCATCTGCATTGGCATCGTGGGAAAGGACTATCCGTTCAAGATACTAACGACTGACGAGTGTAAGTCATATCAGAAAACTTGCAGCGGTCCCGATGACTTTGAAAATCCGGGCCAGTCGGAACCACCTGAAAGTTTTTCTATCCATGATTTTGATCCGGATCCGACAACTTCAAATCATCCACCAGAGGGGGAACCATAACTTTCCAATATTTTTTGTTCACTTATGAGATTAGTAATAAAGTATTTTCAAATTCTTCGTTTCAAAAAAAAAAAAAAAAAAAAAAGATAAAACTAAAGTAACATTTAAAGGCAGCTGCAGAGGCTTTCCTCCTTGCTTAGAAGATTTTAATTAACTTTGAATATCTTATGTGTCGCGTACGTCCATATAAAATATAATTGCGAGCCAGCCGTAAAAAATATAATTGCGAATTAAAATAAATGCAAATATTCCGTTCAATGTAAAAGAAAGACAGGCGAAAGGCTAAAAAAAAAAAACTGGGAACAGCTTGGTTAAACACACATATACACTTACGTATGTATATAAAATATATTCATGAAGTGAAAAGGGCGTAAAAAAACTGTATGTATGTACATTGCGGTAATTTATGTGTTTGTCAGCTGCTTTTGGCGCCATTGTGTGGACATTTCGGATAAGTGTGATTTGTCCACTGTTAACTACCATTTCTTTAATGCTGTTGCTTGACTAGAAACAAGCATCGTAGATTAAACTACATGTGTATGAGTGAGATAAGTAATCGCTTTGCTTACTTTGTCAACATATGCAGCAGAGATCGCTTTTAACAGGAGAAAGAAGGTGTGAGCGTAGCAATAGTTATTACCTTAAGGTTGTCCCTATGTTGTCATTGTGTTAGTGCAAATGCAAGCTTAGCGTATGTGTCTGTGAATAGAGAAGATTTAGTCTGCGCGCGTCTTTGGTTTCAATCGGTTGTATATTACTTGTGTGTCCATTAATTATTGATAATGGAAATAGAGGGCGAATTGTTGTTCGATCTGTTGGCTATCTTGTTTTTTGTTTGATTGTATTTTAGATATTTTAAATACTAATAAAGGGTTTCATACAACAACTAAACCGCCTCTTGTCCAATTTTCAGAAATGTTATAAAATGTATTAAATCTTTTTATTTCCGTTTCGGCCACATTCAAAAGCTCTAAAACCGCTGAAAGCCCACTTTAGTTGGCCATAATATGCCAATTAAAATGTCTGTCCGCATTGGATAAACACATTTGAACAAAATCTACGCTATAAAACTTTAGAAGGCAAACTGACGACCACGCCCACAACGCTGCGTTATGTGCAAAGCTTTAACCCATGTGGGGTAATAAAAGTTGGGTAAAGTGTTTAAGGCGGATAATGTGTTGTTGAGGGGGATGGCAGGCAGCAAGGGCGGAAGGGCACGGAGTCGGGGGACAGCCAGAAGCTGAGCAATGTCCTTGGCATGCAAATTTAGCGTAAAGTTGTTAGCTGTCTGTCTCTGTATTCTCTCCCTCTTGTTCTCGCTCTCTCTCTCCCTCTCTTTCGTCTGCTGCTCGGAACAGCATCAAAAACTTAACCGCAAAATGAACAGTAAATGTCTGTGATGTGATGTGATGCGAGGGAGGGGGTGGGGTGCCCAACTATTAACTGAGCAATTTTGTAGCCTTGTTTGTTGTCTTTTTAGCGTTCAAATTTCGGTAAGCCTGACAGCTGGAGGACGAGCGGGCGAGGGCGAGGGCGAGGCAGGGTAGAGTTCGTGAGCTTTGCTCTCGACTCACCTACATATTTTCGTTTGCATGTCTCGCAGGACATGTCGCGACTTGTCTCAAGCCAAGTTAAGACCTTGAAAAGCTTGTAACAATAAATCCGAGACTTTATTCTCTGATTTTCTGTCTCTTGGCAGTTAAATTGAGCGCTGCCTGTTCTCAGCTGCTTCTTTAATGTTTTTCAACATTTAATTCAGTTGATTTTGCACATTCGTTAACACTTTAATCCCTCAGGGCAAGCCACAAAAAATCATTCAGATAACTTTGATTCCACCCAAACCACCCCCCAACCACCCAGCCACCCAACCACCCAACCACCCAACCACATGCCGCAGCAGCCTATCGATTGCGTGTCAAACTTCTGGTCGGCCACTGTCAGTTGTTTAATTCCCCAGAGCTTTGAGCCGATTGCGGCTACTGAACTGTCTCCTTCTCTTTTTTTTCTTCACTAATTTCAATATTTTTTCTTTTCTGTTCTTTTGGGCCAAACAGCGCAATCAATGGATTAGACGGGATCGCGTGCGAGCTGTCTACAAAAATAAAGTTCTGTGTTATGTTGTTTTCTTAAACTTAACTCGAGTCTTTATTAAATATTATTTAAATATTTTCGGATATCTATTTATTGAGGTTTTCCTTAACTGCAAACATTAAAAACATTTTGGCAAATATTACATTAAATTTCTAACAACATTTTGCCAATTGTGACTTTTAATTTGGCGCATAAAATTCGTGCTTTCCACAAAGCATAAACAATGCGCACCGCAGAGCACTACATTCCGCTAGATTTAATATATATGTATGTATGTATGTATATATACACAAGCACATATATCATGTGCTGCACTAAGCAACCGCAAAACATCGACATAAAATACCCTGTACTTGTACAAACATAAACAGAGTATTCAAGCATGTTTATCCCTAAAGAAAATAACAATAATAATGAAAAATATGTTTAATATTAATTAATAATCCAAATCTAAATCTAAGTCGAAAACGATTAAGAATAAGATACATCTTAGACCCTATAAGATAAATATTTCCCTTATCAGCATCAAGACTTCATCTAGACTTTATCTATAACTTAGGCCCAATAAGAGCTACAAAGTTGATTTAAAACTTTCAATTAAAACCCTTTTAGAGGGTAACTTCTCGTCGTGCACTCGTTTTCATTTCGTTTGTTTATTTATGGACAGCCTGGTCTGCAGCTTCATTTAGCCCAAAATTATGCTGCAGCGTATGAATATTGAATGGGTCGAAAGGTAGCCTGTGTGGGACTATACCAAAACATAAAAAATATAGAATATGAATCGGATATAACCGACTGTGCGATGCTCAGCTCAGAGCTAAACGTTTTCTCTAGAGCACCCCTACTCTTATTTTGGCTAAAACTGCAAAGGATTTACATTTGAATGAATATTCCAACAGGGAATTTATACAGTCAGCCCGACATTGCGCAAAGCCTATCTAATCCTTTTGATTTTTGGGAACAGTGCATAAAAAAAAACAAGCTAAAATTTACGGAACAGAGGTCGGGTTGTGAAAGATGACGGAGAACTAAAAACAGTTTGTGCTTGTTTTTCCGTTTAAGCGGACCATTAAAAGTTAGCCAAGTGCCGTTAAAGCATTTGGCAAAGGTTCAATAATCTCGCGCAAAAGCTGAAATTTATTTTTCAGGAGCCGCTAGATTTAACTTAAATAGGTGCGATAGCCGAGCACTTAAGTACTCGCCCTTGGGTCCACTTAATTCAAGTTTCCAAATGGGGAATTTAAATAAGGGTTAGCTAAAAAAGTTAATAATAAATCCTCAATTATTCTAGAAGAAAGTTAAGCCATATTAAATTAGAAATTTGTGACAAGGTAAGAAGCTAAATTTTTGTGTGAAAAACTTTAATTGTTCTTTGCATAAAATAAACTTTACATAAAATAAATTCATGAATGTTTATATAAAATATGAAACTAAGTTAAATGTCGGAACTAATTTAGTTCCTGCCTATTGAAAAAGAATTTTTAGTTGGCCTTTTGGAAAACTAAAACTAAATAAAAATTAAAAGGCACAACTTAAATAATAAATAATAAATCTTTAATTTGTCTGGAAATTACGTCATTTAAATTATAATTTTTTTAAGCCAAGAAGAAACCTTATTTTTAATATAAAAGTTTCACAAATTTTACTAATATTAAAGGGAAGCTTTAAAAGCTGTTTTAAATTATTTATAGAAACTCTTTAAAAAAAAGTCTAGTAATAAAATTAATGAATATTTTATTTAATGTAAAAACTGTCTAAAAGATTTTAAATATTCGTTCGAAAAATCGAACTTAAAGTAAGAATATTCATAGAGAAAAATGAAAGAGGAAATGATAGAGAAAAGTTCTAAAACTCAATTGAAACTTGCAACCATTTCAGATGCAGCTTTATCAAAGTTTCTTTTTAGCTAGCATTAAGCGTAACAATTGGGAAAACAATAGAAAAAATAAAAGAATCAACCAAAAAAAATAAATAATGCATTTTAAATTTTACTAGAAGTAAATTGAGATAACTTAATTAGAACGCATTTAGGCAAACTCCAAAGATGATTTATATTTCATTTAAAAATTATTTTCCCTTTTTTTTAAATATTTTTTATCCTTACAAAAATCTTATTTCTAGTTATAAAGTTCATGATAATTGAATTAAAATAAAAATTGATAGGGAAAAGCTCAAAAACTCAGTTCGAACTTGAAACCATTTGAGTTTGCAGTTTAATGAAAGTTTTCTTTTAGTTAGCGTTTAGCGTAACAATTGGGAAAACAACGAAAAAAGCGCGTGCATTGCAGAAAGTTTTACAAAAAGTGATTCAAACTGAGTACAGCTTAAAAAAGCTAAAAACAAACTCGCAAAACTTAAGCGAAACCCCAAAAAGTATACAAAACAATCGGCCAAATTGAGTCTACGTTTAATAACAATTCTCAAAAAGGTTCAAATATTTTCAATAGTTGACACACAATTCAATTGGAATGTGAGCTAAAATGTTGGACAAGTGCTTTGATAGTTGGCCAGCTGAATGGGGAGAGGGAGGCGCTGAGAGGGGGGACTTAAAGTGTGCAACATGCCACTTGGCAACGACTCCGAGTCGAGCCAGCACGTGCGCATTCGGCGCCGGAGCGGTTAGAGTGGGGCACATCATGGCTCAAGCTGCAATTGCTTCTGCTGTCTCTTCTTTCTTACCCACATGTGCAACATTTTGCCATGATTGTGCAAATTGTTATTTTCCGCACGAAATTCAATAAAAAACAACTAAGAGTGCTCTAACCGAGAGTGCCCAACTAGGGGATGCCCTGTACCTTCTTCTAGCCAACACCAAATGCAGCACACAATATGCTCTACTTTGCTTTAGCATTTGTTTAAATCACTTTTGAACCCAAAAATTAAATTCCCCCTTTGCGGAGTCGAACTCGCAACTCCATTACCACCTTGCCACCGCCGCATACCTCAAAGCCATTCCAAAACTCAGCAGATTTGACTGAGCACGGTAAACGATACAAACTTAAATTCAATTCTTTTTGTGTGTATGCATGTATGTGTGCACACGTATACAGAAGTTCTTTTGCTTTACGCTTCCAGCCACGTGGCTTGGCCATGTAACTGCACGTTTTCCTTAATAACTTCTGTGGTTCCCAAACGATCTGGATGAAATTTTCAGCAGTAGATCGTGCCATAGAATATTCGTATATTCCCGTGGTTTAAATTTGTGGCTAGCTACGAAACGGAGAAAACAGAATTTTAATATCAATTTTTTTATCGAATGCTGGGAAATGGGGCAAGTTATGGATTATCAGAAACAAACTCGTACATTATAAATTTCAGGTTCTCAGATCGCCGCGTTCATACAGAAAGACGGACAGACGGACGGACATGGCTAGATCGACTCGGCCATTGATGCTAACTAAGAATATATACTTTATGGGGTCGAAGATGTTTCCCTCTGCATGTTACTTACATTTGCATAAAAACATTATACCCTTTTTATCCATGTGCAAAGGGGTTCAGGCTAGAAAAATTGCAAAAAAAAAATATATATATATTTATAAATAAATTCGTATGAGAAGACTGTAAAATATTTCTTGGCATTTTTCTAGCCAATGCCCAAAGTGTGGTCATCTTGCATTTTATGAGCGTCAAGTTATCTGAAAAGTTGTTTTGTTTTTGCGGCTTTTACAAGTTCAAGTTTTCTTCGTTTAAGCACACAGATGTGATGTTTTTAATTAAAAATTTTTAAAGCATTTTGTTTGTACTCGTATTTGTCTTTGTTGGACTTACGCCGAAAAGTTTATCAGCTAAAAATTTGGGTGCTCTGTGCTCTGAGAAAGCCACTTTGCTAGCCACTTGTACATATGCAAATATTTGCAATTAATATAATTGAGTTTTAAGTTGTCTATTAGACAAGTTATCCAAGTGCAGGCAAAGCGGAAAACTTTGCTTTCCAACATTTTACAAGAAACTTATTTATTTGCTCTATTTGTTGCATATAAGTTTTGGTTAGATTTTGAACAATTTTGCATTACTTTGCGCTAAGGCATCTAAATCAAAACAAAGAGAAAAAATAAAATATATAAATATATAAATTGTATTAAATGCTAAAACTTATTTATGAAAATGTGCTCTAGTAGAGCATACTAAAATATTTAATTTTCTTTATGCAAATTATAATTAAATTGTTTACAAAAAAATAAAATATACAAAGATTATTATACCATAAATGTTTTTTAAAAATTATATGAGTTTTTGGAATGCAAAACAAAAAATTGTTGATTGAAAATATTTATGTGGCAGAACTAAAATTTGTAAAGACAATTGTATAATTTTGGCTATCGAAACTTCAATTAAAATTGTGCTTAAATTTATCTCGCACATAATTTTTCTTATCTTAAGTTTTTGCTCACTAAAAAACCCTGTCTCACAATTATTATAAATGTTTTTGTAAATGTATCAAAATTTTTTGCCGTGTATTCAAAAATTCTTGCTGAGCTTCTTTAAAATGGCCTTTGTTTGTGCGCAAAGTGGGCTTAGAGTTGTGTTTTTCAGAATGCCGCACGTTACGCATACGCAATGTGGCTCGAACAAATTGCCACATAAAGCACTGGAAACGTTCAAATGTCAAAAAGCCAACTCCAATAGCTGCTTGGCGCGCACATGACGTTTGCTTATTATGTATGTTTTTCGAGCCAACGAATTTGCCACCCAAAAAAAAAAACATCAAAGCTCGCCGCCTTGCATATAAATCTGTTAAAAATAGCAATAAACAAATCGATTGATTCGCCGCTGGAAATGACAAACAAAAAAGTAAAATAAATAAAAAGTATATATAAGTAAAAAAAAGTGAAAGGGAGAGAAAAATGGATATCAAAGGCTTTTTTTGTGCCCATTATTTTCTTGTTTTTCATACAGTGCCCTGAGGATTCGGCAGATGTGTGCAGATGTTAGTTGAATGGGTTTTCTCTGCGTCAAATTACGATATGAGTAGCTAAAGAGTAACATTTTAAGCATAGAGGCTTGTTTAGACAGCTCTGGCATTAGGTCTAACCTAATTTTATTGGAATTATATATGTGTTGCAATTAGATAATATTTTTTTTATCAATTTTTGAGTAATTTACATCAAAATTTGTTTGTTTAATAAATTAAATACTACAGATAAACTAAAGAACAATTTTTAAATAAAGCAATTAAAAATATATATGAATGCAATAATTTAAAACTATTCCATTTATTTTGTCTTTGAGATTATACAAAAGAATTTAATGCTCCATTTTTTACTCATATGTAGTAAAAAATATATAAAAACATATAAATATTCAAATAAAAATATATTATTAGAGGAATGTTCACCAAGATCAACAATAAATATACAAAATAAATAAAATAAAAAATAAATAAACATAAATATACAAATAAATAAAATAAGTATAAAGGGAAAAAACCTTTATGCAAATCAGGTGCATTAAATAAAACACAAAATACAAATAAACAAAAATTAAGTATAATAATTATAATAATATTATAAATTAATTAATCGATGTATGATATTTTATTGCTATTTAAGTTCAAAATTACATTTTTAAATGGAAACGATTTCAACTCTATTCAAAAAAATAAATTGAGTAAATTAAATTAATTAATAAAACAAATTTTAAATGCCTTGAAATCAACATATTTTATAATATATACAAACATTTGTTGTTGCAATCAAACTCTGTTAAACACAATAACAATTTGTAAATAAATATAAAAATTAAATATATTTACATACAATAACAAAAATATTTGCTTTTATTTGCAAATCAGGTGCAATAAAAATGATAAAATATAAAGGAATAAAAATTAAATGAAATACGAATATTTAAATTAAATTATTTTTCTTTCTGCTAAACACAAATTAAATTAATGGACTTGAATAACTTGTAAAGTCAAATTTGAAATGAAATATGACAAATAAGTATATAAATATGATGTATATATATATATTTTTTTTAATATCTATAGCTCTATTAACCACAACAACAAGTTATAAAATAAATTTAATAAATAAATAATATATATGATATAACAATTTATAACACAAATTTTTACACTAGAAATATAAAAAATATTTGCTGTTATAAATATATTGATAAAGGCTGTTAAACACAAAAACAATATGTTATATTTATATAAAATCAAAAAAAATATTTGTTATGCGCAAATCAGGCTTAATATATAAATACATCACATTTTAAATTCAATTAAATTAAATTAAATGCTTTCTACCATTCAATTGCTGTTTAAGTACAATTCAGTTGAATATGTTTATTGACTTATTTTCAACTAAATAAAATTAATGCACTTGAATTATTTGTAAAAGCATATTTGGAATGTCTTTCCAGAGAATATTTTCGGCAAATCCTAGCACATTTGTCATTCGACCTTGTCTCACTCGCATTCCTGTTACACGTTTTTTACTTTCTACTCGAATATTTACATATGACTGAACTTAGCCCGAAAAAACACATCAATAACATAATTTAATATTAGTTGGAAATGAACTCTGTGGCATTGCCCTTGTGTGGGCGTCTGTAAGTAGATTTTTAAGGCAGTAAAGGTATGAACAAGTTGGGCAGTTTGTCAACTATTTGTGACCCTTGTTCAAGATTTCAAGGAATTCAAACAAAATGCATATCAAATAAGCCAGGGGACAGTTCGGATGAAGATTTATTTTTCATCAGAAAGAAATAAAAGTTAAGAATAAAGATTTCCAATCGAATATTTCATGTGTAATATTTTGTATAAATTTATTCTATTATAAAGTAAAAGTAAAGTAATTAGAAATAGAAGCTCTTAAATGCTGAACTTGAGGAAAATATCTTGGAAAACAGACTATTTGGCCAGCCAATAAACTACTTTTCAAACGAGCATTCCTACTATATGATAAAGCGTTCAGATGTTGATGATATTTATATATATATATAATCTGTATATGTATATATATATATATATAAATATGAAGAGCATAGATATCTTAAAGGGCAAAAAAGTTGTCCATGCAAGTACCTACTTTTGACAGATTGTGGCAGCTTTATGTTACAGTGGTCCGATCCGGCTAAAATAACTGCCTACAACAGAAAAACGGAACTATGCAAAGTTTCAAGAAGATAACATGATCGCATGGAAAAGAATGGACAGATGGACAGACAGACAGACGTCAGGGATGCCTATAACAACTCGGCTGTTGATGCTGAACTAGAATAAATATACTTTGTGGGGTCGAAGATGTCTTCTTCTATGCGTTACACATTTCATAAGAAAAACATAATACCCTTTCCAAAAAAGAGTGGGTATAAAAAGTATTTATAAGTGAGCTTTGCAGATGCGAATATAAATTTCTTTAAGTTTTTGTTCTTAGTTTCCTTCTTTAAAATTAAACAAGTAAGAGGTTCTAGTCGGGAGCTCCCGACTAGAGGATACCCTGAACCCTCATATTCCAACACCAAATGCAGCGCGCTCTTATAGATAGAGAGTAGCGGGGAGGTGGCAATAGGTATAAATTGAAAGATAATCGATATATATATACTTTTCTAGAAGCTACATGTCAAGTTTGGTGACTCTAGCTCTTATTATTTACCAAAATTGCTTAAAAAACAGGATTTCGATATACATTTTTATCGATTACTTGGAAACGGGGCAAGTTATCGATTATCGGAAACAAACTCGATCTGCGTAGGAACTAGGAGCACCTACATCTAAAATTGAAGTCTCTAGCTCTTATAGGTTCTGAGATCCTTGCGTTCATACATACGGACGGACGGACAGACGGACGGACGGACGGACGGACGGACAGACAGACGGACATGGCTAGATCGACTCGGCTATTAATGCTGATTAAGAATATATATACTTTATGGGGTCGGAGATGCTTCCTTCTGCCTGTTACATACATTTGGATTTTGCACAAAAACATAATACCCCTTTTACCCATTTTTAATGGGTTCAGGGTATAAAAAAATCCAGTTGCTAGCCAAAAAATTTGATTTCACTTGTGTTTAAAATAGCTTTATTCACCATTTATATATATATATATAGAGTTATTTATTATTGGTAAATTAGTTTGTTAGATCGAGTTTCCCTTTCACAGAAAACTATGAAGTGCATGCTAAATGCATTGCCTACTTTTTGGCGCACATGTCTTCTATTTAAATTAAGTTGTCGCTGATGAAGTGCAAATAACAAGTGCAACAAGGGACGAAAATAAAATAAAGTTATTGTCACTGCGTCCATTTTACAGCGACAATTTAATATAATTGGAAAAAAGAGATAATTAAGCAAAAAACGCTGTAAAATGTCGCGCAAAGAGCGAATGTCGCAGCGCGGCTTTAATGCCACAATGCGCCCCTCGGCATTTTAACGTTACGGATTTGTTTTTATTTTGATTGTTTTTCGTCTTTTTTATTTGTCAACATGCCACACATGGGGTCAGCGATGCATAAATGACGCGACACCTGAGGGACGGGGGGCAATGAACGTTTCAGAAAATTTAACAGATTGCAAAAATAAAGTCAATAAAACAGAGAGCGACAAAAATCAACAAAGCTAAATAAATAATTAAAACGTTTTGCATTGGCAACAAGTTAAAGAGCATTAAATAAGTTGAGTAAAGTCAACGTTTGGTACTTTATAAATATAAAGACCTTGAGCCTTAAAAAAAGAAGGTCCCTAGTTCAACTCCTAAAAGCAAATTGTTATTAAAGCATGACAATGCACACAGTAGTCACTAGCTTATTAAATTTTATTTTATTTTATATTAATGTATTAATGTATTAATGTAGATAGACCTTGTCAGGCAGTTGTCTAAAAAAAGAAGGTCGCTGGTTCAACTCTCCAAAGCATATTGTGATTAAAGCATGAAAATGTACACAGTAATCGTTGGCGCAATAAAGTTTAATAAATTTGAAAGTGTTAACGTCATTTGTAAAGGGCTAGTCAGGCAGTTGTCTAACAAAAGAAGGTCGCTGGTTCAACTCTCGAAAGCATATTGTGATTAAAGCATGACGATGCACACAGTAGTCGCTGGATCCTGAAATTTTATTTAATTTAATAATAATGTATTTAATAGTGCTAAGGTTTTCTGAGAAAGACCTTGTCGGGCAGTTGTCTAACAAAAGAAGGTCGCTGGTTCAACTCTCATATTGTGATTTAAGCATGAAAATGTACACAGAAATCGATGGCGCAAAAAATGTCAATAACTTTCAAAGTGTTCAAGTCTTCTGGTACTTTATAAATATAAAGACCTTGCTAGGTAGTTTTCCAAAGAAAAAGAAGGTCGATGGCTCAAAACCCTAAAGCAAAATATGATTAAGCCAAGACAATGTACGCTGGCTTGATGAATTTTTGTAATTTATATATGTAAAGACCTTGTTAGACAGTTGTCTACAATAAGGAAGTCGCTGGTTCGAATCTCCGAAAGCATATTGTGATAAGAGCTTGACAGTGTACACATAAGTCCCTGGCTTAATAACTTTTATTTTAATTTATTTAAACGTGTTAAAGTGTTTACTACTTTATAAATATACCTTGTCAGGCAGCCGTCTAAAAAAAGAAGTTCACTGGGTCGAAACCCTAAAGCATATTGTAATTGTAGTCCGACAATGAACACAGATAAATTTAATTATGTTTTAATTTATTTAATCGTGTTCAGTGGCTTATTTATTTTCGCTGAATTATGTTAAAACCATGCTTTTTGATAAAGATATATTGGGGTAATAAATTGATGCACAGTTATCATTAATTCAAACAATATTTATTCAGATTTCGGTCTGTATATCTGTATTACTTTTGTATTTTAATCGGTTAATGCACTTTGTTGCGTATTGTGGTTATAGCTGCTGCAAAATGCATTGTTATTAAATTGTTTATAGTTTTTAATTTGGCTGTGACATTGCGGTGGCAATGTGCCGTAAAATAGCCACTGGCCACAATACTCTTTGCATTTTTATTGAGCTGCCTGAATTCTTTATTATGGGCTCTTAACGAATATTCAATTGGCATCAATTCATTTGTAATATATACAGAAAAAAAGAACAAATGTTTCCAAATGAATAACAAATGTTTGAAATATATAAGAATGAGGTAGTTGTAAGGGTATCGAATTCGAATTGGTAAAAAATAATATTTACATAGATACATCTTCGATGCAATAGACATGAATAGGATAAGTTACGAAAAGATCTCAAGTTTTCTAATGCAAGTCCTTTTTATATAATCAATTACTTATACCAGTTTCATGCCTCACTGGAAAGCTAAATTTTCCATTTACATTGTAAAACATTTTATTTAAACATTCTTGTAAAAATTGATTATATTTGTACAGCTTTTAAAAGTACATTGGAATTTTACTTTGCTTTAAAACAAAATGTACAAATAAAAAAACTTTCGTTGACTAGACAAGCTTTTGGCACAAGTTAACTCTCAGTTACATTCATGCTAAGGCAGTTGATCCAGAATCGATCAATGGTATGATACAAATGCGGCAATGCATTGCCAATGCTATGGTTCTCATCGGTGTAGGTCTGTAAAAGACGAAGTGGAATTAATTGATATATTAATTCCGATGCTCTTAAGCTATTTTCCAACGTACCTGCTCCTCAAATGCAATGTCGGCCCTTTGAAGGAGTTTGGCCAACACAAGGGAATGTTGATAGTGCACATTATCATCGCCGGAGCCATGAATTAGCAGAAAGCCATGGGTCTTAAAGTTATCCAAACGACCAAAAACGCTGCTCTCATTATACTTGACCAGATTGTCCTCCACCGTGGGCAGGCCCATGTAACGCTCCGTATAGATGGTATCTAAAAAAACTTTGTTACTTGCTGCATATGAAAGGTTTGAAATTCAAGATTCTACCATAATAGAGCCAGGAGGTAACTGGCGCCACGGAAACACCACATTGAAAGATGTGCTCATCGTCCTTTTCCAGGGTCTTCGCTGTCATATATCCCCCGTAGCTCCAGCCCCAAATGCCCGTGCGGTTGCGATCTACATAGCTCAGATTTTGCTGTAGCCAGCTGGTGACTAATAGCTGATCCTCCACCTCATGATCACCCAAATCATTGTTGACCGAGAACAACAGCTCTTTGCCCTTATTGCCAGTGCCACGGCCATCGATATAGGCGTAGATGGTGTCCCTGGAGGTGGTAACAAACGCCTCATAGCCGACTGTAAAAACATTTGTAACGCGCACTGAATTCGGACCACCATAAACGACCACAATCAGGGGATACTTTTTGTTCTCGTCGAAATTAGGTGGCAACGCCAGCTTGGCAATGCCAGTGCTGCCGTCCCCTAGGGTGACGTTGATAAAGCGATAGCTGGGACGCAGCTTGGACTCCAAATTTGCACGATAAGCGGTATTCAGCTCCCAGTCGATGATCTTCTTGTGCGCGCCAGTCTCCAAGATTTCTGTGTACGCCGGATTGGGTCCGCTGCAGGTGAGCGTATAGTAGGAGTAGGATTTGCTAAATGTGGCACTAGCGGAGCGACACAGCGCTCCATCCACGTCCACTTTGTTGCAGCTCAGGCAGTCGTTGTTGCTGTAGACATGGTATTGCGCCGGATCACCCACCTGCGTGGCCTGATAATAACTGCAAAGGTTAAGGGATTATTCATTAAATGTAGCTAAATAAAATGTAAATGTTGAATTTGCAATTGAGCATATAAACTTTAAGTTTTCTTCGACACACTTACAGCTTATCATTGGCCTCATCGTAGCCATAGACATTGAGCACAGTGAATGCACCACGCGATTTCCAGCTATTAACGCCCGTTTGCAGATTAAGATTCCACACCTGATACCAGTTATCAATGAAGTAGGCAAATGTGCAGTTCAGGCCATTCGCGAGGCACTTGGGCGTGCTTATATCCACCCAGCCGTCGGGCTCCTCGATGCGCTTCACCTCGACGCAGGCGCCCTGGTGACTGCAGCTCTGCAGCGAGGCCAGATTCTGACGGCGATTCATCCAGGTAATGAGTAGATGGCTGTTATTCGACCAGACCACATTCTGTAAGATGTGATCAGCGCTCACAACATTAACCGGCGCCTCGATGCGTTGCACAATCGGATCATCGTTGGACAGATCATAGACTCGCAGATAGACAACCGGATTGGGAGTGCCTGTTTTGGGATACTTGAGCTGCTCCTCGTGTGGATACTGCGAGTACTCGCTTTTGGCATCGCCATACAGGAAATACTTAAAGGTCTCCACTTTGGTATCATTAAAGAAGCCCACCGCCAGTTTTGTGCCATCTGCTGACCACCAGAGCGCACTGCCGCTGCTCAGCACCTCCTCCTCATACACCCAATCAGGCACACCATTGTAGACAATGCCATCCTTGCCATCCTCCGTAATGGGTATCTCCAGATTCTCATTGAAATGTATGTGCACATTGTTCTGGTAGACATAGGCTAAGCGATCCTTCAGTGGCGACCAGCCGCAATACTGCAACTTCTCGCCCTTGTGTATCTTTATGGCCGTATTTGTGGCAATATCATAGACATCATATTGGGCCACATACGAGTGCCGGAATTTCTCAGTTAGATTGTGACGTACCAGAATTTTCGTATTGTCCGCCGAGAGTGTAAATGTGGCGCCACTGTAGGAATTCTAAAAAGGAGCCATGTTTATTAAAAAAGGATAAGTGAATGATATATCTTATAACTTACCAAAAAAGTTGATTCCAAAAAAATGGTATCCTTCTTGGTGGCCGCATTGTATTTGTGTATAGATTTATCGCTGGCAGTGTAATAGAATTCCTCATCTGCGGATTGAAATAATTCATGATTAGGTTATACAAATTTCTGGCTGTTATCTGTATTTACAAGCGGCAGGTTGCTGTTTCAAATCCCACAGCATTATTGCTGCTAAATTTATATAATATTCTTATTAGCTTATACAAATATCGACCAACAAATTAATATTCTTTCTCTAATTTTTAATTAGATAATCCCTCAACAAACATTTTTATTAGCCTTTTCAAATAGCAAACAACAAATGAATTTGATTGCTGTTAATTGTATTTATATAACATTTTGTTCCGACTGCCATGCGGCAGGTCACTGGCTCAAACCCCGCAGAAAACATTTTTATTACATTTTTGAAAAAGCAATCAGCAAATGAAATTTCTTGCTATTATCTGCATTAGAGCATTTGTCGTGACTGACAAGCGGCAGGTCGCTGGTTCAAATCCCTCTGCATTAATGCTGCTAACTTTATGCAACATTTTAATTAACATACAAATATCCATCAACAATGCATTTTATTGCCGTCATTTATATTAATATAACATTTTGATCCGACCGACAAGCGGCAGGGTGCCGGTTCAAGTCCAGCAGCCATAATGTTGTTAAGCTTATAATAATTAATTGTATTTATATAACGCTTTGTTCCGACTGACATGCGGCAGGTCGCTGGTTCAAATCCCGCAACAAACATATTTTTTAGCTTTCACAAATAGCAATTAACGAACTAGTTTTCTTGCTGTTATCTGTATACATCAAATCGTTTTTACTGACTGACATGCAGGCAGGTCGCCGGTTCAAATCCATCATAAAATTATCAATATTCACCCAATTTAAATGAATTTTATATTATCACTAGAGTGTCTCACAAGAAATAACAAATTAAAAATGAGTTTTTACCTAAGAAAACCCCCTTAAAGAGCATGTATAGTATTACTCAATAGTTAATGGTTTTTAAATTCGTTGTTCGATTGAGTTAAATGGTCGGCATTTGTTTCGGCTTGCCAAATACCAATTACCAAAGCTGATTTCGATGATAAAATTGGGCAAATACCCAAATGAAAGGCGCAGAGAGAGAAACTGCATTTTGCGCGCAGAACAAAAAACCTGTAATATGATTAAAAATAAAATCACGTTTGAATCACGTTTTGCCTTTTACTGACTAAGAGTCTCAATTGTGAAGAAAAAAACACAAAAACCAAAGCCGCAAAAGGCAAATTTATTTAAAGGATTGCGTTTCTTTGTGGCCTTTAATTAACTTGAGGCATTTGGGTAAAATAAAAACAAACTTTTTTGAGCAAAATATGAATGCCAATTTTGGGCTAAAATAATAATTCCTGTTTTTGGGTAATATAAAAGTGTGAATAATTCAGCAGCTGTGCGTATATATCATATAATTTGAGCATATTTTGCATTGAACACCAAATTTTTACACGTTCGGAATCAAAATTCAATACAAACCTGTTTGCATTACTTGCTAAAAGATTTCTATACCCTGTACACAGTGAAAATGGGTAATGATGTATTGCAGTTGGCAAAATAAATGCAATAGGCTGTTCGCGACATTTTTGATTTTCTATTATGTTTATAGGCATCCATCGTCGTGTTAAGCACATCGTCTATTTATGTCTATATATATGTAGATATATGTATAGATATATCTTAAAGTTTGGTATTAAGACTTATTTGGGCGCAATTCTTGTGCCTTGAAAATATTATTATGTACGATCAAAAACCACAAATAGTTATATTAGTAGACTTTCGCCGGATAGTTAAACTCGATTGTTCGAAGTTGGACACGGGGTATCTGCTAGTCGGGCAAACTCGTACAGAGCACTGAAAAGTTTTTTCCCCTTTTATCTTTGACGATTTTCAGAGCTTTGAACTTGAAGCCTGATATGCATCGTAATTGCGAAAATTCATAAGCTTCGCCTGACCAAAAATTATCAAAACAAAAATAAAAATAAATAAAAGCTTAAGAGATGCAAGTTATATACTACCTTTATCTAACTTTCTAACTACACAAAGTTACTGCAATAAATATTAATTCGATTAGTTAAGATAAGCAACGACATATGTAGAGACCATATAGATTAGATTGTTGGGTAGTACGCACGTTAAAATAGAGCTGCCCAAAAGCGACATCTATATGATTATTTAGGGTCTAAAGATAGGGCCTGTCAAGAGCTTTAACTCGTGATTAAAGACAACTAAGCAAAAATTAAAAAATTCTAAAAAGAAATACATATAGATACATATCATCATAGCGAATATATTTGTGAAATTATAAAAATATATAATTTGAATACTTTGTAAATAAAGAAAAATTTAAATTAAAAATGTTTAACAATAATATATCAAATTGAAATCAGAACATTTTAATAAACATTTTCAACTGCTAACTGGTTATTAAAAAGCTAATTATTAGCTGCTAAACAACATGTACTACGTAAATAGAGAATTTATATGGCGCAAACAAAATACCCTGCACATACCTAGATGTCCAATACAATAGAGAGAAAGGGAAATGAACTCGGTAAAAAGTATTCTATTCAGATCACAAAGCAAAGCACACGCATTGTTGGCACATTGATAAGAATTTCTCATGCTGGGAATAACATGCTGTTGTTGTTATATGGGAAATCACAGCCTATGCGGGGGGAATTCCGGGCTTGATAACAAGCCAAGCTGGGGCGTAGAATTAATCAACTGACCCCAGAGCTCACCTGTTATCCAGGTGCCATTGAAACCCCGCAGGCCGGAGCTACCGTAAATGGCCTCGATTAGTTCCCACGGCGTCTTTAAATCGTCTGTTGGCAATTTGATAATCGCGGCGTGCGCCAGGCAGAGGCCAGCAGCGGCGAGCAGCAGCAGCGGCAGCGCAGCACTTAAATGCAATTTACCATGCATAATTGGACGTCAGAATAACAACAACAACAACACCAACAACACGAATAACACTAACAACAATGACAACAAGAACGCGGAGTAAGCGCAAAACGAAAGTGAGAAAAACGCCGCTAAAAACTAAAAAGGAGCGCACGGCGCCGCAACAGAACTTCAACTGAATTCAAAATCAATGTTAATCAGCAATTAGCGCCGCTGTCGCCGCGTTTTCATGACAATTCAAAACAATTAGCGGCAGTCAGAGAGTCGACCCATAAATACCCTGCACAAAAGCCCAGGCAAGCAGTTCAACTGCAGCACAATTCACACAAACCAACACGCACATGCTTGCACATGCATGCTTATATTATCGTACGGCTTTTTAGCCTACACTGCTGCTCATCTATATGTATATATACACATATATACACACATGTATCTACCCGTTAGCTCGCGAGAACAGCCTTCAGTTTGCCCTGTGTGTACAGGGTATTGCAAGCAACAAGTCTACCGCAGCGCTTACTTTAGACACATTGTTGGACAACAGTTAGTGAGAGCGCGAGCGGCTGTGTTGCCGTGCTGCGCGTTGTTATCGTACGCGTTATCGCCGGAATTATCGATGACAGCGCTGGAAATTATATTCAAACTGAACGTTAGATTTATAGCTCACCTGTTGAAAAAGTGAAGTTTAAAACATCTTTTATATACCCTCGTTTTTATACCCTCTTCCAAAAAGGCAGCGATTGTGCCGTGAAAAACGAGAGTCAAGGCAAATAAAAGAGCGTCCAAATGCATTTTTGCACGCCTTATTAAATGTAACTGGTAAAAGAGAAGGAAAATTTAATTAAAGAAAGCTTTAAGTTCACCGTAATGTTGGAACAACCAAAACTAAATAAATCTTTTTTCTATTACCAATTTAACGAGCAGCTGCTACTGGGATTATGCAAGAGGTAGCAATGCCTAAGTTCCAATACTTGTTAGCTGGGATATGTTCCAGATAACTGTTATATCATATACATATGTAAATATGTAAATAAAAAATAGTATTTATCATAGTAACAAAATATATATC
Organism: Drosophila ezoana; assembly: GCA_035045725.1. Classification (NCBI taxonomy): domain Eukaryota; kingdom Metazoa; phylum Arthropoda; class Insecta; order Diptera; family Drosophilidae; genus Drosophila; species Drosophila ezoana. The sequence continues at coordinate 3,252,045 of JAWNOU010000005.1, read as the reverse complement.
ATATATAAGACATATATGTATGTATATTCCAGTTTATAATACTGGAAATGGAAGAATACCTTGAAAACGCTTTAAAAAATTGTCAGTTTTTAAGAATAAATTCTAATTAATCTGAGAAATTCAAAGCTTAAGCTTCCAAAACATTCTTCATCGAAACAATAGAACCGAAAATAAAATTAAAGTCTGAGTGTAAAAACTTTTTCAAAATGCATTCTTGTTGAAAATTATAAATTAGGTTTGTTTCTTTACAATCTTTATTTAGAGTTATGCTTAGTGGTATAAACAGAGTTTGTTTCACGATAGTAGATAAACACATATATTACGGACATTTAAGCAATGTGCAACCGCAGACATTATCAATTCATGATTCGTTTAATCATTTTGTCGATTGTTGCTTAAGTTTAGAAATTTCAATATTTTCTTAATTTTGTTAATATTTTTGTTGTTTTGTTTTGTTTTTGACTTAGACAACTAATTTAAGTGGTAAACATAGAACGCTACCGGGGCTCGGGTTATATATTTAATTTAAAAAGGTTTTACTGCGGCGGCGGCTGCTGCTGCTGCTGCTGCAGGTGTGGCAATTGCATGACACGCGCTAGGATGTGCGCCTGCTGTTCCAGGCATTTGGGGAAGAACGTTTGCAGTAGCTCGAGCTTACGCTCCTCCAGCTCCAGACGCTGTCGTGAGATTTTCGTTTGCTCCGCCAGCAGCTGGTTCTTGCGACGCACTTCCTCCATATACATTGATTCCAATGAATCGGCCGGCGGCGGATTGCTCGACCCAAAGGGTCTCCCCCGCTTCCTGGGCGTCGGTATCGGTGCCGCAATCGCATTGCTATTGCTGCTGCTGCTACTGCCGCCGGCGGCTGCCATTGCTGGCGGCTGCATCGGCCCGCCGTTGCTGCTGCTGTTGGTGGCCACGCTGATGGTGTTGTTGGTGCTATTTATGTAGGCCACCGCCGTGATGGCCTGATGATTAATCGCTGACGTCGAGGCCACGTTGTTGCAGTTGCTGCTGCTGCCGCTTCCACTGCCGCTGTTGTTGTAGTGTGCCGGATTGCTGCCAGCATAGCTGACCACGCTCTGCTCATAGCCAGACTGAAATTGTTGCTGCTGCTGCTGTTGTTGTTGTTGTTGTTGTTGTTGTTGCTGCTGCTGCTGCTGTTGTTGTTGTTGCTGCTGCTGTGGTGTTTGCAGCTCCAGCAGCTGTGCGGGCTCAGCTGGTGAATACTGTTGCATCTGCTCTTGAAATGGCATCGAGCGATAGTCCTCATCGTCGTACTCCTGCTTGATATCATCGTACTGATCGGTAAACAGTTCCGTATTGAAGCTCATGGTGCTGCTGTTGTTATTGTTGTTATTGTTATTATTATTGTTGGTGTTGCCCTGGGCATGGCTGCTGCTGTTGTTGCTGTTGTTGCTATTGTTGCTATAATAACTATTGCCCGCTGCCTCGGCAGTCAAATTAAGCACCGACTGTTGCTGCGGCTGCGGCGGATGTGGCTGCGCCGGCGGCGGCTGTTGTTGTTGTTGCTGCTGCTGCTGCTGCTCCTCTTCGCGTGGCGGCGACACGTCGCGATTGTTGAGCAGCACCTCTGGCGGCAGCGGGTCCGCATTTTTGGGCCTGTGTATGTTCTTCAGTATGCGATTGATTATGTCATATTTTTTCCAACGCAAGGGATAGCTGGATGGATCACTTTGCAGCTGTTTCTTAACTTGTCTGCAATACAATCGAACGTACATTATATACTATATTATAACAGACTGCGCTCACACAACTGTCTGACGCACTTACCGAAACTTGGCCCTTGTCTGATTGACCTTCATTTGTATTTCCTCGGGCTTCACATCCACCGAAAAGCGTTCGCGCAGCTCCTCCGACCATTGGCCAAAGTAAACGGTGTTCTTGCCGTTGCGTGTGAGACGCCAATTTTCCCGCCCCCAAATCTCATAGAGGCGCTCTTCCTCGCTGGGTGTCCAATAGCGACGCGCCTTCTCCTTGGATTTCACCTCCAACAGCTCCTGGCTGCCGCACATATTGCCCTCTGGCTCGGCGTCTGCCTTTGTATTTGTGCTCGCTATCACGTTCGCATTTACTGCTGCGCCGGCCGCAGCGCTCCCTCCACCAAGATTCAGGGCCAAATTTTCGTAGTCCATGCGAACGCCAGGGCCCGGTTTTGCAGTTGTATCGAAGCAGAAGTTACTTGTTAGTGCACTGCATTACCTAAGCGCATTTATACAATGTTGTGCCACATTTATTAAACACAAGCTTCAATTTTTTCGCATTAAAAATCAACAACTAGGGATGGCTGCGAATATCGATTAGTACCCAAAAATCGATGATTCGATTTCGATTGTTTTGCATATCAAGTGCGGCAAAGTTCTGAATTTTGTGTGAACATATGTCTACAAAAGTGAACGGGAGACAGCTAAATAGTAAAGTATATAGCTCCAAATATGTAACAATGAAGTTGGCATTATTATATACAATTTAATCTTAATTCGCTTATCAAAACATCGATATTTTTTAAACGTTATACATTTAGCACATCCATAACAATGCTTATACACACAACGATGTGACCCTGTACCAAAAACCCAAAAATGGCAAAAAAAAATACTAAAATTCTGCAAGCAAAAGACTTGCAACCTTGCAGCCTTGCGCTGTGACCACCGGTATAAGCATACTGCCAAAATACTCTTACTTGGCACATCTCTAATGCATCTCCAATGCCCATCTCTATTAGGCATTTGGGCCATTCTCGTTTAATGTTACTTTAAAGAATTGCGGCACCTGTTAAATTACTTGACTTGGACACAACATGAGTGATCCGGAAAATGAGTCAAAGCCCAACAGACGCGGGCCAAAACATATGCGTCTGCGCTACTATACATCCTACGAGGAGGCAACAATTGTGAAATTGTGGCGCGAGCATCTGCACGAAATAACTTCTTACACCGAGAATTTGACCATCTTTCGTGAAATAGCCTTTGGCCTGCAACAGCATCGCATCCGGCTCAACAAGCAGGAGGTGCGACGTCGCATCTGCAATTACCGCAACAAGTATTTGTAAGTTGTGCAAAATTTCACATTTCACATAGATTCAACTAATTGGCACCTGCCTCTAAACAGAGTCGAACGCAATCGCATGGAGACCGATCCGCAGTATAAAACCGAGTGGCGTCTCTATGCGCTCGTCGACTGCCTCTTCCAGCCAGAAACAGCTGCGCCCAAGACCACGCCCGTTGTGCAAACGGAACGCAAGCAAATAGAGGACATCGAGTCGACCATACGCAACGAGCTGCCCAGCCTGCCACGTTTTAATCGCCATGACTGTAGAACCATGAAATTTGAACAGGATCCGAACGCTTGTCCCTTCTTCGAGGGACAACAAGCAGCGGCGCCAGCACAGATTAAGACAGAGCTGCCGCAGCACGCCCTGCTTAACGTTAAGACTGAAGTCAAGCCCGAATTTGATGTGGAGCCATCAATGGCATTGCCCGCGGAGAAACGCTCGCCGCTGGCGCCCGCCAATCGCACACTGGAACCACAATTGTTGCCGCCACTGTCCCCGGCAACAGATTATGCCGCTGCCCCGCCGGGCGCTGGACGTCGCTCGCGTCGCCGCACCATAATGCCGCGCACGGGCCAGATAACGCTGGCCCAAATCGAGCGCTTGCGCAAGGAGAACGAGCTGCTGGCAGAGCAGCGGGATGCAAATCTGGCGGATCTGGCGATGAAGGAGCGCGAATATCAGCAGCTGGAGCAGACCTTTGACTTCTGGCTGCATCAGCAGGAAACGTGGATGGCTTACCTCGATGAGCGTGGCATCAAGTGAGTGCCATGACCAAAGTTTTTGTAGTTTCTAGGATGACAATCGACTTGAATACGACTAGTTAGGTTAGAGATGAATTGAAGGTTGAGCTTTAATTTCGAGCAGCTGCCAATGTATTGAATGATCTCCGGCGCTGGCTTTTGGTTTCTCTTTTGCGTTCCTTTATTGTTAATGATAGGTATATGGGTGCTAAGGAAAGCAGCGCAAAATATTTTTATATATTATTTAATAAAGCCAAATACTGTAATCCTGAAAGTTAAGAATTTATTTAATTGAATGTTCGTTGCATATTGCTGCAAATATCGCGCTTAGCTCTGATATAATCGATAAATGTGACTGTTGGTATTTTGTCAGTATTTCTTGAAGTGATATTTTTTGCAATACCACACACATTCACACTGTGTGGCATTTTCATCATATTGTCTTCTATTAACAACATTGTTTAATTAAAATGAGTTCAACTTTAATAACAAATACCATGCGTATGCTGCGCATAAGCAGCAGCATTAAATGGCATATGCCCACCTTTGCTGCAGTGCGTCGATATGGTAAGCAAGCAGAAACGGCAACAACAAATGGAAGATTTCATAACAGCCGGCAGCAACGGTATCGATACTTTTGTTTTAGCCACACCGCCCAAACGTTTCTACCAAACAACAAATGTGCTCTGCACGGACGCTGGCTATGAGGTGACACTGGATCATCGCAAGCTGAAGACGCCCAACGGCGCATTGTTTACGGTGAAAAGTGAGCCATTGGCCATTGCCGTGGCCACCGAGTTTGACGGCCAGAAGGACCACATTGAGCGCTCGCGAATGCACATTTCCGCGCTCTGTTTTACGGCCATAGACAATCCCAATAGGCTGACAAAGCTCGACATGGTCAACTATCTGCTGAACTTTGTGGCCACCGATACGGTGCTCTTCCAATACGATGTGAGTGAAGCATTGAAGTATTCCTATTGGAATACCTTAGATATATCAAACTTTTGTATGGCCGTTCAAATTCTTGTAGGACGAGAAGGATCTGCAGGAGCTGCAGCGCAATGAATGGGATCCGCTGATTGCCTGGTTTAATCAGCGCTTTGAAACCAATCTGCAAAAGACCATGAACATAACTCCACCCCAGGTCAGCGAAGAGGATAAAATGAAAATTGCCAAACAATTGCAATCGTACAGCTTGGAAACGTTGCATGGTTAGAAGAACAAGACATATTTATATACCTAAACAACTATAAACAACTGTTTTTCAGGTTTCGTTTTTGCCGTGGACACGCTGAAATCCATTGTGCTCGCCTGCGCTGTAATAGATCAACAAATAACAGTGGAGCGGGCGGTGGCTCTGTCCCGCCTGGAGGAGGAGTATCAGCTCAAGTTCTGGGGCAGGGTTGAGTGGGCGCACGATTTTAGTCAACAGGAGCTACAGGCTCGCCTTGCTGCCGCTGTGCTCTATGTCCATTTCAATTGTTCCGAAAACTTGATCAAAGAAAAGTCTATATTATAAGCTGATTGCGTGATATTTAAAAAGAATTTTTCATTATTTAGACAATCGTTTAAGGTAAAAAACTATTGATTAGCAGCAGCTGCGAATCGTAGCATTTGAATGGTTCCTTACATCAATATTATTGCAGCTGCGATTTATCGCAACATTTCAGATATTTTGAAAACTTTGTTTAAGAAAATTCCAAATTACTGGATTTATCTTCATATTTAAACACAAATTTCAATGTCTTGAAAATAATATAAAAACTATCGCTTAGCTGCAGCTGCGATATATCGCATTGAAATGTTTTATCAACTATCTGGCAGCACAAGCACATGTTTAAACAGCGCTACCAACTGAGTTCGCACTGTCTCGCTCACACACGTTTGGCGCGAATTTCAATTCCATTCAAATTCTTATCTGCACACGTTATTGTGGTACGCTTCTAGCGGCCGTGCCGAAATGTAAACAATGCGATGCGGAGACATAGCGCACGTTACCATTGACGAAAAATAAGCAGCAGCCCGTGTGCTTATGCTGATTAGAAGGTTGCTCTCGTGCATTCCCTCCCCCCTTCCTACACCCTTGTTCGGTAAACGCTTCACGATCTTCCTTGCCTGTCCGTACGAACGTATATACATATATGTATGTGTGTATGCACACGACTCTGCTTTCTCAATGCATAGTTGTACAGTTAATTTTGTTGGATTTGTTATCTGTGTACTTATCTGGTGTTTGCTTTGATTTTTATCGCTGTTCTGATCTGTCGCCTGTCTTCGCAGCTTCTCGACATGGTTGATCCACAGGAAAAGCATACAAAACAGTTGATTGCCAGCGCTTCTATTGTAAAGTTGCAGTTAAAGTTGTGTGTTAATTGTTTTTCTTAGTTTTTTGTGTATTTTGTGCATTTTGTTATTCTCCAATAATGCCGAGAAGTGAAGACACGCCAATTGTGACGTAAGTTAGGTTGGCAGCAGGTGTTAAGGGGCAGTGCAGAAAGTTTGCAGTCGAAAGATTTTGTGCAAATTTTTTGAGTGCACAAAAAATAAGTTGAAAATCTTAGACAAATTACCATAAAGAGCAGCAAAGTCGCCAAATGAGCTGCTGATTTGTTAAATAGGCGTAAAAGCGCCAGACCGTGGGATCCTCGACAACTGTCAGAGGTGTGAAAAGGCCTCGAAACTTGGCTGATAGAAGCGGGCCACGAGTGAAGTGACTGAAGAAAAGACTCTAAAGAAAATACTCAGTTCATTTTTTTTCTCTTCTCTTCTTCTTTTTTGCTACAATTGCGTTGCAAACTTGCAGAGCAAGTAGTTTAGCGCCATTTGCACTTTTCGTAGTAAAAATTACGCGCACCCCCCTCCCCCGCACTCAACCAAACATCCTCACACATACAGCAAACTTATCAACGGGCACATCACACAGCCACTCACAGGCACACACATACACACACACATGTGTGTGTGTGCACCCACGCTGTTGTCGTGCCGTTGATGAAGGGGCGCTATAAGCGAGGGCGTGGCATTAAGTAGTCGCCGTAGTTTGGGTTAAGTAACAAAACTTCAAATTGAATTTTTCGTTGCAGTTTTCATTTTAGCACCTATCAAAAAAAACCCTTTTCATGCGCTTCGTTCGCCTCGGCGTATTTTCCTCTTTTCCTTTTATTCCCGCTGCTCATTACGCGCATTGGTGAGGACACAACGGCCGGCGTGCGGGGTGCGGGGCGCGACGTAGCGTGCGCTTACATTGTGTTAGTTAAGCGGCGTACTTGCCAGCCGTCAGGCGATTTAATGCTCTATTGTGTTGTTTTGTTTTTGTTTTTGCGCTTGTGTTTTTGGATTAGGTCAAAGTTTTGCTGTGCAAAAATAAAATACCAAAGACAATGGAAAGCGTCGATATCGATATATTGAGTATCGATATACTCGCTACGATCACACATTATTGCATATTTATGTGTGTGTCTATTTTATATAGCTATTTCATTCTTTTGCATTCGCAGGCGCAGCAGCAATTACGGTACGACGCCAACGCTGCAGTCCGTGGAGCGCGGCGGCGGCGACGAACGAGGCGTCCCTGGCAATGGCAACAACAACAATGCACCTGCAACACCTTCCCAAATTTTCTGTTTGCATGGCCGCTCGAACAACGTTGAAGTTGAAGGTAAGCTCGTCTGCAGGAGGGTTGGGGAATGTGGCGAGGGTGTGGTGAGGGGGTGTTGATAAACTTTGGCACTTTTCGTGTCGCTTTCAATCAGCGCAAAGCAATTTGCAGTCATTCATAAATTATCAAGAAAACGCAGCAGCAACATTTTGCGTTTGGCAGTAAAAGTCAATGCAAAATAAAACAAACATCGAAGACAGAGTGAGGTAGAGAGAGGAAGAGCGAGAAAGAGGGTGAAAAGAAAAACAGGAAAATTAGTTTTCACAGAATTTTTCGTCAGGTTTATATGTTGATTGTATTCAGTTGAGTTTGAAAATCAAAAATTTTAGCGCAATTTGTGTGCTATTACCCGGTAATGTGCGCTAATTGGCAGACGACACGGAAATGGAAATGAACAACGCCCGTGTTTATCGACAGACGACGATGACGAAGACGTCGACGACGACAACGTCAAAAATGACGATGTTAAAGTCACCGTGTCTGGAGAACGTCCGTCTAACTGGTTACGGTGAGCAAATATTCCTAACACCCAACCCCAATCCCAGCCCCACCCAGCCAAGCACAACCCAACGCCCTGTCATCAATCAGTTGATGATTTTCCAAAGCTTGCTAACTTGGTCGCAATTTTGTGGCGAAAGCAGCACAGCTGCCTCGCCTGGACATAATCAAAATTTATGCTCGGATCGCCGCTTGACTATTGCCATATGCCATAAATTGCCAGAACTGGCACATAATTTACGTATGACAACGCAGCCAAATAAATGACTGGCTCATTTTTATACCCTGCATCCATTAAAAATGGCTAAAAAGTGAGCTATAATATCCATGTGCATATGTATGTAACATATATCTTTTGTGCCGAGCGGGTTCTCTTCCCTCTGCAAAAACTTGCTTCAAATTTGAAAAACTATTTCTTGTATGTCAGATTTTCATCCAATTTGTGACATATATTCGCATAATGGTCACAGTATACAGCTCGTTCTTCATTACAGGGCATATGCAAGCCGTTCACGCCCGATTAGAGAACACATATTTTTTCTATATAGTAAATTGCCAAAACTATGCAGTTCCCGACCCATTTCCCGTCCAGCAACGGCCTCCTCTGCTTCGATCAAGTCTGCATTTTAATTTCCTCTTCGATAAGTCTGCACATCGCAGCGCAGCTTTCGTGGTGGCGTCTTCTTTGGACTGCTGATTGGATTTGTTGGCAGACGAACGACCTTAAATGACATTACATCATGTCTAGACAGAGTTCCTCCGAGTGGCGTCCAAGTCGGCTTGTGGCCAATATCAACAATCAGCTAGCAGCCAATCTGGTTGCCTAATCATCTGCTGCACCATGTGCATCAGCTAACAAGCAGCTGAATAATAAGCGCAGCATGTCGCTAAACAGCTGAGTTACCTGAGCTTCAACTAAATCAAACTAACTAACTAGCAACAGTCGCTTGTTAAGTCCGGTCCAGATGCGTTTAGTCCGAGCCGCGGAATCTTGCGCAACAGTCGATAATTCTAGTGTTATCTAAGATTAAATGAAATTTTCAAGTTGCGGAAGAAGCCAGAGATGTGTGAAGGTACATGTATGTATACCCTGTAAAATTGATAGTGTGCAGACTAAAAGGGTAGCTCACAAGTCGAAAAGTGAATGCATTTAGCGGTTGTGGTTTCATATGTGTATTTCTAAAATGCACTGTTAAAAAAAGTGGTATAGAAAGTGCAACAAAATAAGAAGCTGAAGAACTTTCCCTGTAAAATATATTTTTAAAGTGAAAAAAGTGTATCAAAAACTGGAGCTGCTAAATACATTAAGGATTACGTTTCGAAAAAAATATTTCTAAATGTAGAACTTATATTGTCGCGCTCTCTCCGTCTCTTCTTTCGCCTCACTCGCCGTTGCGGTAATATGTTGCCTTTCTATGCGATTCTCAATTTTATATAATTTATCGTTTAGTGTTGTGCCTGTACACATAAAAATAAAAGCAATATATATATATATATATATCTACATGTCTATATAATGTAGATTTATCATATTGATCTTTAGTTTCGTCTTAAAGTCAAGTATTTTTTAACAGCAGTCAGTTTCAATTTTTTATTTGTACATAATTACGTGTAAGGTGCCTGATCATTAATAATTTATAAGAAGTGCGCATTGTTGGCATTCGAAAGACTTCAATGAATTGCAAGCAGCAAGCAGGACCTTTGGAAAATGGGGAAACATTTCCACATTGACGCAAACAAACAGGTCGTCCAAGGCGTACCAATTAAAGATGCAGATGGATCGGAGTTGTTTAAATTGCAAGTATGATGATTTTTATGCATCAGCTGCAACGATGATGACGACGACGACCAGGACGACGACCAGGACGACGACGAGGACGACGACGACGACGACGACGGCAATGGAGGACAACCAAGCGAAGGAGCTGCCAGCTGAGGCGGCAAACTGTGTGTTGTTGTGCGGGTCTAATAGGTGAAATGTTCATGTGGCATTGGGAATTCGTACCTGAACGCTGCCTGGCTGCTTGGCTGACTCGCTGGCTGACTGGCTGGTTATGCACTGGAATTTAATTTCGCTGCCGGCATTGTTACTGCCATTGTGCAGTAGAAGTTGGCGCCAGAGACTCTGTGGGACTCTGTGCAGGAGGCCGAGGGCGAAGGCGAACGCAGACGCAGACGGTGACGTCCTTGTGCTGAATTCAAATGAAGAAACCGCGCAACCAGCCAAGCTACAAGCGAAACATATGCACATTCTCTGCCTTTCACCTCTGCCGTCTTCCCTGCAAGCCCCATTGCTATAGTGAACAAAGGAAAACTGCACAACACGATGGTGCGGAGGGTAGGGCAACAAAAAAAAAAAAAAAGAAGAAGAAGAGAGTGCAAAGAAAATGCAGCGGAAATGACAAAGCATGAAATACGGCTGCGACAAATGCAATAAAGTATTTAATAGACTGCTCCTAGCCAGCGGCCAACGGGGCGAGCCTGTCACTGACACCAAAAACTGGGTACCGACTGCCCAAGCATTCCAGGTCCAACTTCGCCCGTGTGTGTGTGTGTGAGTGTGCAAAATCAGGACATGGGCAACAGAAGCAGCAGCAGGAGCAGCAACAGCAGCAGGAGCAGCTCCATGCATGCAGCTGCGAGGCGTGGCAACCATAGCAAACAGCGTCGGTGGTCATTATTCACGTACCATGTTAAATAAATTTAAATGCCTGTTTTGTAAATATGTAAACGGCATAACAGATGGCAAGGAAGAAGAAGAACGAACGGGGAGGAGAGGGAGAGACAAAAAGAGGAGAGAGTAAGTGAAGTTGGGGCAACAGTTTCCCTGGGGTCAACTCGTGCAACGCATACGCCACATGGTCCAGCCACATCATTTTAAGATTTCTACAGAACTATGTAAATACATGTAAAAACGACTAGGAGATACCCTGCATCGATTATCGTTAACATGTATTGCGCGGGCACTGGGAATGAACTATGTACAAACTCTCAAGTCTCTAACTCTCACAGGTTCTGAGATCCTTGCGTTCATATATGCGTACAGATAGACGAACGGACAGACAGACGGACATGGCTAGAACGATTCGGCTATTAATGCTGATCAAGAATATATATACTTTATGAAGTCGGAGATGCTTCCTTCTGCTTGTTACATACATTTTCACAAAAACATTGTTCCCTTTTACCCTTTTTTTATGGGATCAGCGTATATAAATATATATATTTAGTAACACCTTTTAAGCTAACTGTCAATTTTGTGATATAATTTAACAAACATTTTCAGAATATCTTCTTAACTTTCCATAATACTGATAAATTTTGAATAAGGTGAAATCTTTTTTATTAAGATTATATCTTTTATCTATTAAGATATCTTCGGTATTTATTAAGATATATATATTGTATTTATTAAGATAAAAAAATTTGTCTAACAGATTCCTCAGAAATTGATTCTTTATATTTGGAATTATTTTTAATTTAACAATGTTATATTTTTATTATGATTTAGTTTTCGTCTATCAAGTTGTCTGGGAAATGGATTTTTCCTATTAAATTAACTATATTTTTTATAAGTTTATAAATCTTTTTACTTTTCTCAGAAAATGCATATAATTCTGTACTTCTTTAAATGAAAACTTATAAATATCTCGGTAATTAATTTTTCCTTTTTTATTATTACTTATTATTATTGTGTTTTAGATTTTATAATCGTAATTTTATTTTTTCACGTTTTTCCCTTATAACAACAAATATACTTTTGTTGTATTTATATTAAAATTAAATCTTTTATCTATTAAGCTATCTTAGAAATCGATTTTTCTTATTATAATTTATAAAAATCATAATTATTTGTACTTGTGTCATAAATTTCATATATTCTTTAATCTAATCTTAAGTTTTATCTTTGATTTCAATAAAATAGAAAGAATCAACTTGATAGACTTCTTACTAATTTATTTAAATTCATCTTATGTTAGAGTCTACGAAAGTGTTAATCTTTTTGCTTTGTTCATAAAATCAATAATCGATTAATTATATTGTATATTAAATTTAATCTCCGAACATTCCAGCTCCCTTCAAATATATTATTTATACATTTTATCAATAGATCTTTCAACACTTTCGCATAAAGTTGTTATATAATTTATATAATATTCATGTTTTTTTCGACCAACTCTTCTCGTTCCAGTTCGGGATCATTGCCATCGGGCGCGCAGCGAGGGCGTGGACGTAAAGGCGCGCCGTAAGCTGATCATTGCCAGCGTTTTGTGTTTGGTTTTCATGATTGCTGAAATTGTGGGTGAGTTTGGGTGTACGGAATCAAGACGGTTGTCAAGCCCAGGGCAAGGGTCATATGCTGACAATTCTGTTTTTTTTTCTCTCTTAACATTTTTGCATTCCGCTTTGATTTTTTATTGTTTACTTTGAATTCCCTCAACTAATTTCGCTCAGCTCCAGAGAGCTTGCTTAAAATGTCAGTCAAACAAAGCTAAACAAAAAAAAAAATGGGGGGAAAGTAGAAAGCAGAAGGAACAGCACGAGACGACGAGACGATTAAAAACTGAGCACCGGAAGTGCAACAATATGGCGACCGGAAGGGCTTACTGTCTGCTGCCGTACCTTAACCAACCAACACACACTTTATAGAGTGGGCTGTTATACAATAAACATTTAATTTCCAAGCGCTGCCAATGCCAATGCGACGCTGTCGTCCCCATTGTCGGCTGTTGCTGTTAATCGCTTTGCAATTACCTACAATGTGCCATCGGAGCTGTTGGCCACATTCGCTTGCTTTTTCTTCGCTCCCTGGCCGACCCCTCCCGCTCCTTACCCACCTGCTCTGTGCTTTCTCTGCTTTTGCCTCATTCCTTCATTGCCTTTAAATCGAAATTGTTGACTGGCTGAATGCGGCACCTCCTTTTTGCTGTTTTTGCTAACCAATTCAGTGTGGATGAGGCAAGGGGGCACATTGGGCGTTGTGAGGGGTGAGCGGGTGCTTGTCTTTGTCCATGCACTATTCCCACAGATTGCAAGTTAATTTTTTTGCTGTTTTGTTTTCTTTTTTTTTTCTTTCTCTTCTTCTCGCATTTATTTACCCTTTACTTTCTCGCTCTTCTCTTTTTGGCCGACAGGTGGCGTTTTATCGAACAGCTTGGCCATTGCAACGGATGCCGCACACTTGCTAACCGATTTCGCCAGTTTTATGATCTCACTGTTTGCCATCTGGATAGCCGGACGTCCATCCACGCAACGGTATGTATGCGCCGTCTAACTACCCTCCCCCCAAAATCCCCTGCCTTACGCCCCCAAACACTTGCATTCGCTGAAAGACTTTCGCCAACTCCTTGCCGTCAACTGACACAAAGTCTAAGGGAAATCAATAAAACGTTCAACTTTCTTCGTCTATTTTTTTTTTTGTGCATTGCCAAACTACTTTTTGACACAACGCTCAAATATGCTGAGTTTCCTCATGCGTAACTCGCACTTTTGACCTGTGCGACAGTGGGGCAACAAATTTTTTGGAATAAACTACCAAAAGAGCAGCAAATGCATATTTCAAGTAGTTGGCAACGCTTATGATTCGTGCAAAAACTGGTTTTAAGAAATTCTCTCAATAATACAATTTTGCAAGTTGATGCTGAAATCGAAAGTGTGAAGAACTTATTTGCGGAAAACTTTTAATTAATAGATAATGCATATTATATGATATTGATATTTATTTGATAATCGAGAGAAGTTCCCTAGGAAAGTCAGTTTGTCAGTTATTTTTATTTTTTTTTTTTACAATTTTTGAGCTTGTCCGGCTGTAGGTCCGGTTTTTTTTTCTGTGTTCTAATTAAAACATAATTTATCTCTTCGTTCTTCAGTATATATACTAAAATATAATTTATCAGCAATACAATTTCTTATACATTTCCATACTTGAGAGTTTGAGATAAGAATGTTTTGAATGATTTTGAAAATTTGTTGACATTTATTTATTGATTTATTCTTTTTTAAAAAATTATAATTTGACAGCGTCTAGTTTTCTTATTAAGAACTAATATCTGCTAAAATTTGCCTAAAGAAAATTAACAGAATCTTAACAAAATTTGAATAAAGACAATAAAAAAAGATTTAATATATAGACATATATGCTTTATATATAGATAAAAATGATAATAATCAGCCATATCTATGCTATAAATAACATTTATATTGTCTTTAATTTAAGTACTATGATAAATATTTATCCTATAAAAAACCTATATTGACAACAGAATTTGCAATTATTTTTGAACTTTGTATATTTTATTTTTAAAAAATGAACTGCATAACAACTAGATTTTCTGATACGAATATATAAATAATAGCTAAAAAATGAAGATCTTTTTTGAAGAATTTTATACCCTGAACCCATTAAAAATGGGTAAAAAGGGTATAATGTATTTGTACAATGCAGCAGGAAGCATCTCCGACCCCATAAAGTATATATATTCTTGATCATCATCAACAGCCGAGTCGATCTAGCCATATCGGTCTGTCTTTCCGTCCGTCTTTCTGTCCGTCCGTCCGTCCGTCCGTCCATATGTAAGAACGCAAGGATTTCAGAACCTATAAGAGCTAGAGACTTGGAAGTTTGGCCTAGTGCCCGCGCAGATCAAGTTTGTTTCCGATATTCGGTAACTTGCCCCCTTTCCAAGTTATCGATAAAAATCTATATCGACATCCTGTTTTTTGAGCAATTTTGGTAAATAAGAGCTAGAGTCACCGAACTTGACACGTAGCTTCTAAAATAGTATATATATTTGCATTTGTTGTTGGAAGAAGAGGGTGCATGGTATCCCCTAGTCCGGAACTCCCGACTAGAACCTCTTAATTGTTTTTTTTTTTAAACGATTTTTTACGCTCTTGAAACTTTTATTTTGGGACTGTCAAATCTTAACTAGATACAGACATAATCGAATGACAAGAGAACATTGTGCTGTGACTATATCGTACTTCTGTACTTACTTCTATAACAGCTAGAGTATTTAATCTTCGACTAACTTGGGTTTTCTTTTATTGGCATCATTTCTGCCGCTTGGCTAGCTACGTCCGCATTGGAGCTTTTGGCAACGCCCCGCCTGCTCTCTTCGCCTTCGTCTAATTAGGCGAAAAGCCTGTTTCCAAATTTTCACTGACTGCTGCAGTTGCTGTTTGTACTGCTGCTGTTGCTGTTGCTTTTGTTGCTGCTGCTCTTGCGTACATTTGGCCATTGCACATTTTTCAATTGGTCTTTTGGAACTGCGTATCCCTCACTCCAACACGCCTCTTAAGGGGCTGGTTCAAGTCTGAGGCTCTGAGCCATCGAGTGGGTGCTTTGCATCCATCTTGTTCCTCGTTCCTCTTACCCATTCCCGTGCTCGTTCTCGTTCTCGTTCTGGTTCTCATTCTGGTTGCTTGTTCTCTTGGCTGTTGGGCCCCACCCGGCACGTTCTGCTCATTCATGCAAAAATCTCACTCACTCGACGACTCGACTGCAGCCACAAAGTGAATAATGAAAAACTTTTGCAATTTCAAGCGTGTTGCATGGTAATTTTGTAAATTTTCTGCCGCTGCCTCAGACTTTGTGCCTTCTCTTGTTGATGTTGTTGTTGCTGTTGCTGTTATTGTTGCTGTTGTTGTTGTTGTTGCAGCATGTGCAGCGCCTGGTTGCAAGCCTCAGCCTTGTGCGGTGCTCCATGCACCAGCACCAGCTCCTGCCACAGCTCCTGCTCCAGCTCCAGCACCAGCTCCGGCTCCGTGCGGTTCACAGAGCCTTGCTGTTGCCGTTCTCGTTCTGGTTCTCGTACTCGCTCCCATTGCCGCTGCCAAGTTGACAAGCCTAATTTATCAAAACAAAACACATTTGCACAATTGCAAAGGCAAACGCAGAAACGCTGAACACAAACGAATGCCAAACACTGCACACTGGTTCGCAATTAGATAAGAAACTCAAGAACTATTAATTACAATGTTTCATAGCGTAAAAAAACCAAAGAAATTAATTAAAATAATCGCTGAAAGACCGATTCATATTTTATCGAAAAACGATTAGATCGGAAATAATTATTTTCATATTTGAAAATATTATTGCGCTTATATTTTTGTTTCTGTTTTCTCTAATCTTGATATATTTATTAATTTTGATAAATAAATGGAATTGTCATTGAAAATTTATTGAATATATTCAAATTATAAATAATGTGTCAAATTGCTCGAATCAAAACCTGGCTTCACAGAACTGCAGTACCAGATTCATGAAACGAACTTTGAGCCAATGCTTTGGTTCTAACCCTAAATCATCGAACATTTTGAAAAGGTTTGCAAACTGAAGTAGCTTTTAAAATACATTTTTCCTACGATTAATTATCGTAAGTTGCCAATATTATTTGTATTATTATCAGTCTTTTAAATTTGATTTTTAGTCTCTTAAATAAATAAAGATAAATTATATATAACACCTTAGGTAGGTTTCCTTAAAGAAAAAAACTTAACGTAACATTATTTATTACTTATGACAATTTAAAGTTAAGTATAGTGGATTATTCTATGACCTATCAGAGTTCAGCCCAAATATATGCCTATATATGTTTAATATAATAAAATATATAATAAATGTATTATTAATATTATGTTTTAAATATAATATATATATTTTTTATTATAATTGCTATAATTTATTTATGACCTTCAACATTTCGCCTGCTGCTTTTAATTTTTATCAGCTGGAAAGTGCAACCCAATTAACAGCACACAATGATATCTGCTGCGCACTCGCTCATCTAATATATCATGTGCACTTGTATTTCTTTTAATGCCCCATAAATGGCTTACTAGGGGTATATTGTTGTTCAAGAGTATTTAACAAGCAGAATAAGCATCTGCGAGCCCGTAAAGAATGTTATTGCTTGTGAAGTATTTACAATTCCATTACGATCCCTTATATATGATATGATATGTTAGCCTTGCCAGATGGCAAGGACAGATGTCCCTTCTCGTCGATCTCTGGGATTAGAAGTGCTACAGTCTTAAAACTGTGGACTTAGCTGCTGCGAGTGCCCTTGCAGCTTCAGTCTGTTGCAAATGATCAGCTTTATCGTAAAATCAATAAAAAATCGAGGTTTACGAGACCTGTCGTGTGGCACATACAGATAATTTTCGGCATTTTCAAATTATCGATATAAAATCGATATCAAAATGCAGTTTGAGAATATCTCGAGACTTTTGCTGTTAGCTGTTACTAGTGTCCTTGCAGCTTCAGTCTTTTGCAAATTATTGATAACTTTTGACGTTTTCATATACTCGTTAAAAATTGATATGAATTGGCATAAAGATTCTCGATTGGTGGATACAGATATTAACATGTGTTTATATTCTCGATCAGTCTGAATATGCGGGCTAATAAAGTCATATCTGTGCAATAGAAATGTAGGCTTTTCGCGCAGATCTAATTATTTTAAAATTTTGATACTTTGAAAGAAGTGCTATAAAAATTTAAGTAGTATCTGCTAGTCGGGCAGCATTGACTTAATTACGCCTGCTTGTTTTTGGCTGGTTTATGTTAGTTTTTGGCCAGCATCCAGACCAATGTGCCAGTGCAGAAGGTGGCAACTACGCTGGCGGCGCTCCCAGCAGCCAGTTCTCCCTCCAGTCGCGCCTTTGGCTCCGCCAGCAGCAGCAATGGAAGCCGAAACCAGAGAGTCGGCAGGCGGTCATTAAGCAAATGGCTGCACTTGCAAGGGGCCCAGCACACAATTATATATACATATACTTATATATATATATAAATACTTATATATATATAGCGCGCCATACATTGACACAATCTGCTGATGCGGCAGGGGCAGAGGGGTTAGGCGCTATGCGACGGATGTTTGCTGGAAATTAAATTGTATTATTATGGCGAGACATTCGTTGCAAGCATTTTGTTATTGTTGTCGCTGTTGTTGTAGTTGGCTGCCGGTGTGTCGCATTAGTTAGCAGCTCTAAAATGGCACAACGGGTTGGCAGGCTGGCAAAATTGTTGGCATTGCCATTATTTCAATTTTATAACGAGAGTGGCGCCCCCTTGCGGACGGCGCTTTAATTGAACGCGCGTCCAGGTGTTGACTTTGGGGCCACAAAAAAATGAATATAAAAAAAAAACAAACACGCCGCGCATGCAATGCGCTCATTACATTAGGGAACACCAAAAAACCCAACCGAACCCAGCCCAAAATATCTCATACCTTTAGTACCTCCCCCGCCCGCCCCTTGTGTCTGTCCGCCCAACGCAGCTGGACACTCGGCGCGCCCCTAAAACCCGAGACACTCAAATTAAAATGGCATTTGACAAATTTTTGGGGCGCATTTATCAACTTATGTTAATTTTATGCCGCCCACGCCCCCTCCCCTCGGACTTCCGCCTTCTCATCATCATTTAAATGCGGCGTAGGACATGCTCATGGAAATTGCTTTATCATTTGATTTAATGTTATGATTCTTATACATCTATCTAGTTATTCACTGTACATTTTTTTAAAGGTAATTTTTATGCAAACTCGGAAGATAGATTCTTCGAAATTCTTTTACAAAAACTCTTGAGAAATCTTAGTTATTGTTTATGTTTATGAATATGAAAAATATGAAAATATATATATATGATAGAATTGTTATTATTTTTATTTTTGTAACATTTCGAAATTGAGGCTTTTTAATTTGTATTTAAATATAGATTAAATTCTTTATCTCTTTTAATTTGAATATAAATATAGATTAAGTTTTTTATCTTTTTTAATTTGAATTTAAATATCCATATAATTCTCTAACTTGAATTCACAAACACTTAATTATTTTTTTAAATTTTAATTTAAATTTAGATGTAATTTTTTATATTTTATATTAAGGATTCATTTATGTATATAATATTTTATCTTTTATAATTTGATATATAATATAAGAATTATAAAATATAATATATAATATATAATAATAAGGGGGTTTTGGGTATCCCCTAGTCGGGAGTTCCCGACTAGAACCTCTTACTTGTTATATATGTTCTGGCAAAGGTTCTCTATAAGTCACGACCATTTTCCAATCATTATTTAATTAACTGTTAATTGCAAATGAAACGTTAAAACAAAAAAAAAAAAAAAAAAAAAAAAGCTAAAAAATATTCTCAATTATTATTTATTTAGTTAATTATTAACTACAAGTAAAATGCAAAGAAAACCTGTAGATAAAATATTAAACGATTCTGAAAGATTGCGAGATCAAATATTTTTTCATTGGGCTCAAGCTTAGCTAGAAAATATTCTTTATGTGAACATATATCAACAATTTCTAATATAAAAATTATTTTAAGGCATTCAACTTTTATTTCTTCTCACTATTTTATTTTCCCTTCTTCCAATTTAGTCTCTATGCAAAATATCTTTTAAATACTGCCCACAAGTATGCCTCACTATGAATAATATCTTTGACACAATCTTAACTTTTCCAACTTGAACTTGATTAAAAACTTTTTAATTTTATCTTTGACAGAATGTCATTTGGCTGGTATCGTGCGGAGGTAATTGGCGCCATGGCCTCCGTATTTATGATCTGGGTCATAACTGGAATACTCGTTTGGCTGGCAATTGGCCGGCTCATTAGTGGCGACTATGAGGTGGATGCCAAGATCATGCTGATCACATCGGGCCTGGCAATTTTGGTGAATGTCATGTAAGTACCATTGGATGCAGTAGCTGCTGTCTGTAAATGTCTGGCTGAAACTTGGGTCTGTTTGTTGTCTGCCTGCATTTTGGGCCCAAACTCCCTTGGGCAGTTTTCCAATTGCAATTGCCGCAATCAACTTGTCCGGGCATGGGCCAGCAAATGGGTCAACAATGCAACTGTCCTGGCACGGCATTCCTAAGCCTTTTCGTATACCATTCCCTTAGTTTTATTTTTCCGAGTCGTATCCGCCAGTTGTTGCGGTAACTTTCTCCACATTTTAGCGACAACTTTTCTATCCACAAGTTTCGAATTTTTTGCGTCAACAAAAGGCAAAAGCGACGCTTACGATGACTGCGACTACGGCGACGATTTTTGCTTGTGTTTGTGTTGGGCTTGTCCCAAGGTGGAGCTCTTCTCTACCCTTGCTTTTTTTTTTAAATTTATTTTTGAAAGGGTATAATAACTTTACGATGTGATTTACCTGCCTTAAAAGTTCAAACTAAATGAATTGACGACAGTGGAACAATTTAGTTATATACTTTTTCTTACTATATTTTTATGCCAAATATCCGAAATGTAGCGTTACATATTTTTGATAAATAATCGTGTTATCGATTATCCGATAGATTTGAATATTAAATAAGGTTTTTTATTTTGAGCCCATTTCTTTTATCGATTACTCAATTTTAAGATATTAATAAATCGATTACTTAGAAATCGATTTTGCAATTATAATTAATTTTAATATATACGGGTTTCTTGTGAGTATCGTAGCAAACCATGTTTAAATATTCACTAGACTGTTTAATTTTGTATTCACTTTTATTTGATAAATAATTTGCTATCGATAACTATCGATTTTCATAGTCATAATTTTAGCTAAATACGGGATTAGAATGTATAACCAACTATAATGCACTTTTAAAAAGTTTAACTTCTTAAGCTTTCCTAAGTTCTATTTATTTATATTGAAGATCTATTTTTATATACTTAATCGATTATTTTCATTTAAGTAGAGTATTTCTGCTTCGTCGGCTGTCTTAAGGCTTGTTTGTTTTGCTTGTTTTGATTGCATCGTATGCAGCACCTGCAACTGTAGCTGCCACTTGGCACACCCCTCAACCATCAGCCCCCCTCCCTTTAGCTCCTCAACGTCTTTATTCAGCTCGCCTCCAGCCCGCCGCCCCTCTCGCATGCTGCTCGTTCCTGTGGCTGTCGAAGCATAGTTTTTGGCGCATAAATCGAAACGTTTCAATGCTCAGCACATGCTTGTGAGTGTGTGTGTGTGTATGTGTTTGGGTGTGTGTGTGTGCGGCGACCCGCCGTTGTGTGCCCTTTTGGTCTTCTTGTTGTTGGTAGTGGCGCAAATTTTCCAGTTGACGTTGGCATTTTCAGTGTTTGCCACTTGAATTGTTTGATTACGTGAATTGATTGTGAAAAACGTGCAGCGGCAGCAACAGCAACTTTTCCGAGAGCTTTTTTCCTAAGTAAGGGGCGTGGCAATAGTCCGGCTTGGTTCGGCTAGGTACGGTCGGGGAGTTAGGTCATCAGAATAGAAAGTCATGTCAACGTGGGGGCTTGACTTGTCTCCCCCCAGCACAAACGCGTTTGGCTGCACGTCGAGCAGCGAAATTAAATGGTCACCTTTTGCTGTTATGCGATCTCGAAAGCTCGTTTTGTAATTGTTGCCATTGTTGTAATATCCCGTTGTAGTGTTCTGTAACGAGAAAGAGTGTTGGAAAAGGTATGTTAGTTGTGGCAAAATTTGTATTTGAAAATTGTAAATCCATTTAAAATTGTTCCATATTCAGTATACCCTATTGAAGTTGTGTAAATATAATCAACGGACAGAAGAACGCATCTCCGATGGCATGAGGTATATATATTCTTGATCAGAAGCAATCTTCGAGGCGATCAAGCCATGCCTGTCTGTTCAGCGATTATAGGTAAACATAGCTACATCTTTTGCCGATATCGATAACTTCATTAAATCGATAAAAATCAATATTGATAAATGCTGTTCTTGAGCATATCTCGAAGCATATAAGAGGTATATTCAGATTCGAAATAGTTCACTTTTTGAATGCCTTTCACTTGTTGGTCAAAAATTTGTAAAGATCTTGAGTCCTCTTCTATAGATTATACCCAGTTTCTCCAATTCAAGCAACTATTTTAAGTCTAGATATATTTTCACATCTTGTTGTTTTTGTTAGAATACTTTTTGCATTTGTATAGGCTATCTGATAGTCAACCCATGTGACTAGCTAGACCATTCATAATGGTATGGTAGCTGGTATAGTGCCAGTGGCTGCTTTTTGAAGGCTTTTTACTTAGTTTCATTTAAGAGTTTGTCGAGTTTTAAGTTCAATTAGCAAAAGCCAGAAGGAAGGCAACAACTTTTGCGTGGGGCTTTGTTAGATTTACCTCCAGCCGCTCAGAGTGGCAGCTTAAAGTGGCAATGTCCACGATTCCACATCGTTAAAAACGGCCATTAGGAACGCACACATACACACACACACGCACACAACCACATACAGGTACACGCATGCACACAAAAGCGTGGCCGGAGCCGCAAATGGCAGGTGGGACATTAGCGAAACCAGCTGAAATATGAGAATGACGCGTAGGTTGGGAGAGTGGAATGTGCTGATGAAAATAGAGACAGAGGGAGAGAGAGAGACAAAGAGGGAGAGAGCGAGTGGTGAGATGTTTGCAGCAATTTAGCGCTTAGTTTTAGCCGTGAAAGTTTCGGATAGTTTGGATCTCGATTTGATTGTAAGGCCCTGAGCTACCAAAATAAACTGAAACTTTGCAACATTCCCTAAAATGTAGTTCAGAACCAATCTGTGTACGCTTAAGTTTAAAATCAGCCAGAGGCTAACATTATGACTTATTGAACAATTGAAACTCGTATGCACACTAAGTGCAAAACATCTTCAGGTTCAGCGGCTAGTTTTGAAAATTAAAATAAAGTTTTATGTGAAGATAGACTTAAGGTTTCAACTGCTATTAAAGTGAGAATTATAGATAGATTAAGGAGCTTTTTTATACCCTGAACCCATTGAAAATGGGTAAAAAGGGTATATTGTATTTGTGCAAAGTGCAAATGTATGTAACAGCCAGAAGGAAGCATCTCCGACCCCATAAAGTATATATATTCTTGATCAGCATCAATAGCCGAGTCGATCTAGCCATGTCCGTCTGTCTGTCCGTCTGTCCGTCCGTCCGTCCGTCCGTCCGTCCGTCCGTATGTATGAACGCAAGGATCTCAGAACTATAAGAGCTAGAGACTGAAATTTTAGATGAAGGTGCTCCTAGTGCCCGCGCAGATCGAGTTTGTTTCCGATAAACGATAACTTGCCCCGTTTCCAAGTAATCGATAAAAATGTCCCCTAGTCGGGAGCTCCCGACTAGAACCTCTTACTTGTTTTATAATTTTTTTTTATTACGAGATTAGAAATAATATTTATAATATAGCATAGTTTTAATATAGCACAAACAACTAGGCTACAAATCTGAAATTTAAGAATTGTTTTTATTGTTTTATTTACACGACAAATACGCCGTGTATATCTATATTTCTGCCTTTAAACGACCTTTTGCAATCCAAATTGTAAATCATTAAAAGTTTTAAGCCGAAGCGTTCAACTCATTAAACTTTTTTAAATCGATTCAAGCGAAATGAATTAACTGGCATTTAAATGAAGTGATTCATGCCACGAGTGCATTCACATTTACCCAATGATTGTATTTGAATAGTATTCAGGAATAAAGCCTTCTGGCTGATATTTCGGTGCTGCTGGTTACGTGCAAGACTGTCAATGGAGCACAACAGTGCGGGGAAAATAAATAACAACACTCGGTTGTAAAATTGTGCATTAAGAGAAGCGTAATAAACGTGGCCCATTGCTGGTCCGGCTCCAATGGGCGACAGCTTAACGAGCTGCTGCTGCTGCTGCTGCTGCTCAGTCGGGGTTGACATGCCCCCGACATCCATGGTTTTGTCCCAGTCACATACGCCGGGGTGTGCTGCGACAAGGTGGTGAGCGGGGTGCGTCAGCCAAGATATGCGCTAATATTTATGTTCCTGTCAATTAAATCAGGACATGTTGCCAGGCGCAAGTCGCCGTTGCCGTTGCCGTTCCCGTTGCTGTTGCTGTTGCCAGGGTCCTGCTGGCTGGTCCTTGGTGCTGGGTTCTGCGTCCTGCGTCCTGGGCCTGGTCCTGGTGTTGGCGTTGTCATGGCTGCTGTCGTTTGTTGGCCACTAACGAGGCGAGTAAAGATGCCGCAAAATCAAGGGAAATGCTTCATTGCGCGCTACAAATTACAGCGACGCAGTTGGAACAACAATGGGGCGCCAAATGGTTAGAGCGAGACGAATGACTAGAAATCCTGCAGCAGCAGAAGCAGCAGCAGCAACAACAACAACAACAACACAAGCATTGGCATTTTTTGCGCTCGAGGACACACACGCAGCTCCTTGCAGCTCGCAGCGCTTTTGGCGCTCTGTGCAAATGCCTTGGCAATCGGATGTTCAAAGTCAAAAAGCGTATGTGCTCGGCATTGAATCCTGCTCGCAGGACTTTCATGCTGCCAACACGGCCAAGCCTTGGTGTTGTTGCTGTTGTTGACCGCGTGACGGGTGGTAACCCCAGGCAGTGAGTAGGACCAGCAGCAGAAGCAGCAGCAGCAGCAGCAGAAATGCCAACAGTAACCAAAGACCTGCCCTGTACAATTTATTTAGTGCCCATCAACGCGCCAACAGCAACCCAGCTGTGCTGCGAGCGTGGTGGGAGGAGAGGGGGCTCTTCTTTTTTTTATTTTTGACAAATTATGGCCGCATTTGTTGTTCTTCTAGGGAATGCCGCTAACACTGCCTGCTCCTAGAAATTGAAAATGAAATTGACTTGTCAGGCTAACAAGCTCAGGTGCAGTACTCTTATAACTCTCAAGTGGCATAGGAAAAGAAACAAAAATAAAAAGACTGTAAAGGCGAAGGAATTAAATCATCTAGAAATACATAAAGCATAAGTAACGAGAATGTAAAGATAGCTTTGGCAGAAGAACTTAATACTCTAGTACACATTTGTCCAGCGGTAGCAGATATGTGAGAAGTGAAGCTTGTCAATGCTGAGTTTGAGTTTGATGATAATATCTTGAAAAACACAATATGTTGCTAAATAAGAACTTACTCTTCGACCGACTTCTTCATATAGTGCTGTATAATAAGTGTCATATTTATAAGATTTTCCTCCTATGTAAGCAGTATAGTTCATATATTACATGTCAGGGCTTGGTCAAGATATCTCGATAAACAAAATTGTTTTCCATACAAGAATTTAATTTGCAACCGATAGTTCCTGTGGCAGCTCGATGATATATTGGTCCGATCCGACATATGCACCGCATGCAACAGAAACAGGGACGTAAGCAAAGTTTCATGACGATAGGTTTAAAACTGAGTGACTAGTTCGCATAGAATCGACAGATGGTCAGACGGGCGAACGGGCGGACAGATGGATAGGCAGACAGCAGTGAGACATGGCTATAACAACTCGGCTATTGATGCTGAACTAAGTATACAAATATGTAAACATATAAATATGTAAATATACAATGTAGGGTTGAAGATGTCGCCTTCTATGCATTACACATTTCATGACAAAATTAGATTACCCACCACAAGGGTATAAAAGGATACAAATAAAAAGCGCACAAAATTAAATGTGATTTAAATATGAAAGTTATTATTTTTTAAGAAAAGTAAATGCTAATATAAACCTGCTCAGCTCGAGCTCAATAATTTTTTGTATATAATGAAAATAACCAACAAAATATTAAAACTTAAATCCGAGCGGGTTTTCTGTATGCCATTGCATTTTGTTAAATAGCTATTGCTATTTTGGCTTTAACATAAGCGGATTTTGCTGTCGACTCGAGAATTGCAAATAGTCTTAAGCTTTAGCGGGTTGGGAATTGCAAATGTTAAACATTCAAAAAAATACAACGTATATGGTAGAGCATAATTCAGAGTCGATTAAATCAGCTTTAACGATTTACCAAGAATATATTTAATTTAGTTTTGAAATAGATTAAAAATGGAAAGGATGTAGCTAGAGGCCAACTAAAAAAAACTGCCAATAAATGTGATAAAAAGCAGCATCATTTTGAGATAGATATTACTATACATTTTAATATTTTACTTTTTAAAAGTTCATTAAAAAAATTGTGTAAACGCAATGAAGCTAATCATTTTGGTTTTGGAAAAAACGAACACTTTGCGAACAGAGTATAAAACGAGCGTATTGGCTCTATAATGTGCTTCTCTTGTTTTACCTGCATCTGGATGTAAGGCTACAAAAAAGATGTTTGAGTTTTTAACTTCGAATCTTTACGTCCAAATGCTTTAGCCATATTGGCCCGTTGCAACTGTTTGCAAACTGCGAACAGGGCAAATGACAAGCCGCTTGTTGCACATGCTGTGGTGCTCATAAAAATATTGTGAAATGTTCTACATCCATTTTTTAGCTATAAAGAAGAATATAAAATATTTTTTATTTTATTTAAAATTCAAACATATCGAATTAATATACTAAATAGTTTTTACAATACTTTTTTTCGGATACGTACTCAAAGAGTGTGTAATATGATTTTTTATAAAGCAATTATTTTGTCCAGAGCATGCTTTAAATATCCCTTTCAGTATTATCCGGATTTCCACACGGGTTCAGCAAGTTTTTCATGCGATTCTTGTCAGTGTTGTTTTTGAGCCGGGAAAGTGTTTTAATTTGTAGTTTTGGTATGCACTTTTAATACCCAAAAGTAGTTTGTTTTGATTGCGCAATGGTATCTTGGGGTCAACTGTGACGTCACGTCAATTAGCCGCAAACGAAGCTGTTCATTGTGTGTGTGTGTGTGTGTGTGTGTGAGTGTGTGTGTGTATGAATGTGTTGTGTGTGTGCCATTGGCCTGTGCGTAATTTATGCCAGTTTATTTATTGATGCCCGGACTGGCATTGTATTGTTTCCAAAAAGCCGGCTAAGTGCAGCCGGCAAAGAGCTATGGACAGCCACAACAGTTCAGAGGGGAGGGGGAGGGGTATGGGGCAGCACGCATTGCTGCCTGGAAGAGTTTTGGTCATGGCCTTTTTCCCCCAAATAGAAAACCCATAAATCTGCAATGTCGGAGCATTTAAAATGAATAAAAAGTCAATGTGCCGAGCTATTAACTGCCTGATGCATGCCATCCAACCAGCCGGTCACCGAGGCACCATATCGCTCCGGGGGGGTGGGCCATACAGAGATGTGCCAAAATGTGTATGTGTGCTGTGGGTGTGTCTGGGTGAGTGCTGGTGTGGGGCTAGTAAACCGGTCGCCATTTTCGACAATACATTTGTATTTGCATGCGACGGTGCATCCGGATCCGCAGCAGCGGGTCAAACGGACCGACGAACGGACGGACGGACCTAGTTGAATGGGCGGTCGAGCGGCTCGCACACCTTCCGGTACACAGAGCACCAATACACGGCTCTACAGTGTGACAATATCTTAAACATTTTTCAATTTAATTAAATTATAAAATTGAAAATAACTAAAACGTGAACCAAACGCCATTATTCAATTGATGCTTAGACTTCTGTTAGATTTTATAACTCCAGGGAAATTCTGCCTTCTATATGATTTTCCCAAAATCATAAATCAACCTGCACTGCCAAGTTTTTATTTTATGGAGCACTTTGTAGAGTCATTTTTAAAACTGTTTCGTTTGCTTTAAATGAACTGTGTGCAAGATTTTTTATATGGCATAGGAAGTTTAGAGCACTTTCTTTGAAGCACGCTCAAGATTATAAAAAATTATAAATGAATAATGTAATAAATAAAGTAAAAACATATATAGTTTTTTATATGGGCCACTTGGCATAGTTTCCTATTATCTTTCGAATGAAATAATAGTATTAAAAATGAATAAACAATACATAAAATTAATCAATAAAAATAAGTATAGTATACAAAATATATCAAAAAATGAAAATATATTTTATATGAATTCAAAAGAATTTATATTTAAAGTGATTAAAAATATAAATAGTATGTTTGTAAATTAAAAAAAATTAATACATAAATAATATTAAAATTAATAAATAATAAAAACATTTTCCAAAGAAATAATAATCATATATAAAATGAATAAATAAACTAAATATATTGCATATTCATTTTCATTTTTCAAAATAATAAATAAAAATATTAATAATATATAAAATTAATTAATAAACCTAAAAAAAAATTTTGTGTGAATTTTGAAAATAATTGAAAATAAATAATCAATTAAATAAATGCAAAAAAAATATATTTCATATGAATACATTTACAAATGCATTTTTCAAATATTGTAATTAATGCAAATACATATAAAAAAAAAAACAATATAAATAATATATAAATTCTTAAATTCAATAAGGCTTTCTTATACATTTCCCATTGGATTATTATAGTTGTCAAAACTTTTTTTGTGTTTCCCTCACCACTGTGCACAGTGTGTTTGTTTGGCTACATGGCTGCAGTTGCATTAAAATGCTGAAATAAAATGCCAAACAATGCAAAAGCGTCGGCCGCATGCCCGAAAAAGTTTCTTTTTAATTTTTGTTGTTGCTTTTTTGAATGTTTTTTGTTTTGCGGCCGGAGTCCCGTGGCCGTATGGCCCGCGGGCAGGTGAATATAGGTGGGCGAGTGTGTGTGTGTGGGATACACCGGAGACTGGCGGCGCCAGGCTTGCAACATTTTCAAGTATATTAAATATTTGTGATAACGTTTTCAATTTCTCTTACCATTTCAGCATGGGCGTACAGCTGCAGCACGGCCACTCGCACGGCTTGGGCGGTGGGCATGGTCACAGCCATGGCAGCTCAAAGAGCAACAAGCGCGGCAAGAAGCATAAGAAGGCCACAACTCATGTGAATGCCACATCGACGCCCTGTGCCGCATCGCCCACGAAACGCATTGAAGGCGGCGTCGCCTTTGAGCCGGAGGATGCCGAATTGCCCGCCGCTGGTCTGCCCAGTTACTCGTACCAGAATGCCAAACTTGTGGATCCAGGATTGGATCTGGAAATAGCCGCCGTCCTGGCGGAAACGGCACCTGGCGCCCATCATCATGGCGGCCAGGTGGGTCGCGAGGCTGTCAACATGAACGTCCGGGCCGCTTTCATTCACGTAATTGGCGATGTTATCCAGAGCGTCGGCGTCTTTGTGGCCGCCGGCGTGATCTTCTTTTGGCCAGAATACGCAATTGTCGATCCAATTTGTACGTTTGTCTTTTCCATTATTGTGCTCTTCACCACATTTACAATTATGAAGGATGCGCTGCTGGTGAGTAAAATCTTTCAACTTAATCTAATAGAATGCGGTCTGAATAAATTATGCTTAAATATTATTTATATTTAAATTTGAATAACTCTCTCGAAAAATACTTTAATGCTTAAATAATAATTACTCTATTTAAATTTAAATACCATGTTTCCCTTTTGAATATATTTGTTTGTTAAATATCTTTTTACTGCATTTACATTTAGCAAAATACTTATTGAAAGTGAAACTTTGCAATTTAAATTGAAAATGTTTGAGCACACATAATTTTTTAATTTGCCAAATATATTTATTTTAATTGTATAACATTAACCATAAAAATAGATAGTGAGCAATAGTATTTAGTTCCTAATTCTGCCCAATATAATTTGTGGTTACCCTTTGTGGCTTGAACAATTAGAGTTTGATTTCGCTTTGATCTAGTTAATTAATAAAATTTAAGTGATTTTTATGGTGATTTACTTTTTTTACCCCTTTAATGAAGTCATCCATTTACATTAATAGTGAATTAAAAAGTTTTTGAGTAAATAGTTCTTTAAAAAGTCAATTTCTTTACGTGCACAATAATTTTTTAATTGCATGAAGCAGATGCGAATTGCATACACTACCAATAAGTTTCTGTTTTAATTGTATTTTTGTATTTAAATAGTTCAACTTTTTTTGCGAAAATTATATTATATTTTATAAAACTATATAATAGCAGGTGTTATCCGGCCTTGACCGTACTTAAAATTTTTTAGTTTATTTATTATCCAGTTTCCGCCTATTGAAAATTTAATTCTGCCCGTACTATCTTCAACTCTATTTCTATTTGAATATATGTATAAATCTTTGACCCCCAATTTGATCGAATAAGTCCTGAACAATTCTGTATTGTTATCTTAATTTAAAGGACTTTAGCAATTTTGGTATAAATGTTGTTGCATTTTGAAGATTTTATAGTCTAGAGATGATTTTTGTTTTCATATACAAATAAAATTTGTTGAAGTTTAATTTATTTAGAAGAAAAGAAAAGGAGAAAGAAAAGAAGAACTCTTAGAACTGCTTCAATAGGGAAAATAATAATGCATTTTATGTAAAATATTTTCAAAAGATAATTTTAATAGGGTTTTCAAAAAATTGGTTGAAATACCAAAAAAAATTTCAAATAAAACCAGACAAATTTTAAATGTATGTGCATTCAAACAGAACTTCCTTTAACATTTGTATTACATAATTGTATATAAATATTTAAAATATATTTTGTGCTTCTCTTAGGAATTATATTAATCAATATTCCAATTATAAAATATTAAATGAATATATTTTATAATTGGAATATTAGAGAATACAATTTTTGTTTATTTAAATTGTGATGGGCTTAAAGCCGGCTGGTAAATATTGCATATTATAACGTAAATGTAAGTTTTTACACACTTAGTATTATTTTATTATTGCAATATTTAAGTTTATAATTTTGGTTTATTTAAATGTGTATGGTCTTAAAATTTATTAAGAATATGGTATTATTTTATAATATTACATTTATTTATTATATTTTAATTGAATTTATTATAATTTCTATTATATTTATTATAATTAAACTCTGTTGCTTGCTATTTTTTGTAGGTACTAATGGAGGGCACCCCGAACTATATGCATTATGCCGAGGTATTGCAGATATTCCAGCGCATTGAAGGCGTGGAGCGTGTTCACAATTTGCGCATCTGGGCGCTGAGCATTAATAAAGTGGCGCTATCTGCGCATTTGGCCATTGGTGAGTAGCCTCGGGGAATCAACCGAACAAACCTACTGGGAGCTGAAAGAGTGTATGTGGCAAAGGGAGTGGAAAGAGGGTGGAGGGGGTAACTACATGTGTGTATTTTCGACTGTGTGTGCTCGGCATGGTAATTATCCCAATGGATATGCTGCTGTTGTTTTTGTTGCTGCTGCGGCTGGTGGGGCTGTTGGAGGTTTTGCTGCTGTCCGTTGGGTTAGGCGCATCGCATCATGTCCACGGCAAACGCGCGCAATTAGCTTAATTATTTTTGAAATGGCTTTTTAAGAGTGGCCAATTTCGGCGGGCGCCCATCAATGTTATCAGCATTCGTTTCGCTAATCGTTGCTCACTTCCTCTCACTCAACTTCTGTCTCACTTTCTCTATTTCAGGAGCCAATGCCAATGCCAAGCAGATACTCGATGCGGCCACTTCAGCGGTTCATTTGCGCTACAATTTCTTCGAGACGACCATCCAAATTGAAGATTATACGGCCGAAATGGAGAACTGTGTCCAGTGCTCGGTGCCGGAGAAGTAACCACATGTAATATTGAAAGCGCTCACTGAAGTTTATTGTTCAATTAGCTCGTAAAGCCACAAACATGTATAGTGTTTAACCCCGTACATTCGCTTACCAAAATGTATCTGTATCTATGAGATAAGCTCCCCCTCTTCACACGCCCTTACTTTACACACACGCTATGTAAAGTGCAAACAAGTGCCCATCAGTTGGCTTTGGCCAGACGAGAGACAATAATCCTAAATATAATGCGACACGTTTTCCATCACGTCACATAATATTAACATTTTCATCATATTTTCAAACACAGTGGTTCACTGGATCGTCTGCCAAAAACATAAATACAACAAAAACAGTTTAGAATATTCAGCTTTTTGGCTTCAAATAAAAGTCAATAAAATTAAAATCATTTCAATTGGAATTCTGTACCTTTACTAGCAAAAGGATCGTTGGATAAAACATACTCCAAATATATTTTTTTAAGCTGTGTGTGCGTTTAAGTCACATTAATGTGACCATGTTTGTTATTCATAAGAAATCGAGTGTGAGATTTTAATTAACTATAATTAAAAACATTTAAATAATGTAACCATGGAGTTGTTACATTCATTAAATTAAATCATGGAGCTATAAACGAAAAAGAGAATAAAAACGATTATGGTTAACAAGTCGGGTATGTAATGTTTTAACTAATAAATAAATAATTATCAAAAAAGTATATTATAACAAGAAATTTGTGTTCGACTGATTGGATGAAAAAATTGACTTTTATTATAAAAAACTGTTTTGTTTATTTTCATGACTTGTAGGATTCTTATATTTGAAAGAAATCGGAGCACACTATATCTTTTAGCTTTTATATGAAGACTTCACTTTTGTTATGAACAACCTTTCATTTCATTTTCCAGTTATATTATTAAACTTGTTTGATTCTTATATATGAGAGAAACCCTTTGTATATTATTTATCTTCCTGAGGAGCAGTGGCTAGTTATTTTACTTGAAGTACTTTGGGAATAGTACTTTTATATACTTTATAGCTTCTAAAGGATCGGTTGCTAAATATATAATATCAGTGATATACTGCTATATCATAAAGCACAATAGGTAATACTCTCGTAACAAATTACTTTTTTGTTTGGAGAAATGTTCTGTTCTTTTCTATATATAACTGCGGAATAACTATCATATATTTACCAGAGGAAAAGTTGCTTAAAAATTAAGTGTTGAAATAAAGTGCATATCTATTCGATCTTTTGCTTGCTGAAGTTTACAGCCATTTAATTTTTTTGATGATAATTAGATAAGCTTGTTGCTTTTACGTATAAAGAGCTCTTATGTCCATATTTCTTTAAACAAACGATGTATTCGGCTGTTGCTTTATATATAGCTTCCACTTAGCGGTATTTGCCAGCCTAATTAAACTCTAGTTATGCTTAAATGTATGATTTGTTAACTAATTTAAAATGCAATCTATCGCTTTATATCTATACATTGACCTAGAATTCCCATAGATATCAGAACCACTGTACAAATTGTCTGTTCGGAAAAATGTTTCATCAGTTCGATGCATTTGCCGATATGCAAACACGCATAAAAGTTATTAAGCTGCCGCTGGCGTTGCACAAAAATTGCATCAAGCGGCATGGTTGCAGGGGTTGGGGGCAGGGGCAGGAAGAGAGAGAGAGAGGTGGCCATTGCCTCTCTACACATATATCGTATATGCATACAGTGTGTGCGAGCCAAGCCCCACTAATGCCAATTTATGGAGCGGGCAGCTAACGCCGCAAGCTGCAGTAAAGCTGGCCACAGCGGCTCACCTGGGCGGTGCCCCACTCCCCTTCATTCGCCTAGCTGCAAAAAGCCCATGCATAATTTGACATGCGGGCATTGCGTAAGCGACAGTTGCCAATGCCGTAGCCGTAGCCGATACCAGCGCTGACGTTGCCGGCGCCGGCGGCGCTTCAAATTATGTCTGAATTCGTGGGCCAACAAACAAGAGCGGGCGGTCGCACAACGTGGGCGTTGGAGCCTAATCGGCGCCAATTTGTTGACAGCTTTGCATGCTTTAAGCATGCCCCGCGGTGTGGGTCAACGTCAGCCGAGCAACAAATGCCGCAAATCTTAGCCAGCAACTCGCCCCTACCCCCTGTCAATCCCAACCGTGCCACCTAACTAACTTGTTGTCTTGGCCAAAAAACCTGCAGCAAACATCATTTCAGTTGGCGGCTGAACAAAGCTGGCGCAGGCGCAGCTCCGGAAGTACTAAAAAAAGAGCGTCAAAGAGAGCGTCAAAGATTTGGCTTTTAGCTCATTTTCTCGCGTTGCGGCTTTTTTAAATTTATTTGGCGGCCACTTGACCTGCAGTTCACAATTGATGCACATCGCATGCCATAAATGTAACGCGGAGCTAAGCTTTAAGTTATTAATCCAAACAGACACGCACACAGACACACCCAAGCATACACTTGGCTAACTCACCTTGACCTAGACTAGTTAGAGTGCAATTATATTACTTACTCTTCAGTGGCCCTCTACTTATTGCCATTTCATTTGCTTAACCAAATATTAAATGCGCTCAATTAGCGACTAAAGTCAGCGGCATTAGCATTAACATCATTATCATCATGATGATTGTCGTCTACGTCATCATCATCATCATTTGCCAGTGAGTTGTTGACACTGAGAACTGCAGCACAAAAGCTGAACAGGATCAGGCACACGCACACAAGTGCAGACTACAAATCCCTAAAGTACTTGCGCTTAGTCTGCGTATCTGTGTGTGCTTATGTGTGTTCATATTTGAGCTTTTTTTTAAATATCCTTTTAAATCTTATGTCTTCCATATTTAAGTTCAAAGAGTGACCAAATATCTAGAAGCTTAGAAGTCTTAAGAAATTAATAGGTTATTTGTTTCATTTTTCAAATATAAATATTTATGTAAATATAATAATATTAATATATTTATATATTAAATTATATTTCGTTTTTTGGGTAAAGTACATTTTGTATAGTTCTTATAATATTACTAATTTTAATAATATTGCGTTCATATTTAAGCTCAAAGAGTAACCAAATATCATAAAAATCTAAACATTATAAGGGAATTTTTACACTTTTCAAATATTATTTTTAATAATTCTGAATTTCGTTGAGCTTCTAGAGAGACCGAATATCATGAAGGTCACATAGCATGTGTTAGGTATCCTGGATTTTTTTAAACTAATTTAGCAAGTAGTTAAAGCTATTAAAAAATGTGACAGTTGGCAACTCTGACCTGCGGCTTTTGAATCAATTCGATTAAAAATATGGGTTGCCTATCTTTTTGGGTAGAATCAAATTAAGAGAGACTGTTGTGTTTTCTTACCTTGATTACATTAGGAACCAGGATAAGTAGCAATACAACATTTATTTAAAGAGTACAGAATTATAATAATTATATATACTAATAAATATAGAATAAATTAAAGGCATTATAAGTAATTAACATTTACTTTTAGAAATTATATTTATAGCTAAAATAAGTATAAATGTAGAAATTTATATTTTGCTAAGCAACAAGAGGCTTAAGACACTTTGCCTTACTGAACTATTGGATCTTACAAGTTACTATTTCGCTTAATAACTCATAATTTCTGGTTTGACTTAAATCAATAACATTCCAATTGAACTATATGTAGTTGGCAATAAATTCTTGTTGGTAGAGTTGTCGATAATAACCATGGGGCGTATTTATGATGTTGTAAACAGCTCCTCGAAATTGAAAATTTGGCGCCATTTCGTTTACTTATTCGGCGAATTTTGTTGTCATTGTTGTTGCTTTTGTTTAACTGATGCAAACTTCGAACTCGCGCAAAGTTTTTAATGAGCAGCGGCGACATTGGACGTCAACGGAGACGTCGCTGCCGCCGTCGCCGGCGACTGCGCTGCTTTGCTTGTTAGCGAGTTGCGAGTGAATCCTTCGCTAAAATTGTTGCTAAGATGCAAATCAAGCGGATAAGAAATGGTAAAGTGAAACATGAAAAATGGGTAAAAATTGGCAAACAGAGCGTTACCAAAACTTGCAAGTTCTTGGCGCATTGTTTTCCGGTCAATTTTTCCATGCAATTTTCCCATTGATGAGTGAAAATTAATACACAGAGCCTAGGTAACGCAGTCAAAGGGACCCTCAATTAAAGCCAACAGTTTCAGGCGGTGCACATAAATTTAGTCACCGATTTATAAGTAAAATTAAGATATTGACAGACTAAAACGGCAGACAATGTAAAATCGATTCAGTTTCCACAAATGAAGTTAAAATTTGTGGACTCTTAAGAAAACGGCTGATGCAGTTTAGAAGATGAGCTATAAGCAAGACACTCTCTCCCGAGGGAGGTTTGACAGCATTTTATTAGTTTCAAATCTAGCAAAAGCCCTAATTATCGATTTGGGTACTAGTGAACTTTTTCCAGGATTTGTTTTAAGCATAAAAGGTAAAATTTCCGAATACATCATATATATTTAATCAGTATTAACAGTTAAGTTAATTTAGGTTTATCCAGGAATTGTAATACGCATAAAAGGTTTCATTTCCGGATACAAAGTATATTGTTGATCAGTATTAAAAGCTGACTATGTTGAAATATGCATCTGTCAGTCTATCTATTCCCCTTAGGCATAGAGTATATATATTTAAATAGGTAGTATAGGCACGTTGAAAATAAACATCCTTAAGTCCACTTCTCTTTGAAAATATATTTTATGTCCATAGAGTGAATAATCAAACCTTGGAATCAACGGGGTTTGCGCCCATGAAAGTCTTGTGTTGAGAAAATTTTTTATATATGAATAATTTAAATTGAACTAATGTATTCTATAGAAGGGTCTAACAAAAGAGTATAGACAAAAAAAGGTTGGCTATAAGAACCGATCTCTGACATCGTTTGGATGAGACATCCGCAATCTCCACTTCACTCGGAGTCCTCCAATGCTATGTCTTCTAAGACGTCTGGCAAGAGAAAATTTGATTTCTTATCTATGGGATGTAAGTCGCAGCCTGTATGTTTATTATGTCTTCAAATGGGGGCGTGGCAGATACATATATGTTATTTGCAAGCGTTATTTCCTCTGCTTTCTTTAAGTCTTGAAGAATATATATTCTATCTTTTTGTCTTGAATATCTTT
This sequence comes from Drosophila ezoana, assembly GCA_035045725.1. Lineage (NCBI taxonomy): Eukaryota > Metazoa > Arthropoda > Insecta > Diptera > Drosophilidae > Drosophila > Drosophila ezoana. The sequence goes on along the minus strand of JAWNOU010000005.1, from coordinate 3,215,564 downwards.
TAGATCTTTGGCAATTGATACTTGATTTTGTAATCCTTAAAGTCGTAAGCCTTATAGGCAACAAATCTTAGCCGAGCTTTGATGAGTTTATAAGACGCACACATAAAGCGATATTTATATATATATATATATTATAGACATATAGACGCAACTGAAGCGCGTACATTGCATTTGCCCTGCCATTTTCAGTAGCCTTTGCCCCTGCTCATAGCCGGTCGGGCGTCCTTTACAGTTGTCACGGCTTCCTTTTATAGACAAATATTGCGCTGGCATGTGCCTGGCGGGCTGGCACATTCCCCAGCTACAGTGTGGCAGGACACGTTTGTGTTTATGTGTGTGTGTTTGTTTGTTTTTTTTTTTTCTTTTTCTTTTTTTTTTTTGAATGCCTCTCGTTCCCCTTGGGATTCGGGCAACTCGCTTGCGGCGCTCTTTACACTGCATGGAAATGTCGCGGCTTTGCTTCCTTTTGCTTTTATTTGTTGCTGATGCTGCTGGTTGTTGTCCATGCTGGTTGTTGTCTGTGCTGTTGTTGTCTGTGCTGTTGTTGTTGTTGTTGTTGTTGCTGTTCCTGTTGTTATATTTCATGCCAGTGGTCAGTTACGGGTCTGGTTTGCCAGTGGTCCATGGGCATTGGCATTCGGTTATATTGAAAAATTTGAATGCTAGTAAAAACTTTTAATTGTCGCTGGTCAGCGACGTCGACGCTTCTGCCACTCCCCCACCCTCCCACCGCCCCACAGCCTGACACTGTCGCGTCCTCACATTGTAAGCCGGGACATTTAAATGCCGCCGTTGCCTGTTATTGTTAACAATATTTTTCAATGCAATTTTCCCTTGATTAAAATATGCAATGGCAATGTTTTCCGGCACTGCCCCATCCACTTGTATTTCTATATCACAACTTTCTCTCTCTCTCTCTCCACACACAAATTGTGTGCAAAAATTTAATACTTACACTTTATAAACTTGGCCAAAATCGGCTTAAAAGTTTTCAATTTTATTTAATCAGTCGCCCCGAAATGACAGCTGTTTGCCGCCTGCTATTTAAGTTGCCAAACTAATTCGAATTTGAGTTATGGCAAAAAAAAAAAAAAAGAAACTAAAATAAAATAAATAATATAATAATTTTGATTTAAGTCTTTGGCTCAAAACATAAAACCTTAAGCTTGAATGAGGTCAGCTATAAATCACTTGTCATGCCATTTTTGATAGTTTTCTATGATTGTATCTATCGGTAAATACCCACGTGTTCACCTTGTGCTGCTTAAAACTTGATTGCTTAATCGAGATACGATTGTTGCAATTTTCTCATAGGTACGCCTCGAGCGTCGCAATTTCGTTCTTATAATATTTTATGCTACTGGATCTGAGCGATAAGCTGTCAAATTAAACTCGAATTGAGCTTGAACTAATGCTACTTTTTGCTCCTTTTATATAAAAAACACAAGTTGTTTTATTTGTCATAGACAGTTGTCTTAACTTAATAATATAATATAATATTTAATACATTAATTATTTAAGCACCATGTGAGGTAATCGGTGAAAATGTCAATTGCTGATATAAAAGCTTTCATTGTTCTTATAAATATCTCAACAGACAAATGCTTCAGAAGCCAGCGCTGCAATAATTACTATTAGTCCCAATTTTATTTAGCTCTAGTTTATTTATTAAAAAAAATATATATATATTTATATGCGTTGTAGCTGGGACTGTACATTAAAAGTTTATTATATTCAACAACAAATTGTTGATTAAGCTTAGGTTTGGTCAGTTTTGAATTAAAGCTTAGCTTTAAACTATTTTTTTTATTGTTACTATTTATTTATTATTGTTTTAGGTCATTTATTTGTATCATGCTAACCCCCCCTAATTCAATTAAAATTAAACCTTTTCTTCCTTTTCCCCCCCTCCCCCCCCCCCACCTTATCTCCTCCCCCCCCCAACCAATAAAAAGAATAAGTTTTTTTTCAAAAAACACCCCTCCCCCCCATAAATAATATATATCATTATTCTCTCCCTCCCCCTCTTCTCCCCCCCCCCCCTCCCCCCCACCCTACAGAAGATAAATTTTAATTCCCCCCCCCCCTTTTTCCACCCCTCCCCCTCCCAAAAAAAAATAAAACATATCCTTTTTTTAACAATTTTTGAATAATAAAGCATAGTCCAAACTTACATTACTTCTAGAAAAGTATATATCTATCGCCTAATATTTATTTTATCCCCCTCTCCCCCCCCCTTTTAGGTTCCTACCCCCCCATCTTATAATAATTAAAAAAAAAAATAAAAAAAACCCAAAAAAACCTAAAAAACCACTTTCCACTTATTAACTTCATAAAATAAATTTTAAACTCTTTACTAACCCACCCCCCCCCTCCCCCCCCAACACTTAAATGTAAACCCCCCCCACATAAAAAACCTCAAAATTAATTTCAACAAACTTTTCCCTTTTCCCTTTCCCCCATCACAAAGTAACTACAGTAAAATTTCACTTCCCCTCTTCTTTTGTCGTTGATCACCAATCACTCAGTCAGTCAGTCAGACAGGACAAATAGTTTTATATATAGAGATTATATTTGTATTCATAATTAAGTCATATTCCGCGCAAAGCAGCCAGCTTTGTGTCAGCTGTATGCTGCATCTCATAGCAATCAATTTTTGATGCTCGTATTTTGATGTCAAATTAAAGTACTTTTTTGGAGGGGCCACGCCTATGGCAATGAATTATTCAGACTTTAATCTGAGTGCTTTTTGTGGGGATCGATGGCAAACACAGCGGGCACAGCGGGGCCTTGAAGACGTTGCCAGCCAACTGCAGCAGCAGCAACAACAACAGGAGCAACAACAACAACGATAACAACATCGGGAAAATTTTGGCCAAGTTTCTAGCTGTGCTTAGGAAATGGCACAATAAACACTGAACGCATATAAAAGGACATTCGAGTTCATTTGTTCGGCGCGTTGCGGTGTTGGGCGGTGGGCGTGGCTAGTTGGACTGCTGCATTGTTTGTGCTCTGTTTGTTGCTATTGTTGTTGTTGTTGTTTAAAACAATGCCACAACAACGACGACGTCGGCAGCGGCACCGAAAAATAGCTGCAACAAACTTTCTGCAAAACTATACAATTGCATAAAATTGTAAAAAATTTATAGGAAATACATGCGCTCCGGGGATATACGAAGGCAACGCAGGCCATTGCGAGCAGTGTCTAAAAAATGAGCACAGTGCGGGGATTGAAAGTGAAAAAAAGGAAAAACTAAAAAAAGAAATGGGAAATACGGCTTTGATGCCACATAGGCGACTAAAGCCGAGTGCTGTAAAAAACTTAGTATAGAGTACCTGTTCCATATTTTTTGTTTCGTAAATATTTTCAAAGGCACACTTAATATACTAAGACATAAAATTTTGCACGCATTAAAATAGTTAAATATATGATTTCTTTTTTTTTTTTTAACATTTTTTGACAAAAAATGTATTTAGGAAGAATTTTAAGATTTTCGTAGCATTTTTTTTTTGTGTTTTAGGAATGTTTGCGTATTTTAACATTTTTGGTTTTGTCTGCGGAACTAAAGATTTCTTTGTATAAAGGTACTTCTCATAAATCTTTTGCTTACATCCTTAAGCTTTCTTAAGTTTTCTTTAGATATATTTAGGAATAATTAAAAATGGTTTTGAGTAGTAATTTTTTGAAAGTTTTAAAAACTTTATGATCCTACATTTTTTAACTTTTGTGCACGGATGCAAACGTCCTATACATCGCTTCATTTCTAGTAAGAATGTTTTCCTTAGTATCAAATTTTATGCTTATAAATACTTATATCTTGCTATGAAATAATATCTTGAAACTCTTCTTTAAAAAGCAGTTTTTTATAAAATATCTATGTGTTGGTTTTTTAAGAATTTTAATATAATATTTATTTCAATTACCTGAAACGTGAAAATGTTAAGCTAGCATTCAATTCGTAAGCCGAAATAAAATTATTAAATTAAATATCTTAATTCTTTTTTATAATTTTGGTTTTAGTACTGAAAGGCAAGATCGTACCATTCGTGTCCCAGGTTAAAAAATGCTTTTAAGGATCTAAGGACAAAGAAATCAACAGAAATTTAACACTTAACTAACTTAACAAAATGAAGACATTAGCATCTTGTCAAAATTATTTCTAAAAGTTTATTTTATTATGCTGTTTACAACACACAATCTCCGATAAAGTGCTTGGGGATAAACTTGCGTTTATTTCATGTAATTTGTTAAATCTTTTGCTTACATATCCAGACATTTTGAAGGTTTGTTCATCTCGAATTACCTGCATGTTCGTGACTACCTCAAATCGAAACTTTTTGGTGTAGAGCACATGCGAAAAACTGCAAATGAACTTGGACGCCGTCGGCTGCGTTAGTTCACGTGCTTGTTTCGTCTGCCCACCACCCCCTGCCAACATCCCTACTAGTTCCAGTTGCTGCTGCTGCTGTTCGGGCTTAGTCTTAGCCACCGCATATTGTCGCTTAGCTCTCACCGCACTTGTAGCCGGGCGGTGGCAAGTGGGTGTATTGCAGCTGCAAACGGCTGCTTTGCATGCCAACCCCTTAAAAGAAAAAAAATAGAAAAAAAACACTACTATATAACGCCCCGCACGTTAAGCCAATATTTTGTGGCCAGCCCCGAAGCCAACACTGCTTAAAGTTATTCAAAGCTCTGCGTGGTTTTTATTTCATTTTGTTTTTCTCGTGTGTTTTTTTATTTTTTATTTTATTTTGTTTTTTTTTGCCAAGTCGACAGTCAGCAAAAAACAATTAACCCGCTCAAGCTGAACTCAGCAGCACCTAACCCAGCCCCTTGCCTCTCTAATTCTAACCCCTGCAGCCCCATCTCAAGCAGCAAGGCAACCCACCACCCGAAGAGTGCTGACCGCTCAGTTCACTTGCTGTTCCCGCATTGACTGGCCACAGATTTTCTAGTTTTTATTGTGCTCGGCCCCCCCTCGAACCTCGAGCCGGGGGCGGCTGTGCTGTGTGTAGAGGGGGCGAGGTTAGCTGTGGCGGTGACGGTGGCAACCCGCTTAGTCCGCGAACGCTTTACAAAGCGCTTTACTCTTTGTTTTTTTTTGTTTTTCCGCACACCATGCGGGCGTTCTGTGCGCTTTCGCTGCAGTTTAGTCTTTTCTACACCCACTCACCGCGCGGCTCACGCCTCACGCCGCTTGCCACATGCAACACACGCACATAAATTGTGCACCGCTGACGTGGTGTCAACCATACGGCCGCTGCCAGGGACAGGCGTGTGAGAATTCTGGCTGGATACAAGAAACTAGTGCACAGCCACCACCGGATGCACTGACTCTGCTGCTGGTCTCTTGTTAACTGGCTGCCAGCGGGTTGGAGAAGAGTGCAGTAGATGTGCGGTAGGGTTGGGGAAGAAGGTGATATTGCTGTAATGACTTTGTCATAGAGTTGACAGTCTCGAGCGTGTAAAGCGTGTAACGAGTGGGTGCAACAAGACAATATATAACGTGTCCAAATTGTCTTTTAAAAACTACTTTCAGCTCTTCCTGTTTGAAAACTATCTTAACGGATTTTCTCAAGCTTGGCTTTTAGTTTTTTTTATGCATTATTTTCTTAAGGATTATTTAGGATCGAGCATCAGTCAAAAAGAACTATACCAGAGCATATTTATATTAGCCTCTGCTTATCGTATCCCTATTAATTATCCTTTTAATATTTTTAAACCCAAAACTTTCAGATATTAGATTATTATTATTATTATTATCTATTATTATTATTATAATTATTATTATTATTATTATTATAATTATTATTTTTTTATCATTATCATTATCATTAGCATTCCAAAGAGCATGAACATTTACCTATTTTATAATGTTATTTTTAAACATTCCAAAGAGTCATGAATTTACCTATATTATAATTTTCTTCCATGCTAAATATTACCCATTCCTTTTGGATTTTGTAATTTATTTAAAGTCTTCGTGTAAAGGATTTAATGATATAATCTTAGGTTAAATGCATGAGTTTGATTTTAATTTCCTACAATTTATATTCATTTCCTCTTAATTATATGCACATATTCATTGATATATACTCCATGTACAAAAACCCCTCTCGATAGCTCTCCGAGGGCACGCCTCTATCTGCGCTTAGATAATCAACATGTACTATGTATGTCCATGCTCGCCCATGCCTTTTGTTTAAAATGCATTGATTAATATCACGCCTCATTTGCTTGTGCTTCATTTGTAAAACGCCTCCTGCTCCACAAATGCTCATTAAAGACACAGATACTGTATCTGTGTATGTGTATATATATATTAATTTGTATCTGTATCTGTATCTGCTGTCATTCTAATGAGCTTATATGCCATATTGTAAGTAATTTAAATTGAGCCCACTTGCATGGCACTTGTGCACAAAATGAACTCGAAATGCACTTGCCATACCTGCCCCCTTTTGAGGGTCGTCGCCGGCGAGGGTGTGCCTAGGGGGTGGATAGGGGTTGCATGTGGCATGTGTGCTGGTTGGCTGCTGCCGTCTGCGCTCGTTCAACTAAATGAATAAACTTTTTCCGTGCATACTCTTTTGGCGGTAAATAGTGTTAAAGTTCACACATTTGATTTGTTTTTTGTTTTTTTTTTTGGTATTTCTGTTTTACACGCTCTTCTCCGCGCTTCTCAGCTCTCACTCTTTTAAGCGCCTGCCCCGTTCCACTTGTCTGTTGACTGTTTTTTAGTATTCACAAATTTTTTGACAACATTTGTGTGTTCCACTCGCAGAAATAGTTTTTCCATTATGCCATATAGGAGTGCGGCTGGCTGGGAGTTAAAGGCGTGGCATATATAAAGTAACCGAAACAACAAAAGTGTAAATTAGCTTTTGGCTGTTGTTGACGTTGTTGGTTTGGTTCTCGTTCTGGCTCCGGGTCTCTAGCTCATTCTCGCACTCTCGCACTCTCACACTCTCGCTCTCTCTCTCTCTCTGTCTCTCTGCTTCTGGTTCAGGGCTGCTGTTTCAGGCAAAAGTTTGTCATTTGGTTTTAATAAAAACACTTGCACACTCGCATACACACATGCACACTTGAATACACTCATACTCAGCACTCAGCACTCACACTCGCATTCACACTCTTGCAGCACTTCATTTGCGCGCTGCATGAAGAAAAGTTAACTGAAGGGTTTTTCGCTTCATAGGGGTTATAGGATTTTCGGGGAAGGGGGAACGGCCACTGCGGGGTATCCCTGTTTATTTTTGGGGCTTGCTGCTCTTGACACGCCAACCAAAAAGCTTCTCAAAGTTTATTTAGAAATTAAAATTTTTGGGCCCGCCTGGCTTAAAAGATGCATCACTGCACTCCACCAGGCAGGCAGCCACATCTCCAGAGTGCTTTCAGCATTCATCCAATCCACTTTTATGGAGCTGTTTTAATAATTTTTGGAGCACTTTTGAACCTACTTGAAGCCGAGTTTATATTAATTAACTTTGCTTTAATTTGCCATCCAAATATTTAAGTTTGGACTATTGAAGTGCGGATATACGATCAACGATCGTCGGGCTGTTCACGTCCACAGAATTTGTCCGGCCAAGAGGGCTTTCCGTCTAATAGGGGGGTCTTTTAGGAGTGATTTTACTATATTGAGAAAATTTTATATATTTTTGAAAAATTCGACTTGACGCATTTCAAGATCTTAATATGATACAAGCATTTCTGGAAAGATAAAAAAATCGATATATTTTATTCTTAAATATTGTTAACTGCAAACTTAAATCTGTAATAGATTGTTCTGCTAGCATATGCAATTCCATGCATATTTTAAATTATAATTAAATGAAGAGATCACGCAGCCCTAATTAAACAACTAATCGATAAACGTAAAAAGAAATTTAAAACAAAACTTCAAGTGATTTGGGGAAGTTCAATAATTTGTAAGTTGATATCCGATACATAAGCATAGCCCATCAACTGATTAAAATATAGGAATATGAGGTTGATTGGGGGTTTTACATGCTTATGGCCATTAGTCAGCTCTAATTGAAATTGCATAATCATAAACCCACTCCAAGTCAAGTTCGGACAGTTATGCTGTTAAACTGCCAATTAGTGAGACAGCATTAGATGCTTTGGGTGGTGCGGGACACAGACAGAGCCTGCCTTCACAGGCATAGACAAATCACGGCTGTAAATAGACAACCAAAAAGACGTCCGACGTTTTGGTCAGTTACAGTTACATCAATTGCCAGGCAAACACCTACCCCCACTCAGACCTTGGTCAGACAGCATGCCGCACAACAATAGACTAGGGACATGTTGGCCAGACACAAACAGATCCAGCATACAGCATACAAACAAGTCCAACCCGCCCGGGGTCCGTAACTTACAGTCCACAATTGGAGTTAAACTCAGATCTACGAGCTGCAATTGGAGGCAACTGAAACCAGTCCCAAACGAAGATTATTATCGTTTTGCTGCCAGGCAGCATTCACACTTTGATGTACACTTGTATTCACACACTCACACACACACTCACAGACACGGACACAAATCCTATTCATTATAATTGGTGGGCGTGGCTGTGGTGTATGGCTTGTTTGTTTGTTTGCCTGTTTATTGCGCTCTTAAAGGCCTATTCATGTCCGACATGAACAATGAGCACACTGTACAGAACCACGGGCCACTTGAGTCGATGCGACAAGCGCTAATTAAACAAAGTGCATTTTAGTATATTTTTATTTTGTTTTTGTTTTTATTTTTTTATTTCGCATTTGAACTCAAAAATTAACAATTGTTTTTTGTCAAAATGACAATAGGCATGCGACACGGTTTGTTAAGTTGGCTGCACTTGTGAATGCGCTGCAGCGATTACAGCGTGCGATAACTGCAGACTGAGATGTGATTGTGCTATCGATAACTTTTAATTGTCTAAATTTGATAGACTATCACAATTATGGATGCGATGGAGCTGACTTATTGGAACTAAAATCTCTTGGGAATTTCATTTGATAAGGTATATAAATAGAATATTAACTAGTTTAATTTTCTTTTAACAAAATTGTAAACATTTAAAAATTTATTTTACATTGTGGATTACATTGTTTTAATAATGATCTTTTTGCGCTTTCTTTTCTAAACATTCTATGCATTTGAGATTTGCAAAAACATGCCACATTTTCTAGCACATATCCCAGCAGACCCCGGCATGACCTTATCCATTAAACCTGTCCCATAAATTGTGCGGTTGATTGAAAGTTGCTTCTCTTGCAGGGATAAAAAAAATAAAATAAAGAAAAAGAAAAAAGCGAATAAGAAATGTTATTTGCATAGTGATGTCTGTCAATGGTGTGCTATCATCTTAAACGAATGCAGGTAGACACACACATATACACATATACACACATATAAGCACACAGATGTAAGCACACAGGCAGATAGACATTTCTATTTGCCCGCTAGAGCATTGAGCTAATGTCTTTCAACTTTTCATTTGACCCAATATGCCGCACACATTTGATGCATGCCCTGCAATTCAGATTCGAGCATAGACGAATGCTTCAACTGCTTGGACATGCAATATTTGCCGGATGGCGCCATTCACACACACACATACACACACGTTCACACGTTGAGTGTGGCAGAGGCAGAGCACATAAAATAATCTTCGCCCGGTCCCCCCCCCTTTCCCCCCCCGCCGGCTTTGGGGGGGGGGGGGGTTTAATAAAATAATTATTATTTTTTTTTTTTTCAACAACATTTATGTTTTTCTTCTTCTTTTTTTATTAACTAAATTAATTAAATAAAATTTTATATTTTTTTTTTATTATTGGGGCGGGGCGTTTTTTTTCAAATCCTCGTCGGGACCCTCTCTAATTTTTATTTTTTCTTCTTTCTTTTTTTTGTGTTTCCTTCGTTCTCTCCCGGCGGCGGCGGGGGGGCGGGGCGGGCGGCCGGGCTGGCTGGTCTCGGCTTTGATTTCGGTGCTAAATATATATTTTTTATGGGGTGGGGGGGGTGTTCTTTCCTCCTTTTACACATTTGGTTTCCCCCCAAAAAAATAATACCCCTTTTACCCATTTTTAATGGGTTCAGGGTATAAAAACGATGTCCTACATACCCCCCCATTACATAGTCCCTACGCACGAAAAAAATAATAAATAACCACAAAAAAAATAATAATTAATAAAAAAAAATTTTTAAATATTTTAGAATTATATTTTTTATATTATATATAAAATAATTTATAATTAATAAATAATAATAATAAAATAATAATAATATATAAAATAAAAAAATTATAAAATATTTAAACAACTAGTTTTTTGTATATAATTACTTCATTATTCGGTGTTACTTTACTATTCCACCGTACTGTTGTGTTTTCTTTAGTTTCTGTGCGTTTGCTATTATTTAAGAATTTATTATATATGATTTTTAATATATATTTATTACAAAATTATAAATTATGTGTAAATTTAAATAAGAATAAAAAAACAAATAAAAAAAAAAAAAAACCAAATAAAAAAATACAATAACCACAATCAAAAACCACTAATACACAGGCAAACATTCACCATCCCTCCCCCTACCATCCCATATGACAGTCACCCTCCCCCGCTCCGGCGCCACGTACGCACGACACACCGAAAACACACAAACGCAGGAAGCACAAGACTCGAGGGAAAAGCAAATAAATGTAAAGACCCACCCCCCCGCTACTCAACCCCCCACCCTAAAAATACCCCCCCAAAGCACACCAGGCAAAAAACTAACGACCCACATTACGCGCTAGCACGCGCGCAGTGCCCGAGTACCCCGCACACAACCCCCCAACACCCCGACAACACATCCGCCGGCCCACCCCGCCCCCCCCACACCCCGCTTCCCCCCCCCCCCGCTCTACAAACTTCGCAATATTCGCAGACTACGCGATATTCTCCGTTTTCGTCATATTCTGCGTGTTCTGACTGTATAGCGTGCCAAACACCAAACAAGCAAAACCAAACATAACAACCAACAGACAACAGTGGCGGTGGCGGCGGCAGTGGCGGGGGCGGTGCGCCTGGGGGAGCGACTGGAAGCTTAGTGTAATGTATAGTAAATTATGAACATATATATGATATTACAAATTTTAATATAATATTTATTTCAATGCTTATTTAATACGTGCTGATGCTGTCGTTTTTTTGTTGCCCCATAAAATACCCCACACATAACACAATGCTGTCTCAATTTGTTGTGCGCTTTTGTGGCCCCTCCCCCCCTCCCCCCCCCCCCCCTCCCCCCCCCCCCCCAGTAGACGAAATATATAGTATATATACATAAACCAAACACACAACCCACAAATTTAAAAATAAAAACCACATTATAGCGGCCCTAGCGGCGGGGCAGAGGATGACTCCCCGAAAAATACACCAGTTGGTGGCCCCCACGCCCCACCACCCCTTAATTCATTGCTTACAACCAAAGCTAATATTATAAATATTTTAAATATTTATTTTAACATTAATTATTAAATTAATCGGAACCCCAACCGCCCCCCCAAAACACAGTTACCTATAATTTTTTATTTTTTTTTTTTTTTTTTTTTTATGTTTATTAAAAAATATAATATAATAAATATTTTTTCCGCTTATTTATAATGGGCTTTTGTGCTTTCACAATGTGCCCATATTTTTTTTTTTTTCCCCATAATTTTGTGTCGATACATTTTTTTTATCCGATAGTATGTCCTACAAAATAAGCTGTGAGCCACTGTATATATATGTATATTTATATTATATACATATGTCTGTGTTGTACGTGTGTAGTGAGTATGTGTGTGTGTGTGTGTGTGTGTGTATTAGACCTGGTCACACGATGCAGTCAAACCAACAATATGGAGTACGTACTTGTGTAAAACAAGTTATTCCATTTTGAGGTTTTTGAATAATTAATGCAACTAAAAATGTTCAGTTCGTCCATTTGTTGTTGCCGCAAAATTGCATACATATTGCACATGTATTTGTGTATGTGAGCCAGTGATGAGTATTAGTGCTTTCTCTACACACACATAGACACTCGCTTACACAATCCCAGCGATTGTGATCTGAATTTGATTTTAATAAATAATTATGTGATAAGTGCTGGAATTGTGTGTGGCCTGATTTAAATAGGTGTGTTCTGTATATTTATAAATGTGCCAATTGTTATGCTGTTGCTCTCTGGTGTACAGAAATAAAGTTTTTGTGAAAACTGACAAAGATTAGCACAATTTATAAATTTTTGGAATAATGTTATTATTGGATAAACGTAGATTCTTTTGGGAGCTATATTTTTAATCTCTTTTCAAAGGACGAGCCAGTTTGTGACATTGTACAAAAGTTTAGATAGTTATTGCATAGAATACATTTTAGCTGCAAGTTTCGAAATCACAAAGTAATAAGATTTTCTTTAAGATAATATCTAGCTTAAATTTTAAAAATTATGATTTTTCTGATATTTGTTATAAAAGGTTAGTTTGTGAAAAGGTAGCTTTTGTTCCATATCGTTGGGAAGATGTAAAATATATAATCTTATTATTCTAGTATTAAAGAAATTGTAATTTACAAAAAGTTTTCTACTTTTAGTTGAGCTTGTATGAAAAAGAATACATTTTGTTTATAGGCGGATAAACAATGAAAAACTATTGTGAAATTAACGAATGAATATAACATTTTGAAATTTGTAATTTATGCATTCTATATTTTTAAATAGAAGTAGTTCTTTATCATTTGAGACGTGATTCACATTTTTCGCGAAACAAAAACTTCCTCGGTGAAATGTGCGATTCAAAGATATTTTTGGTGAAGCTTTTACTTTTGTACGATTTGCTTCAAACTTATTTTCAAAGCTCTTTAATATATTCTAAAATTAGTTATTTTAAAATAAAATGTAATTTTAGTTTTGAATATATTTTATAAAAAGTACTATTTTTATATACGACAATTTTGTATTCGATATAAGTTATCTTTTATATTTTTTATACCCCTTTTACCCATTTTTAATGGGTTCAGGGTATGTTTTTGTGCAAAATGCAAATGTATGTAACAGGCAGAAGGAAGCATCTCCGACCCCATAAAGTATATATATTCTTGATCAGCATCAATAGCCGAGTCGATCTAGCCATGTCCGTCTGTCTGTCCGTCCGTCTGTCCGTCCGTCCGTCCGTCCGTCCGTCCTTCCATATGTATGAACGCAAGGATCTCAGAACCTATAAGAGCTCGAGACTTGAAATTTTAGATGTAGGTGCTCCTAGTGCCCGCGCAGATCAAGTTTGTTTCCGATAAACGATAACTTGCCCCGTTTCCAAGTAATCGATAAAATGTATATCGAAATCATGTTTTTTAAGCAATTTTGGTAAATAATAAGAGCTAGAGTCACCAAACTTGACATGTTGCTTCTAGAAAAGTATATATATATCAAGTATCTTTCATTTTATACCTATCGCCACCTCCCCGCTACTCTCTATCTATAAGCGCGCGCTGCATTTGGTGATGGAATAAGAGGGTTCAGGGTATCCTCTAGTCGGGAGCTCCCGACTAGAACCTCTTACTTGTTATATTTTATATATATAATAATTATCTATATTTTGTATGCATATTTAAAAATATATTTTAAAATTGAATGTGCTATTATCTTATTATACGTACATATTATATGCTTTTAACTATTACTATTAAATACCATCATATTTGGCTCAAGTTAAGTTATTTTTAAATTTATTGCGCTTGTTTCTATTTATTTACATTAATATTAAATTCTTATTTATTATAATTATACTTAATACATTTATTAATATTTTTTATGCATAGTAAATATTCTTTATTTTTTTATATTCTCTATTTTAAAATAGCAAAATGTTTTTACTTAAAATATGTTTTTATTAAATTTTCAATTTCATTTTAAACGCTGCAATTTTTGTAGCTATTATTATTTTATATTTTTCAAATAATCATTTATTAAACATAATACCTTTTTTTCTTCCAAATTTACAGCCCGCCAAGGGCAATTTAATACAATAAACTAACGCTAGCGTAGCTCAAAAGTGGAAGTTCGCTTTTTAGCTGTGATAAAATCACAGTTTCCATTTATTGCCCAGCACTACGTCGTAGGTGTCTTATTATATAATACACACACATATTCATGTATATAATTGGGTGAGGGTGTGTGTGTGTGTGTGCATGATGAGTGTGCAGTATTATATGAGTGTGTTCATGGTACTTGTGTGCATATATAAAGCATACATTATTATATATTGTATTGCATTTTACGCAAGTGTCCTTTGTGTGAACTACTCTCTGTTTTTTTATTTTTTTTATTTTTGCTGAAATGCATTGCAGTGTTAAGGCAAGAATTCTTTGCCTTTGATCAGCAGCCATAAGCAATGGTCGTCGTCGTCATTGTAATAATTTCCACCTCCTTGACAACTTCAGGGCCCAGGCAATTCAATTTAATGCCATCGACTGTCAGCCAGGCAGCTACTTAAGTTTTATGAAGCGTCGATATGGCCTGGCCGAGTGACTATCCATAAATGGCGCCGACACAGAGAGGGAGAGAGGAAATTGCCGCCAATGCAACTTAATCTCTGTGTCCTGCCATGACAAATCGTCCTTATCGTTTAACAAAAAAAAAAATAAATAAAAAAAGAAGTAATAAGAAAAAAGCGGGCATGTTAAAGTCTCGGGCATGCTTTGACTAAGTAATATCCTGTAGAATGATCTAGATTATTATAGATTTATATACTCACGTACGCCTGTGCAGGTTTTTATATAAATGGTTAAGTATTTTCCTGCTCAGATTAATATAGATGCCTAATACAAACACTCCTTTAGCTGCTGGATCACAGCCAGCTCGGTCTATGCTTAGTCAAAGATTTTTGTGTTTGTGTTTTTCGATTTTTACCTATACGATTTTTAAGATTGATAAAACGTTGACCAAACATTAAGCTCTTAACTTATTTAACTGATTTATTTCATACCAGAATAAAGGGTTTTTCATATGCATTTATAGTCATAAAAATTGCTTTATAAATTGTAGAAACTTTTCGGAAATTCAAAAGTTAAAAATAAAATATTTTATAACTTTTTTTTTAAAGTTTTCATTGTTATTTAGGTGTTGCTAAATGTTTCAATGTTGCTAAATGGGAAACATTAATCTTTTAGGTTTTTTTATGGTTGGGTTAATTATCAATAATAATAATAATATTAATTATGTTAGTGGACAATATTTCTTAAAGCATAAATTAAAACAAATTTGTAAACAATTCTTTGGCTAACTAAAAGGTGCTATCGGCAATGTTGGTAATCATCAAAACTCCTGGCATCCTTTACTAATACATGTATAATACATTATATGGTAACTGCTGAATTCGAACCAGTGACCTTCTCTTTGCTGCCTCTGAGCGTTCTCTGTGCCATCATCAGCTGGCTGCTTACATTAGCCAACTTTTTGTGCGCTCTCTAAGCTGCATGAGAGAACAATACACTTTTTGTTTATAAGTAAGGAACTGTTACATAATTGAACGCACTTAGACTAAAAGCTTATGCAAAATTATATACCCTTTATATTTAAAAAAATTATCTTATACTAACTCTTGAAGTAGCCAAAATCAAATAGAAATTAGGACATAGACCTGACACGGCTGTTAAAGCAAATAAATCTTTTCTGTCTCATTGTTATGTTACCCTTTTTGAATAGAAGCCATTTTTATAGGGTATTACAAGTGGATAGACCGAAGGCAAAGCAACTGAAGTAAAGAAAAAGCAAACAAACAAGTTATAAAAACATACGAAAACAGGAGAGCAATTCACACGCACAACAAAAAACAACAAGCGCAACAACAACAACAAAAGCTGATAAAAGATGTTTGTTTGTTGTCTTTTGTTGTTGTCTTTTTATGACTTCAATTAACTGTGGCACACAGGTTCAGCTTCAACTGCGGGTCCAGTATAATCTTGGTTGGGTGGGTGTGTGCGTGCGTGTGTGTGTGTGTGTGTGATTTTATCTGTGTGTGAGCGTGTATATTGAAGATTTGCGTTCATAATTTTTTATCTCTGCTGGCTGCGTGCTCTCAAGTTGTTGTTCTCTCATTGTTGTTGCTATTGTTGCTGTTGTTGTTGTTGTCTTTGGCATGCATCATTAGTTAGCTTAATGTAGTGTACCCAGGCTACATGACCACGCCCATTTCGGCCTAGCAGGTAGGCAGGCAGCTGGCCAGCAGCTAACACAAAGCTTTAGCGGGCAGTTCAACTATGGATACTAGGGATGAGCGTATGCCGTTTTTTTCACAGGCTCGAACATCGAAATTCATTTTCGCGCGTTTCCAGGCCTGCCCTTACAAGCACGAAAAATAATGGATCGACCGAGTAAAAGCTACGTAATACAAACATATTAATTGAATATGTTCGTCTCAAAAATCCAAAAACAAAATTAGAAATAGAATAAATGACTAACATTTCTCTTTAAGACAGTCAATAGTCTGTTTTTCTAAAAGCTAAGAAAAATAATTCTATAAATATAATAAGTTAATTAATTTAGATAGTTAGCTGTTTCTCGTGAAAAAAATAATGTTATAAATATTAGCTTAGAACAAATAAAAAAACTTGGATAAACTGTTCGTCGTTAAAATCCTTAAATAAAATTGCATTGCGTTGCAAATAGCAAGAAAAATGGTTACATAAACATGGTAATTAAATAAGTTTAGATGGGAAAACAAACAACAATAATCAGCCGAAAGCTAGATTATTTTAAATTTTATTCCGCACATCAAATGGCGTCGGTTGCCGATGAGAAAGAGTATCGATGTGTTTTGAGAGTGAATATCGATTGTTAATATACAAGTTGTAGCATGCTTGTTAGGGTTTCCTGGCAGGTCGAGCCGGGCCTGGCTTTTTACAAAATCTCCCTTGCGAGATGAGGCTATTTACTCAAGTGAATGTTTTGTGCTCGTGCCGGGCACGTGGCCATCTCTATTAGATAGCAATCACATATAGCCAAAGATACGCAGACATTTTGGCCAAGAAAAACGGGCAATCAATTGCCAAAATTGAACAGTCTTAACGTTTCGTTGCGAATGTTTCGAGATAATCGCTGCAAAAACGGCGCCACTTAGAGCCAATGTACGGCGAACAGCGGCATATTCCCCTGGCAAACACTCAATCCAATATCGAAGCTTCCACACACACACATACGCCCTCCTCCCTTGATCCGGCCTAAACATAGACGCCGGCCCTGGTAACGACTACCCAACTAGGGTCCATTTCTAGGCCGCAGCATCGTTGTAGGCGGCCTTTTGTGTGTTTGACGTTTATGTTAACATGTGTGTTGTCTGCCGATGCGTGTATCTCAGTCTCAGTTGCTGTCGTGTGTGTGTGCGTGTGTGTGATTGTGTGTCTGAGCATCTGCGGCGTGCCAGAATTTAGCTGGAGGAGCCCAGTTGCCACAGCTTTTTCCAACCTTCCGCTTTATGCGCCACCCACTGTCTGTCTGTCTGTCTCTCTTTCCGTCCGCGTATCGCTCGCGTGGCTGCCACCGCGTTGTCTCCGCATGTGCCACAGTGCCGCAAATGAAGCTATTAAGTGTGTAAATATTGAGTTGACATCAAAAATTCACACATTGATGAACTCGTCGATAATATAATTCAAGTTAAAGGCGGAAAATTGAAAGTGAATTGCAACAAATATAAAAACATGGAATGCATACACTTGAAATTGTTTTCAATTGATAATAAATCAGAATAAATCTATAAATCAAATCAAAATATTCCTTTTTTTAAAAGCCACGGTATTCGGATTTATTTATTTATTATGGAACGCTTAGAAATGGTTTCATAACCTGTAAAATAATGAATGAGTATATATCGGGATTGATTTTACAGAATCCATATTGCTTTCATTGATGCAATTCACTTTGATATTATGTAAGAATACATACATTCCTCTCCGTGTACTGTTAAATCATTTAAATTGAAGTACAGTCACACCAGAGCCACACTGGACTACAGCCGCTGCTGTTTTCTCACTCTAACAGCGTTGTGCAACACTAGCATGTTTCTTCCAAATATACCGCACAGTTCGACTTATTTCAGCTCCGACATTTATATAATCTAAATGTCCTCTGCTTAAGCATATCTCAACATAAGGAAGGCGCGTTATAGCCCCAAAAAGTATTTGGGTATAGAGATGAACTTAATATAAGAGACAAATTGGGAATATGGATACTTATATATACT
This sequence comes from Drosophila ezoana, assembly GCA_035045725.1. Lineage (NCBI taxonomy): Eukaryota > Metazoa > Arthropoda > Insecta > Diptera > Drosophilidae > Drosophila > Drosophila ezoana. Next base: position 3,197,316 of record JAWNOU010000005.1, on the reverse strand, counting down.
TACAGCGCTCCTAAGTTCACAGGCCCGCACAAAATGCCCGCCAATAATAATAATAATAAAATAATAATAATAATAATAATAATAATAATAATAATAATAAGAATAATAATAATAATAATAATAATAATAATAATAATAAAAATAAAAATAATAATAATAAGAATAATGATAATAATAATAATAAAAATAATAACAACATACAAATATATATTATTCATAATAAGAATATTTGAATAATATTGTGTAATAATATTATTATTATATAGTTTAATAAATTCTTCAACCTTCAGCATATAAGGGTTCGAAATGAGAAGCATGAGGAATAAGCTTCAAATTCGAAATCTCAGGGTTCCTTCTAATTGTAGTCAAATGTAATTTAAAGCTATAAAATTATATCTCATAATTATAACAAACCTTTGAATTGCTTACATCAAATTTAAAGCACACAAATTGCTGTTCAACTTTTGTACCACTGTGCGTTTGGTTCTTTGTTTAAGTTTTCTCTAGCGTTGACGCTTTTGTTGCTCTTGTTGTTGTTTTTGCTTCGCTGTCAGTGTTGTTTTTGTACGCCTGTTTGTGTTGTTGGGCATGGAAGCGAAAAAGGTGCTGATGGCGACGGGGGAAGGCAGGGCGTGCCAAGAAAGAGCGGGGCGCTGCGGTACGGGGATAGCGTGTGCCATAAAAAAGCGCTCGAGGTTGTTAAATTGACAACGTTAAACACTTTGTTTGGCATTTTCTGCATTATTAGGCGAAACTGCCGTCTGTCGCTGTAATTGATGCTCCGACAAACAGGGCACACCACCCCACTGACAACATCCCCCTCAAATCCAGAGAGCTGACTGTGTTATCGCGACCCAAAAGTCACAAACAAGCCCGAGCACTGATTTAAATGGCTCAAAAGTTAAGTTATCGTAATGCTAAGCGGATTAGCTATGCGAGAGGAATGGCAAGTCTCATATGGTTGGCAACCTTATGACCTGGCTTTAAGATGTTGGCGGCGGTCGGCGTTGGTGAGTGGGGCAGTATTATTTGGGGGCGTGTTAAGTAAACATTTCAGTTGATTTCACTGTCAATTTGAAATGACACTATATTATGGAAAGTTTTAATCCTTTTAAGTGGCTGCCGAACGGGCCGGAAGCAAAGACTGTGAACTCAACTCAACTGAAGTGAAGTGAAGTGAACTGCTGTCCGCTGTTTGTTTTATGCATAAATTCGATTAAATGCCAAAAGGTTAAATCTCAGACAACCATGCCAGTGCAAGGCACGCACCGCCCCCACCCCACGCTGCCCCTTACCGCCTTATCCTTAAATTAGGCACGAGCGCACGTAAAGCTGTTGAATGTCATGTCAAAGGGCGCACTCAAGACGAGCGACGATGCTCGTAAATTTCAGTCTATATATATTTCATTCTTATATTTTGCCTCTGCCTCGCCCTCCGCCAACTCCTTGTGCACTTTTTTTATGACAAAGGCAAAGGATTATTCAGCTGCCTGGGCAAATCGCATAAAATGCAAAACGTATTAAAATTGACAATAAAGCGGCTTTTTTTATGTTTATATGCATGAGGACACCGGCGGGCCTGCCGGAAACAACCTTTTCCCTGTCCACCCTTTAAAAAAAAAGAGATTGTGAAATTCGTTTTAAAATTGTTAAAAGCTCTGCCCACTTTAAAGATCGTTATGCATTTTTTAGTGGCCTCAAGAAGGTTCTGTTTATTTGCCACTTAATTTACCACAGTCTGTTGCAGCAGCTGCTGCTGCTTCTTCTTCAATTGCCGTAGCCACTGAAGTACAAAATATCCGCTCAACTGCAACTTATAACAATCCCCCTTCTTCACCCACACACACACCCACACGCACACATATGCATAAACACGTGTTTGCCTGTTATTATTGTTGCTCCTTTTCGTCCTGCACCGCACTCAATCCTGTGATTTAACGCACTCCGCTTGCCCCTCTCGCCAAACTATTTTTTGTTATTTTTCTTGTAGAGTTTTTCTTTTTTATTTTCTTCAATGCTCTTACTTGTTAAAGTATGTAATGTATTTTCTTATCCAGCTTGTTATTTACGAGCAGACAATTGTCGTTAATCTTTCGTTTAACTTTCTGCAGCACAATTAACAAACCCTCATTCGACTTATGCTAGTTAACAAACTCTCCCAAAGGGATTGTGCTTAAGAGTGTAATCAAATTTTTTTAAATCTTTGAAATTATTCTAAAGATATGCTTTACTGCTCAAGGCATCTTTAAAGAAGTTAGGTAAAATACCTTTCTTTTATTATTGTTAAATTTTAAAGAACTTAATTGTCTTTTAAGATTATTATAACATTTTTTAATTATCCTTTATTACTGTTAGCTATCGAATAATCTATTTGCACATGTTTTTCCTTTTAAAATTGACCTTAAGTATGTCTTAATACTACAATAATAACATACTTCACATTTCCTTAATTACTTTTACCTCCTTAAGAAGCTAACTGAACTTGTTTTGAATTTTAAAAATGATTGCAGTTTGTAAGCTTCAAATGAAACTTTGCTTTCTAAAAAAGTCTGTTACAAGATTATAATAAATATCTCCAATAACTCTAATTTTTGTATTGCCTACTTGGACTTCTTGGCCTCATAGTAATAAGACCTATTAATATTTTAAGACTATAAATAATATTCTTAATTTCCTCAATTGCTGTAAGTTTTTTAAGAAACTAATTGAACTTAATTTTCTATTTAGAAAGTTTTAAATATACATACTGAATAACACATTATATTATTATAAAATATGCAAAATTTCCTTAACTTGCAGTAGTAGACTTTTGATAAATTAAATTGGACCTTTAAAAATATTCTATTCCAAAACTCATTAGAACATATACTGCAATTACAATTCTCTATTCTTGTTCTTCTTTTTAAGAACCTGTTTTCAGATGTTTTGCCTTTCAATTTCGCAAGGTTAAATATTATTTCTCAAAAATTTCAAAAAATCAAATGGTTAAACTTTTGATATATTTTTTGAAATACTAAAAAATGTTTTCAATTATTTCAAAAGAAAGTAGTTCTATTTTTTATAATTTTAATTAAATTATATTAGATTCTTAAGCTTGGTTTTTAACTATTAATTAAAATATACATTTTCTCCAATTGAATTCGATATATTGCCATATACATATATCAAATAGTTTTGAATTATTGCAAGTTTTGTAGTCCAACTAATTGGACTTGGCTATATTCCTAACAATGAAGTTTTCTTCAAATTAATCCCGCATTATTCCAAACTTTTGAACAAATCTTTGATTGCATTTTCCAAAAGTCACAACATTTAGAATACATTTTAAACTCTAAAATCCTATTGAATGCTGAAACTCTAAGTCTGTAATCTGTATCTATTAGTGGGATATTTAAATTGAAGCTTATAGTTTCTTTTATTTCGTAAGCTTTAAACTATTTATAGAGCATAAGAGTTTCGTTCTTTTATCGATATTTACCTATTTTGTTTTTTGCGTTCTTACTTGCTCAGTTGTATTTTTGTGTGAGTTATTACGGCAACTTTCAAAGCATAAAAATTTCTTACTACTTGGCTCCAACGGAGCATAAAAACTTATGACTTGTCTATTCGACATACACACACACTCGCACTCACATAGCTACACACACACACACACACACACACAGACAGACACAGACACTCACACACAGACGCAATGAACTGGGACTCGTGCTGCATGCGCGCTGTTGGCGGCGTTGCACTTTGTTTGTTTGTGCCGGTAATATTTCCTTAAATCGAGTAAACAAGTGGAATTCAACAAAGCGGAAACGGAAGCACAATGCGTAGCTGCTGCCTGTACTTTGAGTTACCTACACACCCACACACCCAGACACACACTCAGTCACACACACACGCTCAGCCACACACACATGCCTGCTGCTACACGTATCTCATACGCGATGTTGTCTCAAATATGGCGGCAAATATACTTTGCTGCTCAGCTGTAGCAGCAGACGCTACTCTTCTCTCATCGTACCCCCCCTCCCGCTGCAACCACTTCTCTGTTAACGCTTGCTTCGCTTGGCTTTCTGTTGTTTTTCTTGGAAATTGCTGTTAAAAATAACAAAGCTCCTTGTGAGTTTCTCGCTTCACGTTGCTTGCCAAGTTACTTCCTGCCTCTTCCCGGCCTCAACTGGCTTTACTTTTCTTTGCTTTGGCTCTGCCGTTGAGCTTTTCTTGTTGTTGTTTGTCTTAGTTATGCCATCCACAACCTCCCACCCACTCATCCTCCGCCCAATTGAAATTGAGACGCGGCTCTCGGCAATTGTATTTATTTGCTCTGCTAAATGGCATAATCGAAGACGACCCGACCAGCCCCACTTGTGATGGTTGACAGGCTTTGTGGTGCTGCACAGATTTTCAAAATACCAACATCAAAAGGAGCAAACAAAACTGTGCACATTTAAGGAATATAAGGAATCCTTTATTTACCTTATTAGTGTAGACATTCTCAAAAGGGTCCTTATAAGAAACAACAATGTCAAGCCTTGATTTATAAATACTTTTTGCCTGTCTTCAATTTGTGCAAAAAGTATACAAATATTGATTTTAATCAAGTTTGATAGTTTTCGATTTTCTTTTGAGTATTTTCCTTTAAATGCCTTCATCTATTTTATTTTAAGTAAGTATAAATCAATATTTAATAATTAATTTTTAATTGAAAATTTACAAATAATTTGTAAATTATTAGTAATAACTAAAATAAATAATTTAACTACAAGCATAATATATTATTATATAAAATAAAATTATATATTTCATTATTTGCAGTTAATAAAATAAACAACTTATAAAAAAAAAAAAAAAAGAATATTCACATATAATTTATATAAATAATAAATTATGAGTTATATCTTAAAATAAATATTTAATAATTATTCAGCTATAAATAAGTAATAAGAACTGAAAATAAATATTTATAATTCAATTAAAAAGTGTATACAAGCATATATTTAAAAATTATTATTTAATAACAAATGGTTGATTAAAATGAACAATAAAAACAAATTTATACATTATGTGTAACAACAAAGTTTTATATATTTAATTGAAATTAGTTTAAGATTTACTAAAAAATGTAAATTGACATTTTATTATTATATGTAATTTATAAATGATCAAAAGTAACAACAATAATTTGTTAAAATACAGTTCTATGTGGAATGGATACAGTTTGATATATCCTAATCGATTATTTTGAAATCTTCAACTTTGCCACGTTTATTTCTGTAATATTATTATTATTATTTCCAGTAAAATTTACTGTATGAATCTAAAAATTTGTTGGTAAAAGTATCACATAAATATTTTCGATAAAATAATGTTGTATTAAGAGGCTTAAATAAAGTTAATAAGAATAATCCATACCTAGTTAAATGTTGATGTAAGTGCTAGTGAATATGAGCAAGCAACTTCTTATATATAAAGTGGATATTGTTTTTCCCAATTAATTCTGGCACAACTATAAAACAAATAGCTGAAATAGCTATCTAGTGTTAAGAGTCAATCAAAGATTTTCTTAGATTCTCGAGATATTTCATTAGTTGACAGATTTTGTGGTGACAACGGCAACTTCAAAGCAATGTCTGAAGACAAACTATGAGCGAGAGGGGAGTGGGAGAGAGGGAAAGAGTGGCATTTATTAAATTCCGCTCGTTTGCACTTGGCTCATAAGCAGCGCAGCGTCTTTTGAAAATTCTCAGCAAAATAACGCAGCTGTATAAAGTTTTTCTGGCATATTCAGGATGTTTGTTTCGTCTTGGTTTTATGCAAAAGTCCTGGCATAGCTCAGCCAGCTGAGAGAGAGCGATAGATAGAGAGAAAGAGAAAGAACAGAGCTAAACTAAACAAAAAGCTGTAGCTGTTGCAATTTCGCATATATTTTGCGTAACTTTAACGTTCTCAAAGACAAAACTTACGCTCAAATTGTTTGTCATCAAATTATGTGGCCAGTTGCTGTTGACCCTGGCCGCAAAAATGGGCATCATTAAAATGCTGTTACCGGACACACAGAACCAGAGCTCCCGACTCCCAGCTGAACAAATGACCGGACTTTGCTGCCTCCCCCAACCGCTCCCCAACCCTGTGTCAACGCTGGAGCCCTTAACCGCAACAGGATTGCTCAGGCATACCGTTTTTTAATTTGCAACATGTCATTGGCAGAAAGACAAGCAAAAAGGACGTGGCACATCGATGAGAGCCCGGCTAACCGAAAACTGAGCCCAACGGAGAACTGGCTACCGAGAAACCGAGAAACTGAGAAATCGAGAAACCGAAAGACTGAGCAACGCCCAGCGCACACGCTTTGTTGCGCCTTTTGTTGGGCTTTGCCGAATAACCGAAGCAAAAACCAAAATTAGCAGCCGCAGCGGCACTGCTCAAAAAAAAATGTTCAAAAAACACACAAAAACGGCGTAGGCAAAACAGAACAGTTGAGAGAGGGTAAATCAACAACTATTTGGGAAGCTCAGAATATGGCAAAGAAGATGTTGTTCTTGAGAAAGGCGCAAAAAAGACTGTGCGAAAAGAATGTAAACCAAGGAAAAGGCATTTTGACCTTAACAAATATTTGAACAATTTAAAAAAAAAGAAAAATATTCCAGTCCAAAAGTAAAGACAAAGCAAATGAACTTCTCTAACACTATTCGGTTTACATTCAACACAAATATTAAGTTGTCTCTAATATTGAAACATCAGAGAGAGGTGAAACAGAGCGAAGAATGAAAATAATATTTAATTTACCAACAAATATATATAAGCTTATGTTACATTTTTTTTTTAAATTCAGAAATATATATGAAATTAAAGATTTTATATTTTTAAATTCAAAATAAGGTACACAAGTGTTTTGTATTATATACTTATCTTTCATATTTATTTTGTAGAATATTGAATATAGCAAATATATTTCAATTATTTTTATGTCTAAATTATGTACATATTTACATTTACAGATATACTTTATATAGTCATACATACATCCCTGTCAACATATTTATTATTTTTATTTATAATTTAAAAAAGGAACATTTGTTTTTTTTTTTTTGTATTTAATATATTTTATATTTATTTGGTGCAAATATATCCATTATTCTTCATAACAATATTTCCATTTATTGGTTTCTATTAAATATAAGCATTATTTTTAAATTATTTATCCAGTTTTTTTATAATTTACCATTTGGTATATTTAACAAAATAAAGATAACATATAAATAATCCAAAAATAATATATGTGCCTTATTTATATTATATTAATATTTTATTTTGTTTTACATATATTATTATGTATACATTATATTTCATTATATTATAATATACTATAAAATGTATTATATACATACGTTTTTAATTATTTAATATGTTTTATCACTGTTATCCTACATCTTGTCTACATTTTTGATTTTACTTGATTTGATTTTCTATCTTACATAAAATCGCTTATTAAAAGACATAAACATAAAATGTGTGCCTAGAAAATAAATAGTATTATTTACAATATAAATAAATAGTAACCATTAATTAATAATAACAGTTGCCTCTCCTAAACTATTCTACTTTACTTTGAGATACTTTAGCTGAGATTTTTTTTTTTTTACGCAAAAAGTTACCATATCTGAAAACTTTTTTTAATACAAAATAGTATTAGATTCTTACTTACTTCAATTTAAATTTAAATTTGTTTTCTAGATATTAAAGTTAGTTGTATTGGAAGTTAGTTAGTTGTATGGAGTGAGAAATGTGTGCGATTTTCAAAGTTAAAATCAATAAAAAATTGTTAATTTGAAATCTGCTAAGCTTTAATTTAATAACATTTTTATAGATGGCCCAAAGTACTTTCGAATTTGTTGATCTATTATAATGTTGTCTTTAGGTTCTTTGCTTGCTGAGAATCTATAATGCCACCCTCGCACACACACACACACACACACACACGTAAGCACAATGTGATAGACGATGAGAAAAGCAAAAAGTGAATAAACGCCGGAGAATTTCGACATTTGGGCTAGGGGTATATCACGAAAAAGGGGGGCAGGGGTAGGCAGAGTATGCCGCCCCAAATGTCATACAAATGACCCATATTAAATTTATTACGGCACAGGGAGCAGCACAATGAAATTCAATAGCTGAAAACCTAATGGCAAACAAAACAAATCGCCGTCGCCTACCGACTATGCACATCTCCATATATATATATATATATATTTGTATATATATACATAAATTGACATATATATTTATATATATATTTATGTACATATATAATCTATGTCTGAATACATGCATTATGCTGTTGTACAAAGAGCCATACTTACATGGATTTGGGCTTGGGCTTGGGGGGGCTTGGCTGTATCAAAAGCAGCTTAAAGACGCTTGTGTGAGCCAACTTTTTGCATTGCTTGTCGTTACACTGTCATTCTGGCAGCTTTACCAAATTGATTTATAATCCTGTCTCGAATATCCTGAACAGGAGCCGATATAACGCGCTGCTTTCAAAGTTGCGACGAGTTACTTCGCTTTATTTTTTTTTGTTTTGGTTTTTATTTATATTTATTTTTTTTTTCTTTACTCTGCTTCCTTTCCGCGCGTCTGTAATGAAATTTTCCCAATTACTTTGCAATTATATGCGTAACAATTAATGAGCAAAAATTTTGTGCGCTGCATACGCTGCGCAGGCGTTGAGGCGACGCGCTGGCAGCGACGCCTGCGTTTGTTTACCTCAGCACGTGCTTCGGCCCATTATCCTGTAGCTAATTAAGAAACGTGAGACAAATTACAAGCGCTAAAATATTGTTTGCTAGAGCTTAAGAGACACGCACACACACACATTTACAAACGTAACGCGAAATATCTACAATAATATCTAGCTAGACTTTGAGATGTCCTGTAAAAAGTTTACCATATAAGATCTTCTTATAGCAGAAGTGTAAATGCCTTTGCTTTGTAGAATCTCATCTCAATCTCAATTTCATTTAATCAACTAAAAATGCCTTAAGTGAACTGAAGTTTAGATTTCCTTGCAGATATCAAAGCTAAAATGTTATCATGCTAGCCTTTGACCAAGTTAATAATTGAAAATACGTTTAATTGACGTTTGTATTCTTTCGGTATTGAGCTCTATTCACTTCTGTAATATCCACTAAAAATTGTCTTAAACTAACTGAAAAAGTATAACTTGAAGAGTCTTTGTAGATATCATGTATGCAATGACATTAAAGCTGGAACTTCAGATATCCTGCAAATAGTTTAATTGCCTTTGCTTTCTCTATTGAGCTCTATTGATTATTGCTCAATCAGCCAAAAATTTCTTAAGATAAACTAAAACGAAACGTTTCGTAGTTTCCTTGCCGATGGTTCGAGTATTAGACATCCTGTAATTAGTTTTTGTCTGCTTTTATGACTTACGTAGAACAAGTCTCTTCATGCTCTTTAAGCTTTTAAGTTAAGTTAAGATAAAACGACTATAAGATATCATTTATTTACAAAATTTTAAATTGATTTCATATGTTTATTATTATTATGTATATATAATTATATATTACAACATATGTATATACAATATTATATATATTTACTGTGCATCAGCTTTTATCTAAGCTCTTACAACATTGCAGTCTTAACTTAGGAAAACGATTAGAAAAGTTAAGAACAAAATATGAAATAAAGGTTAGCTTAGTTCATCAAGCCTGTTAATTAATTATGTGCTTTGCATTGGTGCTGAAGCTAATACAACTCTTTCAGTTATGTTAAGTATTAGCTTAGCATTCTATAAGATACCCTGTATTTAGTTTTTGTTTATTTAAATAAATTAATGGCTATGCTGCGAGATATTATGTTATTAGATTTAGATTACAGTAGTTTGGCATTACTCATAAGAAATTCAAAAAATTCTTTAAGTTAATGTTTACATACTATAGATAGGTCGACTAACAGATATCCTGTTATTAGTTTTTGATAAGCTCTGATTAACTATGGTCCATTCTTTTTGGTAAACTGTTCATTCATACTCATTAAATACATTTAAAGTGTATAAGGTATCTGCCTAATAATACTCGTATACATGTCATACATAAATAAATAAATGTTTTCCTGTATGTCCATATATATACGTATAGAATGGTATTAAGACAACACCAGGAATTTATTAATTATCAACTGGACTTTAGTTACGACCTCGTTGCCAACCAGCCGCCCACCCATACACCCAAACACTCCCACCCACACACAAGCACTCCCATACACATAAATACACATACACAAATACAAAGAGTTCTGCAATCACAGCCGCCTGATTGGCATTTAAAGCTCTTTAGGAAATCTTTAGCTCTTGAAGGAGCAACGGTCCGGTCTGGTCTGGCTGACAGCAAAAATCGAAGTGGAGTGGCTACATTGAGCCACAGCTGAGCTCCTTAACGCTGCTTCCAGTCTGACATAATCCATGCAATTGTAAATTTAATAAGAGCCGAAGAGAGTGGTGGTCCACGGTGGGGCAGGCGTAACTCTGTACAGGACGACGCAGCGTTCTGTGCTCGACTGAGATTTGTGTGGGGCTGGGGGGGTTGAAACGGAAAAGCAAGTAGTCAAGGCAATTAAGTAAACCAAGTGGGCAGAGAGTGAAAGAAGCTGGTCTGAACTTTAAGTAGACATACAGTAGTTACATCGCATATATATAAGAAAGAAAACTTTCAAGTACCATCAGAGCTGTTCAAGTGCCGCAGACTTTTGCTCTGCGCCTATAAAACTGAAGGTCAAATAGGGCTGTCAAGTGCTACAACTTCTTTGAGCTAAACTTTCTGTGGCAACAGTGTCTATACCAACACAGTGTTGGCTAACTCATTTAATAACATAACTTATCTGCCCATTTCCATTGGGAACTCAGACTGGAAATGGAGTTGCCATGAAAACGAAACTTTTGACAAATCAATAGAAAAGCACCATTATCGATAAATACGCAAAGAATCAAGCTTTTTTTTATTGAATAAAGTCTATATATCAAGCTCTTTAATCCGATTTAAAAATGTTATGGTATAGTTAATTGCATAGTTGCCTGCCAACCCAATGTAGAACTGAGCATGAACAAAGATGTTTCTTAGATGAATTTACTCTAAATACTTTGATCTACTCAGACGCCCTAGGCTGAGTATAAGAATTTATCCGCTTGGCAAAATTTGTCAGGAACTTGTAAGGCCACAGACTTTAAACTATCGAAATATGTGTTGTTCGTCAGCCCTGGTATGTCATGAAAAATTAATCACAAATTTAAAACATTTGTTAAAGCTAAATACATAAATATCGAATGTACAAGTTCTAGAAAGCAGAAGTAAAGATAACTTCACTAATGTAGGAAAAAACTACAATATTTTGAAATTCTAGAAGTTGTTAACAATTAATTCCGGAATAATATTACAAATCTTGCAATAACTGTTGCCTCCCCGTTTTAACCCACCCACAACACACGCAGCTCTCCTCGCCATGACCACCGAGGAGGTGAATTTTATTTGCGAAAAATTGGTCAGCTTTCAGTATCTGGACAATCAATTGGACTCGGCCAAGGAATATGCCCACTGGCTGCTCTCCAACATCGAGCTATGCTGGCGCGCTGGCCTCATATCAGGTCTGCTGGGCTTTCTACGCGAGCCGGGCCCGCAGCGTTCGCCGCGCCAGTGCGTGAAGGCGTTGCGCGTGCTGCACGAGATGACCACCCATTGCACCAAGGTGGATTTGAAGCGTCTGGTGCTGACCACCGAACTGCTGCTGCTGCTCCGCGACATGCTGCAGCTGTCCCGTTTGCGTGGTACCATTAAATGCTGTTGCCTGGCGCTGATGAGCAATATCCTGGTCTCCGGCTGGCGTTTGCGAGATGCGGTCGTGGAGTCGGGTCTGCTGACGGAGCTCTTGCAAATGCTGACGCATCGACGACGCGGCCAACAGCCGTTGCAGCCGTGTGATAAGGGGCAAGTCCTGTGGCTGCTCTACCAGGTGCTGCGCTACAAGGTGCCCGGTCCCACGTTGACGGCCATTCGAAAGATTGCCCAGGTGCTGCCCGTCTTGCTGCATCACTCACAGGATGTGGAGCTGCTGCTGCCCGCATTGCAGCTGGCACGCTTAATCTCCGAATACCACTCGACCATGGTCCCGGCCATGGTCAAGTCGAAGCTGCTGAGCCGTGTGGTGCGCTTTGTGCTCAGCCCGCTGCCGGAGGTGCAGCGCGAGGCGATATTTGTGCTGGCCAATGTGTGCCTGGAGTATCGCCGGCGTCAGGCGCTCTTTCGCTTTCCCAAGAGCATATTGCTGCATGTGCATGGCCTGGTGCTGGGCGGCAGACCGGATATACGTGTCCTGGTGCTGCAGCTACTTGGCGGCATTATAGACAACAGATGCATCAAGCTGGAGCACTTTGTGGAGCTGGGCCTGCTCAAGAAGATTGTCCAGTGCGCCAGCAAGCAGGAGAAGGATGCCGAGGTCCGTCTGGCCGCTGGCTGGACACTGGTCAGCCTCGCTCTGCACCTCTGCCGTTGCTATTTGGACTATTTTATAGATTGCGGCGCTCTGCATGCCATATGCGATCTGCTGCGTCTGGAGCTGCCCGTCCAGCTGTTGCGCAATATACTTGTGGTGCTCTTTCTGCTCGGCGAGAAGCATTGCCACAGCAAACAGTGCCTGCTGCATGTTATGTGGCAGTGCAACATTTGGCCCAAGATTCAGGCTCTGCAGGGCAGCAACAATGCTGCCGTGAGAACTCTCTGCACACTTCTCACCTCGCGCCATGCCATGGAACTGATTTGGCCCGAGGCTCGCGTCTATCTGAGAATGTAGCGTGGCATGGTTTCTGGCTTGCTCAAACTTGATAATCCTATGTAAAATGTAACGTAATATATTTCCACTTATAAGGAGCAAAGAAATTACTTTTTGCATGTTTATGTTACAGTTAAAAGGAGCTGCTTACTCTAAGCTATATAAGCGCCTAAATCTCGGAAATTGTACGAGCTGGATACAAATTCCTTCGATTAGAGTCGATTTCGAAATTCTTTTTGCGAGCATAATTCGAAGCTTGCCGTAGTTCCTTTATCCTTTTTTTATTTAATTAATCATAACTATTGTACATTTTTGATTAATCTGTAACATTTTTTTTTATCAAACTTATTTTATTCTGCAATTTGTAATATACATTATCGTATCAGATTTACCACTATTTACTACCAGATCAAATACATATTTAAATCAGTTTAATTTTTGTAACACAATTCTTCTTCAAAATATGATGCCAGTTAAATCTCCATTAAATTAGGCACAGTTTCCGTATTAATATTTTTTCTAATTTTTATTTAATGTATAATTTCCCAAATAATATTTTTACAGATAGGTATTTTTAAAATAACTTTTGTAAATTTTACTAGAATTTAAATTTATAGAGCATTTAAGCTCTCTGGTTAATTTTTTTTCTAATCGAAGAAAATATGGAAGTGTTTGAATTTTCTTTGTTATAAATCCATATACAATCTATCCATTTTGATATGGTAGAATTCTTAAACATTTAAACAGTTTAATCTCCATTAAATTAGATATAATTTTTAAATAAACAGAAAGTACTTTTAAAATAATTTTCATAAATTTTACAAGAACTCAAACTTTTGTCTAGAGCATTTAAGTTTTCTTGTCTATTTCTAAGCTAATCGAACCTTAAAAAATATTGAAATAATTTAAGAAAATATGAAAAACACTTGAATATCCTTTGCTATTCCAATTTTCTATGCAATTCCATATGATTATTTAACATGCTAATTGAAAGTAACAAAAATCTATGTAAATGCATATTTTATTTATGAATTTGAAAAATTTATTCTTGTTGTTGTTGCTGTTGTCAGTGGCAACGATAAAAGTTGTTGCTATCGCAGCGATTTTCAATTTGTTTTTCTTTTTATGCGCATTTAACTTTGCAAAAAACTTTTTTGCGTGTGTGTGTGCGGTCTGTGTGTATGTGTGTGTTGAATTTACATTTCGCAAACTAATTGTATGTAAATATGTCAAATGTGTGTCGTCAACACCTGCATGCGTGGGCGTGTGTGTGTGTGTGTGTGTGTGCGTGCGTGGGTGTATGTGAGTTGAGTATGCGGTGTGTGTGTGGTCGTGTATTTCGGTGTGTGTGTGTGTGCGTGCAAAAATGTATTTGTATTGCATATTGACAATTTCATAAATGCGGTAACATTTTCAATTAAATATGCGCAACGCCGCAAACACAGCTGCACAATCGCACATACAGACCTGACACGCCCGCCACGCCTGCCACGCCTGCCACACCTGCCACGCCTTTAGCACATCCATGCAGCGCCCAGTCCATCAATCCACAGTAAGTCGATTGATATGTACGCACATACATATGTGCAGGTGTGCAGCTTTTGGTCGGTTACAAATTGCAAATCAATCAATAAATAATTGAAATGAAAATCATTTTGCTGGTTTCAACTTATCTTCGAATGCCGCTTCTCCCCCTCCCTTTTGCTATGCTTTGCGCTGCGTATGCAAATGGGCGAAATTGTGTACATCTATCACTCGATTCGGATCGGCATCAGAATCGAAAGCGGCAGACAGGCCAACACACACCCGCACACACACAGAAAATAGAACTGTGGAACTCAAGCGAGAAGCGAGCAGGCGAGCAGCCAAATTCAGACTCATGAGTGCGTTTCCAGGTGTGCGGGATTAGTGATGAGACAACTGATGTATCTATATATATATATAAATGTATGCAGGTGTGTGTGTGCATGGGATAACTTTAGACGTGATTTGTTGAAGCTAGTGATAGTCTCTAAACTGTGATTAGTCCGCACAATTCTTTGTCTGGAATTGCAAAAGATTTTCATCATATGCACGTGAATTTCTCTTGTGCAGAAAAATTTTAAATTGAACTTTTCAAATTTTAGTCATAATTGGGTTAAATTATTGTTTGCCTTCTTGAATATAAAAATGTATAAGTACAATTATAACATAGCGGATATTTTCAACAAACCATCAAATGTTCGGGGCTCGAACTTTAACCTGTCGAAGGGCTTGAATTCCGTTTAAATCGAAAAATAAATAATTTTTATAGTCTTGTTTAGATTAACAGACACATTAACGAGAACATTTCGGATCTGAATCTGATTTAATAAAAATCCCATGATTTTACATAAGGAATATATTCAGTATTGATATAAATTATTATTGAATAGTAGGAACGATTCAAATATAAATTAATTTTAATATTAGAATGTATAGGTACTTGATTTAATTAATAATTAATTGCATATAAATATAATTATAAATTTGTAATTATTTTTTTGGGTGGTATATAGTCCAATAAAATTGTTTTTTTGTTTAAGTAGATGATTGTGACAGTTGTTATTGTTTTATATTTTAATTAAATAAATCGTTGACTTTTTAAGACAGTATAAAATTATATTGAAGCTATATAATAATAAACCCAATTTTACGTGATTTATTAATATATTAATTAATAAAATTTATCAGTTTAGTTCGGTATATTTTAAATAACTCGACATATAATAGTAAAATTTTGAAACTAAAAACAATAATTACATTTTTCACGATATATTTTTGTCAATTACTTAAAACCACAATATTTATCTACTCTTAAATCTTACTTGTCATAAGTACTATTCCACATTTAATTTGTGGCATATTTCATTTTGTTTTTAGTCTAAAAAATATTTATATTCTATTGATTCAAGTTGAATAATAAATCTAAATGCTCAAATAAAAACCATAAATGATATTTACACGATATATTTTCGTCAATTGCTTAGCTGAACATTCTTTTATCTTATGATAATTTGTCATAAATGTTGATCTTATTATAAATTTGCAGCACGTTTTATTTGGCTTTTTAATCTAACTCTTATTTAGATTGTGTTCATTGAAATAGATGCTGTGCCAATATTTTCGAAATTTATTAAATAAATTAGTGAACTATTTGAGATAATATTTAAAAATATTTGCAACCAGAAAATATTAATTACATTTTACACTATAAATTCGTATCAGTTTACCTTGCACTTATTCTATATCAAATTCAATCTAAAGTTTTATTTGTTTGTGGTCTTATGAATATTTCAAAAATATGCATTCCAGTGTATATATTTTCTCTATTAATAAAATTGTCGAAATCTTAATTGTTCATTGGCAGCTCAATAACGGTATTCCCTTTATCGCACAGTGATTGAATGGAACATCTCTAGTGCTTGTGTGGTTATTTGCCACGGATGTGTGTGAGTGTGTGTGTGTGTGCTGGCATCTGTGGTTGATTGTGAATATGTGGCCTGTGTGTGTGCGTGTGTGTGTGCGTGTGTGTGGGCGGCTGATATTATGTTAAATTACCAATTTCACAAATCTATTTGGCACTTTTTCAATAAAACGCGCGCGACCAAAGCGTGTTTGCCATTTTTAAATTGAAAATACTATCAAACAAAATTTGCTTTTTCCTCCCTTTTTTTTGTTTGTATATTTCCCAACAGCCAATCTAGAATATATGTAAAATGAAAAACGCTTAGCCAGGCTGCTCGAGCTGTAGCTAGTATATATTCAGCTGCAACAGCGTCTCCGACTCCGACTCCGGTTTCGGCTATGGCCACGGCTACGGCTCCGGAGTACCCGGGCTTTAGCTGGCGGGTTAAATTTAATTTCAAAGTTCGCTTTTGTTTTTGGCTGTGCTTCGTTTTTGTCGTTATGCCCAAATCCCGCACAAATCCTTTGAGCTAGCACACGAACAGCTGCTTTGGACCAGGACCAGATCCAGAACCAGGGCGTTGTTCACTTTTGTAGCTGTTGCTGTTGTTGTTGTTGTTGTTGTTTTAAGCGCCGCTGCTTTGGTTGCAGATTTACGCACCAGCAAATCGTTGAATTTATTGGAGGCATGGCTGTCAAGGGGGCATGGGGCAGCTGCTATGCGCTGGGCGTGGCGGCATTTTCAATTTTGTCGCTGCATCACGAGGCGTGCCAGCTGGCGGGCAATGCCAAAAGCCCAAAACCGTAACCAAACCCAAAAACTGCAGCCCAAAAACCCAAAGCTTTAACAGCAGCCAGCACCCGCACCCTCAGCCGCACCCCTAACCCCATCCGTAGCCGCCCCTCATTCAGCTAGACTGATCTTGATTGCATTTGCCAAATGCCAACACCAAACTTGCAGACACACATCCGTCAGTTGGGTGACAATCTAATCAAGCCAAGCGGACACAGGAGTCATGGATGGGTCCATACGATTAAAATGGGCGAACGGATGGTTTCTACACCCAGGCGACATATATATACATATATATATATATATATATATATATATATATATATATATATATAGCCTATTTTATGTGACATATTGTGAGCTCTGCATAAAAAGTGTCAGCAGCTTTTGCATTATTTCGCATAGCTATCCAAATTCTGTTTGCGCTTATGTTTTAAACAACAATTTCGTTGCCAGACTTTTGACTTTTCAATAACTGTTTGTACTCTATTGAGTGTCCTTTACATAATCGTATTAATCAGTATCGTATGCATAAAGCTAACTGAAACAAAGAGCTTGTAGTTGAATTTAAATGTATATCTTCTTTTATTTTGTTTTCATTTTGGCATATTATTTTATTTGCTTTTCCTTTTTATTTGTGGAATTTGTTTTAATTTTTAAGAGAAAAAACATATTTGTAATATATATTTTGGTGTTCACTCAATTTACGCCATTTCGCTACGCAGGCTTGAGCTTAATATTATTTACTTATTTATATATCCATTTAAAAATCCCTTGACTCTATCAGCCCTTTGCTTTAGGTTTCAAATTTGCTGTGTGCATAAGCTGTGTATGGCTGGTAGCTAAAAGAGGTTGAGAATTGCAACGCGTCAAGTGGAACAAGTAAGAAGTTCTAGTCGGGAGCTCCCGACTAGGGGATACCCCCCCTCCCCCCCCCCCCACCGCCCCCCGCGCGACTCGCGCGGGGAGGGAGGGGGGAGAGGGGGGATGGAAAGAGATATAAAATATATGTTAACTGTGCTACATGCTGCATGGCAGGTCTGGTGCCTCGGGCGCTTCGCATTAACCAAAATCCCAAAAAACGCAAGAAAGATATATCCATTTTTATCGATTACGGGGAAGCGGAGAGAGTGAGAGATTAGCGGAAACGGACTCGATCTGCGGAGGCCCTAGGACCCCGCGCTCCACATTTCCTCATGTGGTATGGGGTCCGAGGGTCTTGGGGCCAGCCCCCCGGGCGCGGGGGGGGCGGGGGGGCGGGCCGGGGGCGGGCCGCCCGCGCCACGGGGGGCGGCGCAGAAATAAAATACCTCCTTTGCCTGGCACACACATTTGCGTTTTCCCCAAAACCACAATACCCCTTTTACCCATTTTTAATGGGTTCAGGGTATAAAAACAAAACAGAAAAACCGCTTGCGGCAGACTTCACGCAAATTTATATCAAAATTGACCTTATCAGAGCACAATATCATAAAGCTCCAATGAGGAATGTTTCCTTATTTTTTAAATTTTTATCCACATTCTCTTGTCTTCTCTCTTTGCAAGCATATGGGTGAATTCTCATATAATTCGGTTTACTATATTATGGAGCTCAGCTGTGAGATTTAGTATACGGCTATCCCGCAAATCTTTTAATATTATATAGCAATATTATAATGCTTTCATAGGAAAAATCGGCCGAAAATCAATCTTAAATAAAAAGTTTTAGTGTTGTTTATTTATTGTTATACATTGTTATACAATGCTGTCTATAATATCAATATTATATTAATGAATATTGATATATGGTATACATATTTTATATATATATAGATATCAACTATATATACTATACCTCTACATTATATTGGTATATATTGATATTTGGTATCCATATAAATCTACAAGAAGAATTGATCATAAAATGAATTTGCATATGAAAAATTGTTGTGTTTCGCAAGATTACTTTTACAAGGGTATTTTATCTACTTGTTGTTTTTATTTCTGACTGTGTAGCTTTTTCTACGCTGTGTAGTAGGTAAATAAAGTGCCAATAGAGTTGCAAAGAGCTCTACGCAAAACAAGAGACGCCATAAAATCAATTGCTGTTTGCGCGTGCCGTGCCCAGAAACAGAAACAGGGATAGCTGGAGGAGGTGGCGAATGCAAATGGGGCACAGATATTGGGGGCTGCCAATAGGGTGGTGGATGCATTTGGTGCACGTGCCGCACTTCATGCAATTCACATGAGTGTTTCATGAGTTGGTTCCAGCTGTTTGGTCAGTTTTATATTTTTTTCGTTTTAATTTTTTTTTTTTTTTTGAGGATAGCTTGTTGTGCTAGGGGTTCGTATGTAAATGAGATATTTTGTGGTTTGCAGGAGGGCAGCAGGCGATGGGCACGTACAAAATTCAAATGCGGTTGAAATCTGCATTAACTATTGCAATTAGTGCAAAATTTCGCATAAATTATGTAAAGAATAGTTTTTGGCGCAGTTTTCTATGAACTACTACAGAATTGTTGTTGAAAAGCATTTCGAAAATTTGTTGCATCCACACAAGTAGGTGTTTGGTCGCGCTTTGACATTGCGGGGGGCAAGGGGTGCGATACAGAACTTGTGCAACGCGCTAAATGCCACTTGCCAAATGCATAATGCAATTGAATTTAACATTTAATGATAGGTTTTTCATACACCCAATTGTCTATGGATATTATAACTGGGGCATTTCGCTTGCTGCATTTGGTTTGCAAACAAATTGCATATAACAAAAACATTTTCATTATCATGTCCAATTCGATATCAATAAGTTTGTTGGTTACAGTAATTATTTATCTATTCAATTGGCTTCAAGAAATTTGAAAATATTATCTACTTAAAAATAAACAATTGGTGGGCCTAAAATACATTTGTAAAATATAATTAGCCACTGTTTGTTGGCTTTTCAGTCGAAGAGCTTATTGCACTATGTATTATATATATTATATATTTTTGTTCGGCTTATCATTTGATATTTATAAAGTTTCTGAATCTCAAAATATAATATATAATATAACCTAGCCTTTTCCATAGCAAAAACATTAATTAAATGGTAAACAAAATAGATTGCATTTATTTTCGAATTTTATGTTTTCTTTAAGTTTTTATATTGCACATTTATTGTATTTATTTAATTTTTTATTACAATATTATTTTATGCATTATTTATTTTTTTTCATATTAAAATTCATCATTAATATTTATTGAATGTATTTATTTATTACTCATTTTATTATATGAATTCTCTTATTTTTAAATGTTAAAATTTACCTTCTATTTACAGTTTTGAAACGTGAGGAATTATGTTTTATTAGAGCATCTGGCGTTCGGCGTGCCAGTTATTATGTTTTCCACATGTTTTGGGCCTTATACTATATGGGTTAGTTATATGTTTAAATATTTCGTGTGTTATTCTCTCTCTCGCCCCCGCTGGAGTTTGTCGGCTGGCGGCTCGTTGTTTCGCTTGTTTATTGTAAATTTCATTTGGATGTGCACTTAAATTTTAATTAGCCTGTCTCTTGTATTTCCATTGCTATCACTATATATATAGCTGTTTCCATTTCCATTTCCATTTTCGATTCCAATTTCTCTTTGCAAGCATGTGGTAAATAGATTTCTATTTAAACATTCAACTACAACAAAATACCTTTCATTAGAGTTGATAGGCTTAGGGGCTTTGCGCTATATTATACACTTGATGTGGCCTGTTCTCGGCAAAAGCTTTATTTAGTTTTGTTATTAGTGGCATGCCCTATTCCTCCTTCCCCCTCCCACCATGCACCTCCCTCTTGCCGTTGTAAGTTTTCACTCTCATGCGCCATTTAACTGTAATCAATTAATTCATTATTATTCGTATTCTGTTTTCAAAACCTGCCACTTTGCTTTATTGCATGTTGAAGTAGTTTTCATTATTGGTTCTACCTTGTTGCACGGCAACAGCAGCAGCAGCAGCAGCGTCGGCAGCAGCGTCGGCAGCAGCGTCGGCAGCAGCAGGAGGTAATTCAGTGGGCCGTGGGGCAGCTGCTTTAACATTTACTGGCGCCAGCGAAAGCAATGCAAACTTGTCGGCAAGTTTTGCAAGGCCACTTGCCACCCGGCTGCAAGTCCACTTATTTTCGCTCTGCTTCTGCCTTTTTGCTGCAGGTCTCACGGGTAACATTCCAACCAGATAGCCAAACAACTGGGGCAAATCTTTCAGCATCTACGTTAAGCGCGCTGTTCTCAAGGCTTTGTCTAAGCTTTGGTTTATGCATGAGCCTGCAGCAGCTTATGCCTGAAAACTAAAAGCAGCAGAGATCTATCAAACTTGAGAATCGAATAATATATAAAATATACATACAAATATTTAAACATAAAGTAGGAAAGACTTTAAGCAGTTGAACAATTACATAAGTCGGAACCGGCCGAACGGGACCACTATATTAAATATCGGCAATTAAAACGAACGGTCTAAAATAGGGGTTTTTTTTTACAGAAAACGTATTTGTTTTTTAAGATATGTTAATCAAACCTGGCATGAATGAGTCCCTCTATAATGCTCATACAATAAATCTTATCAACAGCAGTACTATATCACATTGTTGTCATAAAAACGATCGGTCGAAAAGTAGGTTCTTATATGGTTAAATATTATTTGAGCCAGCGACTGCTCGCGTAGCTGGTCCAACGCGCAGACTTGGTTTAAGCTGTACGTTGTTAAGCAATCCATTGGCACAAACTCTTTTATTTATAAAGATGCACATTACTTGCTATTCTGAATATATTAGACGGACAGTCAGTCGCAACTCCTACCTTAAGCAGTTGCTATCAAAACTACCTGTGTTTATACTTGGTAACATTCGCTTACATTTTACGCACTCTTAATAAGCTGTGTGTAATAAGTGAAGGGTTTTATGAGATTTGGTTAGGTAATGCTGCTTCAGTAGCCTGTTAAATAAATGCATGTGTGCTCATCATTTAGTTAGATGGAGGGGACGGTGGGTGGTATCGGGGGTTAGGGCTTGGCAATTCCCTCTTTCCGCACCTCTGAACCCATCAACTTTTGTTCTTGCTGCGCTGAGTTGATTGTTGAGCTCTAAAACGCTTTGCGACCAAAAAAACTTTTGCCCATTGCCAGTCCCATAAACGTTCAAGTCGCGAACAACTTCAGCTGCCCCCTCCCCCACCTCCTCCTTCCCCTTATCGCACCTACCACAACCACCCCCAGGCTCTCGGTTACATTCGCAATTCACATTCACATTCGCATTGCCCACATTGAATGTTGTTTTTATTGTCGCTGCTTTTACAATTTTCATTACATTAACCGTTTGCCACGCCCAACGTGTCTGCTGCCCTCATACAGCCCCCGCCACCCCGCTGACTGCCCTTCAATTGTTGCTGCTGTTTGTTTGTGTTCTAATGCGCAGCTACTGTTTGCAGCTGTTTTACTGCGCTGCAGTTGCTGCACCTTCTGCTGCTGATCCAGCTCCTAATACCCAATTTCCCCGTCAACCCTCTGGCCAGGTGCTTTGGCAAAGTTTCACGCAGTTGTCCTTCAAAGAAGTGAAATAAAACAGGTAAAGCCAAAGCAAAGCAATCGAGCTGAATTTGCTGAATCGCAACCAATTGCCAACTATTTGAACAGCTTCCTGCAGTGGCAAACCCAACCCTCTGCCCCCACCCCTACTTTCCTGCCCCGCATCAATCAATGAGCATGTGATACTATGCCCCAAAAGTTGAGGCCAGACATGTGTAACAGCGCGTCTCATCGCTGACCCCGCTTCACTTCATCAGGTGTAGGCGCTTTTATAAAGCTATAAAATATACACGAAACTCCCTCATCTGCCTCACCCCGCATAGATAAACCTACGAGCACACACATAACCTTTTCTCGGAGCGATCGATGGCCAGGGGACTGGGCCAGAAACCGAAACTGGAAGCGGGGCCCGCGGGGGTGTGAGCCCGGCACTGTCAACGGCCTGTTGGCAACCTTTTTAGGCAACTTCAAGTGCGAGGGCAGTAAGAAAACTAATACATTGTAAAGTATAAAATTATTTAAATTAAACATTATTATTCAAATTTAAAAATTAACATAACAAAATTATTTATAAAAATAACAATAATTTTAAATTATTTGCGTTAGAGTATTTTATTAATAAATAAATAAATATTCATTCTTGTGTGCTTATTAAATTATTTAAACTAATATTATTTAAATTATTTAATATATTATTGTTATTTACTTCAAAATGTATTAGTATTATTAAAACACTCAGAAAAAGTATATACATATTTAAGTTGTGTTAATTTATTTAAAAAGTCCTTATAATGTGCATTTAAATGTGGGAATTTTGAGTTATTTAAATTAAAATTTCGTAAATTCTGAATATTTTCCGAAATTGATTTATACTTATATATATTTATATGTGGATATATTAAATTTCAAAAATATGCATATGCAAAAATAGTAATGCAAAATAAATGTAATTTAATTAAAATTTGTTATCAATAAATATATGATTCTTATAGTATTGTATCTTAGATTATACTCTATTAAAATATTAGAATAGAATATGAATCGAATAAAATATAATTAAAAAATGATGAAACATAACTTATAAATAAGGTTTATAAAGAAAAAGGATCTCTCAACTAAGAGTTGACCAGACCCTGAATAACAAGGGTTCGAACTAGGTTCTCCGAAGACAATCCATCTAAAAGAAGATATTGAAGTCTCAATGAAAGTTTAATTCTTGATGTACTATATTATTATAATTCTTAAATATACCATATAGTTATGTACTATAAATATTATTTATATTTATTATAATTAACTTTTCGCACCACCCTCGTTTGGGTCCGGGCCTGCTTATGTTTGGTTTATGTTATTTGGGGCTCATTCTCGGTCTCGGACTGAGCTTGGGCTTGCCCTAAAAGATTTATGTGCGTAAATTTCATGCTGACGGCATCAGGTGATTTAACACTTTAGATAACTTGCAACTGTTTATAGTAGAGTCCCCCCACCCCACACCTTCCCAATCCCCCCTAACTACCACAATAACAAAACGAGCAAACAAACATGGAAAGTTCTTGGGTGTGGGGGCGGGACAGTAAGTGGGTTGGCTGGACAAAAGTTGTATTTTTATTATTTTATTTTATTGCGCTTACATCTTTAAATATGTTTGTTGTTGCTTGAGTAAAGCCCCTCCCCCGCTCCACCCCCCTCTATAGACAAACCCCTGCAGCATTCTAAGCCCCACCGTGCCACGTTCGGGGGGTTTGCTTTGGAATTGATGTGTCTTTTGGGGTCATAAAAATTACAAAAATTTCTTTCGCCTTTTTGGACTGATTGTGTGTGTGTGTGTGTGCGATTGAAAGAGCATCGGTCCCAGGTCCTTTAGATAGCCTGCGAAACGATATAAATTATATTGAGCGCTTTGAATTAGTTTTTTATGTGGCACTCATGTAGTGAGAAATGAAATTAGATACGTGCAGGTTGGGGAGTTAATTTGTGCAAGACTGTGATTCCGAAAGCCCCAGTTCCAAATCCAAATAGCAAAATTGTTAGATTTACACAGCTATTCCATATGGGCAACTACATGGCCAAGCGGATTCTGGTCGCACCTCATCCATTTGAATAAAAATAGATATAAATATTTTTGAAACGGCTGTTTTTGGTTGAGTACTTCTATGGCAATATTTTAGGCCCAAAAACTCAAAGGTCAGATTCAAAGATTTCTCATTTCTAATTATATATTACGATACATCATTTTATATGATATTAGCTGAGAAATTGTAATCGCTGAAAATATATAAAATTATAAAATAAATTAAAACCCGTTTATTATAAAAAAGTGTTGATAGGCCCATTTTTGATATAAATTTGTATTTATATTTCTCGAGTATATTCGCTTTGAAGATAAAAAGCAAAAGTTTCGATTTCTGGTCAGCCTAAAGGGTTTTTCCTGGGAATGCCCATATGGGCAAATAAATATTTGATGCTTTAAGCTTTGTCCTGATGGTAGGTACATTAAATGCTTAGCTGGCTGCACAATGCACCACAATTTGCAATGCTTCGAATCCTTTGGGTCTGCTGAGCTAGTCCTGGGAACGGGCGCAACTTTGCAATCGAAGCACAACAATGGGAAGCAATTACCAAAAAAAAAAAACTGAAAAAAACTGAAAAAAAACTGAAAAACTAGAGAGTGTTTGGGGGGAATGTATAAAAAAATTGAACACGAAAAGGGCAAAGCGCGAAAAGGAAGTGAAAGAGCGAAAATAACATCGAATTGTTAAGAAACTGCAAACTGCAAATCCATTAAACCACAACAAGCTAGGGGAACTCCAGCTAGAGCAGATAAAAGCCTGAGAGAGGTGTACAAAGATAAAGAACAAGAGAGAGAGAGAGAGAGAGAGAGCGAGAGAGGGAGAGAGGTAAATACAGATATTGAGTGAGAGTTTTAAATTGTCTTCTACACGGGGCGTCCAGCTGCTGACACACAATTGACTAAAAATTGCTGAAGCTTCAGGGTATTTGCAAATGTGTGACCCGCTGAGGATTAGCTCTTAAGAGGTATCAGTATTGGTGGATAATCACATTGGTTGGATCAAGAAAGACTCAACAATTTATAAATATTTTTTCAGGTCAGTTGCAAATGTGTGAAAGATAAAAGTATTGTGGTCTTAGTATGTATAAGATTGTACTTTTTAAGATCAAGAAATACTCAACACACTATTAATAACTTTTCTGGGTATTGGTTCCTTAGTACTTTATAAGATCAAGAATTATTTATATATCTTTTTTTTGGGGGTTCTACGGTAATCTTGTTCTCTATCCTGTCAAATAGCGCTGAGAACGAGCTCAAATCGGTAAAAGGCGATAATAAGGAGTTTTGGCTGTGCTAAAAGCATTTGTCACTTGGAAGATAGATAGGCGATAGTAATAAACCAATGAACCACATCTATCCCTAAAGCTTAACTATTAATTTAATATCTTTCAGTTAACTTTTGACAGTTGACTTTTCATACACTTCTTAAGCTCGGGAAAGCAGCTTGCCTGGAAGATAGAAATATTTTGCTTCACGGCGACAAGAGCTACGCTTAAATGTTTTTAACTTACGATAGGTTTTTAACATCTTTAACTATAATCCTTATCCATTGTTCTGTTCTGTTCCTATTTGCCAGAAAAACTAAGCCTTTGGCCCTTTGACACATTTAAGTGTCACGGAAAAGTGTCACTTGAAATATAAGAAAATATATATGGCATCCATACTATCCAATCATATATCGTAAGTAGCAGCTATTTTCTAGTTATTTACTACATTTTCTTACTCCACAATGATTGAATTTTTTGGTCTGGTCAAATACTCGCCTATGAAGCTAACAAGGTAATATCGCCATTGTGTCTGCCTGGCGATAAATTTAAGCACTCGGAAATAGTTGCCAATTTTCGAATAAGTTGCTTAAAGTCTTAAAATTTAGCTGCTTGTCCAACGCAGTTTAACCGCACAACACGCCAAACCGTAATTTCCACCTCAGCTCAGACCCCAATTTCTTTCGCCCCAATTCGATGAGCCACCCAACTATGAAAAATTTACCCTTTGCAGCAAGCCATTTATTTGTCTGCTGGCATCTGCCATCATATCTTAGCATGCGGTTAGAAGTTTCTCTCCCTGAGCTCGGCTGGGAGCTCTATTTCTTGACCGATGCTGCTGCTTCTGCTGCTGCTCCTTAAAAATTAATTGAAACATCACTACCGGCTAATATTGTATATTAAAAACCAAGCAACAACAACAACAACAAATGGTAGAGCATAAAACATGCAATGGCCAAAAGACGAGCATAAACTTTATAGGTTAGGTTAGCAGTGGAGTAGGAAGAGGATTGTTTCGTAAGAGGTGAGGGGGGGAGTAGGGGTGGACTTGCAAATTGCCTGTGTGCGTGGCCATTTGTCAGACTTAGTGCCAGGGGCTAGAAATGTTTTACAATAAATTCGACGAACATTTTGGGTTTTCGAGTTTATTAGCTGTCGGCCGGTACCTGCGGTCAAAGGGCACACAAAAAACACAACATCAACAACAACAACAGCTATGAGCCACAGACTCCACTCTACGCCCCCTTCTACACCCCACCACTCATTCATTCATCTTCATTGTCAAAGCGTCGTCAAATCAGTGTCCGGTGTTTTGAATTTCAGTCCGATGCTGTGCCGCAGCATTGCCAGCTGCTAATATTTAACAGTTATTTGCCTAATGCGCATGCTCCGGCGCTCTTTAGTTTTAGTTTGGTGCTCTCTCGCACGCTCTCAGCTGCTGTTGTACTCTCTCGCATGCTTTAAATGCGGCTCATTGCATTTTTGGCACGTTTACCGTTCGTCTGTTGCGCGCCTAGGCCAATGTTTTTCTTATTGTATGTTGTTCGGCTGCGTCTTCGACTTTAGCTTCGTGGGTGTACTAAAAGCGCACGAAGTCCATGGCGAAGGTCGTCGGCCATAAAATGCGCATAATGTTGTGCGGATGTGTCAGTGCACGTTTGTTATTTGGCGAGACAACAACAGCGGCAGCGGTAGCGGTAGCCTGAAACGTAGACGTGGACGTAGGCGCGCGCGTCTTATTCGTCGGCATGCGGCGAGCGTGAAAACGTGAAACGTGTCGTTGCAGTTGTAACGGTACAAAGAAATCGCACAAGATATTTCAAGGCACACAGAGTGATTATTGTTTTTGTGTGCGTATGCGTGTGCGCGTGTGTGCGTGTGCTTGTTTGCAAGTGTAAAGTGCTAAAGTGAAGTGCTCTTAAAACTGTAACAGCAGCCCATACTTAAATACTTGTACTGTATGCAACAACTGGATACGGATACGCGCGTCTTGCATTAAGTATAAGCCAGCCAAACGACAAGTAGGTACAACTTAACGCTAAACATAACGTAACGTAACGATTGATGCTATCACTCTAACCGCCCCCCTCAGCTACCCCTACCCAATAAGCTCTTTCCTAAAAGTTCAATTTCCTGCGTTTCTTTAATTGAAGCGCAATGCACACAGCAAGCGACTTGTTCGCACTCTACAAGCCACCAACTGTGATGTGAGTGGTGGACGGGAGAGGGGGAATGGGGGAGGGGGTGTGTTTGTCCAGTGTGTGTTGGAAGGCGTTTGACTCTTGGTCAGTCATTAGTCATTTGCTCATTTCCGCAATAGTAGCCGGACGCACAGCACTTGTCAGCCAATAAACAAGCGTTGAACGCGGACGTGCGAGTGGACCGGGCAAGGGTATGGGCGAGGGGCGGGGGGCACGGTGATGCACAAAAATGAATGAAATGCTCATATCACAAGGGACACGTTTATATTATATAGAACTGTTCAGCCTGCGTGTGCGTATCCAGGTTCAGGGAATATTTATTAAAGTTAACGGGAGAGCGTTTGCGTTTGGACCCAGGCTTGGCATAGGTGAAAGGTTGTGTTATAACGATTGCGTGTGTCATAGAATTTTCTAAGATCATGGAAATTCAGAAGAAAATACACCCACACCTTGAAACTGGAAGTCCAAGACATTATCGTGCTCTTGGCTTTAGACTTATCAAAATAATAAAAAACAAATAAAAAAACAGTTTTCAAAAGTCAAGCCCACAGAGAGATATAGGAAGAGATATAGAAGCAGTCGAATAAGATTTGTAATATTAACGAACATTTTCCCAGATAATATCTGCTGCAATTGTTCGAATTCCACCCGATGCAGGACATATGGCTAGTACATATGTACATATCCAGTTGATACCTACCTGGTAGGTCTGTCAGATTTAATCCCAATATGCATGACATATGACATATAAGAGTCAAGTGTTTGTGCTCAGGTCTTGGGGCTTGCAGGTTATCATCGAAAGTGGAACGCATTTGTGGACTGGCAGCTGAAATATGTGTCATACATTCATTTTGGAATACAATAACCCACAGTAGAGCAGCAGAGCAGCAGAGACAACAAGTACCTTGCAGAGGCGCAGCGTTAACATAGGTGCAGGGGGAAAAAAAGAAAACAATGTAACATAGACGTACCTGCCGGTAACAATGGAGGAGTGCCTGTCCGTGCCCCAACTGCCCCGCCCAGCTGCAACTACTCAACCTGGCCCAAAACACATCCCGCCACCTAACCCAGTTTGCTGATGTTTCTTCACGGCCTACCTCTACGCCATTGCCGTTATATTTCTTTTTATGGCCCGACTGACTGGCCGCAAAACGACGAAGACGAGCCTCTGGTTTAGTCTGCAGCCCCCGCTGCCCCCTCACCAAAGGGAATCCACAAAAAGCAGCAGCGCTTTGATGGAACTTGTTTTGTAATTGTTTTTGTGTCGAGCTGTGTGGAATATTGTTGTTGGCAATTCCTTTTTTTCGGCTTTTCTTATAGTCGTTGGAATTCCCAAAGAATGCTGTCGGAATTCTCACAGTTTCAGCTAGCCCGGGGGCCATTGTCACGTAAATCTCTGACTGAAATTAGCCTCGTTGACAAAAATATGCCTGCTTACACATTATTTGTACAAACAAATAGACATGGCCACAGTTATGAGGGGAACTAGGGAAATCATAGGGGGGTGGGGGACGCTTGCGAAATTTGCATGGGAACTGCGACAGTTGCTCTGTTTTGGGGCTTGTTCTTTGCTCTTGACAGTAGTTTTCCCCCAAAAACTTTGTTTTGTTTTATTGATCTGTTTATGCTTTGGCCTCTGGACAATCCGAGTGCCAACTAGTATGAGGAAATAAAATAAAATAAGACAAGGAAAAAGGTTATCTTTGGGGTTGGCCATAGATTAAATACCCTCAGAGACAAAAGAAGAAACACAATAAAATATTTGGTTATTTCCAACCCCTGATAGGAGCTATATTAATTCCTAGACCGATAAAAAAAGGAAAAACAAATGTGTAAATAGAGTAGGGGAATAGAAACATATATCCCAATTTTCGTTTAGGACATGGTTCAACATTTGATATTGATCAGGAATATACCATATATGCCTAATAGATACTCACAAGAATGCGTAACATGCTGCGTAAGAAAACTCAGGAACCCTCTAGAAGGGTATGGAAACAATTTCAACTCTTTTTATTTCTTTGGGGTCTCCGATGTCGCAAATAAAACCCAATGCGATGATTAAGGTTGAATCGCTGTCACCGTATCGGGGCCGAGAGAGTCAGGCGAAAAAGGTTACTGCTCCGACAGGCGTGAAAATGATAATAAACAGAGTTTTGTGTCTATTATTTTAGGTAAAACGTGCGCCCAACATGCCATTGTCTTAACTCTGTGTAAAGAATTTCATTTTTGGTTTCGTCAGGTTTATTGCAGCTAATTAACATTTCATAAACAAATAAATACCAGTCGGTTGTCGGGCCCTTGAGGCACCCAACCAACAAGCACCAAGCACCGTGAAGAACTGTCAGTCAAATCTGGGCATAAACACAGACTTTGATGTGTGTTGTAGGCGTTAGCCAAAGCCAAAGCCAAAGTCGAAACCGAATGATTGAATGCCTTTGACGCGCTCTGAAAATGTCAGACTGCGGGGCTTTTAGGTAATTTCCTAATTGTAATCCTTCAGGATTGCAATTGCTAAGCATATTGGTAGACTCGGCTTAAATTATGTACAAAATGATTACACAAATAATTTAAGTATATAGCAGTAATAATTTATTGAATATTGCTTCTGAGGCCAGTCGAAAACGCGTATTTGTTTTGAAGCCTAATAAAATTACAGACATTCAACTTTGATTAACTTTCATCAACCCCCAAAAGTATGCTATGGAAAATCAGTAAGAAGTCTGGTATATCAACTCAGAGTTTGTCTTATATATTTTCGTTTCTGTTTTGCCGAGCACAGTATTGATCATTCTTGAAATTTCATTTGTTAATGCTTAAGAGTTCATTTTGTAAGGTTAGTTTTTGTAATGAAATATTGAAGCGCAGCCAACTTAACTCGCAGAGCTGCCAGATCCGTTTAAAAAAAAAAACGAAAAATATATCGAATATTCAATATAATAAATAAACGTTTCAATATAAGAAACAAATTGTTTTACTTTTAAACTAAACTCAATTAGATCATTATATTGATTCATATAATTTGTAGAAGCTTCATACGAACCAACATCAGCCCATCATCTCAACTTATTTTTCCGTTTTATTTCATATTACCTAAGCTCAATTTTTCTTGACATTTAATTTTCCTCAATTTGTGGCTCAATTGTGTTTTCTGCCAGTAGTGCATCAACAAAATTCGCTTCCAGTCCAGACTCTCAGCTGAACCGGACTTAATCCAACATTTCAAATTTGAGGGCCACGACCCAACTATCGAATCGTACAGCACACGCCATCTAGCGGTCGGCTGGGTAAGTAGCCATGTCATGCCTATCGGCCTATCTGCTGTCCGGCACTGAGCTTTATGTCACACGCTGATTGATTTTTAATTACGAGTACGAGTACGAGTACTAGTGCAACCCCACACCCGAACGCCGCCCTGATTGATGTTAATCATATGAATGCAGTTGGACGTTTTCGGGGCAGACCCAAAAACGAAACGATTTGTGATTGTGGCATATACACGTCAAATCAGTTTTAATGGCCCGGCAGAGGCTATTAGAGAAACTATAAGTAAGATATAAGCTTGAACAGGAAGAAAATTGTCAACTCTGTCAGTCTCAAAAGCAACATTAAAAGTTTGCATAAAGCTGTTCTTGCTGCTGATAGCATATATGTTAAAGTTGGACCGATTGAAATCAGCCACATTGAAGAACTACATCACATAGCTGCCATCTTTACTTTTTGTTTTATTTGAAAACATATTTAATATCATAGCTGCTATCGTTGGGTTTAAGCGTTGTAAACTCCTAACCGTATATGAGACGTAATTATCTCTCAAATTTGTTAACTATATGTGCCATGAATCTTTACGGGTCGTCTGTGATGATTATAATAAACATAGTATTATGCTGGGCATCTTCTCTTTCGTATAATATCTTCTATTCTGAACTATTCAGCGAATATAATATAGTCCGTCTTGGCCTTTTTTCTTGATAAAAACATTTTTGTTTTTAAGACTGAAATAAGCTTTCGCATGTGAACTAAATAATAGTTCCATAGGCATGTAATCTAAAGCTCTCATAAGGAATCCTATGTTTCTTATATATCCAAATTGCATTTCAGTAAAGATTATCATCCTCGGATCTTTATAATAAATACCTTTAATAGAGATTTTCTGTTGAGTTAACAACAACTTTTTTTGTTTTCAATAATAACTCTTCAAACATCGTTATTGGTTATTATAGATACCTTTCATTGAGACATGGAAAAAGTTTTTGTCCTTAATAGTTTTCTCCCAGCACGAATTTGTTAATCATCCCATAGACATAGATTATTAAGCGCTTTTTAGAAATGGTATATTGAAAGATAATTGATCAGCATTGAATCATAACATTGAATTACACATATATCATATCATACAGACTTTCTCTCAGTTTGTTCTTAATAATAGTTTTTCGGGAACGAGAACTAGAACGTTTACTATAAATAAATAAATTGACGATATATGTATATATATAGTATATGTATTATTAATATACCATAATCTATCTTATAATTAAGAAATCTTGTGCGTCTCATATATCTAAAGGGTATTTGGTGTGCGTTTAAAACCTTCCGCTTACCAAATAAATAAAAGAGGCGAGTGCTAAATTAGAATTTCATCACAGGGGCGGGATGGTTTTTGGGATGAGATGGAATGGGTGGAACGGACGGTAAACACCGCACTTAACCGTTTGCCAAACCAATTTCACAAATTTGTGGAAATCGAATATTATACAGATAGTGCAAAAGATCCATTTACGTGACGTCGGAAAAGGCAAATAAAGAGCGTTTGCATTTTTATTGAATTCGGTTAAAAGCGTTTGCGGGGTTGAGGTTACAATGGCGGACCCACAAAGAGCAGTGGGCGTGGCAGAGCCATTGCCATAGCCATAGCCGTTGCCAGAGTCGGAATCGGAGTCGGAGTCAGACCGACATAAATAAACCTCAACTAAGCCGTGTGTTTTGACATAGATTTAAATTGACATGGCTGTGCAAACAAAAACGCAAAACACCGAGGGGTTGCGGGCGAGATGGGCTAAAGGGGCAGAGGGAGGGGTCGGGGAGGGGGGCTTGAGCAGACGCTGCTCATGTGGCAAGCGCAAGCCGCACAAATTTGCGTCAAGGAATTCGAAACGCTCGAATGAGCCACATTCACAGCCGCATTCACATTCGCATTCGCATTCACATTCACATTTGCCTAATGCCCAGCGCTTGGCCATTGATACGAATACAAAGAAATGTAGAGTGAGAGAGAGAGAGAGATAGACGGCGAGAGAGGGGAGGGGGTTCTGGGCGAGGCAGATAAAAAATAAAAATGCAAAATAGTTTGTTATTTAACATATTTGACGGCGCCTCGTGGCAGCCTCTTGTCCTTTATGGAAATTGCCCGCCAGACATGGATGACAAACAGAGCTGCCTGGAGGGGGGCTGCTAAGGTGCTGAGGGTTCAGAGCGCGGCACATTGCGTACCCTTTGACAATTCCCTCGTAACGCCCCAACGGCTCGTTGGCCTGAAGCCAATTTGGTCTTAAATATTTGCCAGCCAAACAGCTGGAAAAGCGGCCTCGCAGCGCGCCGAGTTATGTTCTATTAACTGGGCACGCAGTCGGCAAATTGAAAGGCACACGCGCAAAGCAAAACAAGTAAGAGGTTCTAGTCGGGAGCTCCCGACTAGGGGATACCCTGAACCCTCATATTCCAACACCAAATGCAGCGCGCGCTTATAGATAGAGAGTAGCGGGGAGGTGGCGATAGGTATAAAATGAAAGATAATCGATATATATATACTTTTCTAGAAGCAACATGTCAAGTTTGGTAACTCTAGCTCTTATTATTTACCAAAATTGCTTAAAAAACAGGAAATCGATATACATTTTTATCGATTACTTGGAAACGGGGCAAGTTATCGATTATCGGAAACAAACTCGATCTGCGTAGGAACTAGGAGCATCTACATCTAAAATTTCAAGTCTCTAGCTCTTATAGGTTCTGAGATCCTTGCGTTCATACATACGGACGGACGGACGGACAGACGGACGGACGGACGGACGGACGGACAGACAGACGGACATGGCTAGATCGACTCGGCTATTAATGCTGATCAAGAATATATATACTTTATGGGGTCGGAGATGCTTCCTTCTGCCTGTTACATACATTTGGATTTTGCACAAAAACATAATACCCCTTTTACCCATTTTTAATGGGTTCAGGGTATAAAAAAAGTTGAAGAAAAATAAGAGTGCTTCGACTAGGAGATACCCTAAACTTTTACTTTCTTCTTGCTGTGCAACTGCTGTTGTTGCTCTTTGCTTTGAGCCTATCCTTTCTTCTTGGGATATTTATTATTTTGTACCTTCGGAATTTATTGTCCGATCTTTATGCAATTTCTTAGGGCATGAGTATGTCATTTCAAAGTGTGCATATATCGAACCCCAAGGCTATACCTCGTAAGCTTTTTTCAATTACTGGAGAAATATCTTGAGGTTTTCATAAAGTACTCAAAGATTTTCTTCAGCCTAAATTTGTTGTCTGTAGTTTTGATAAACTCTGAGAAATGGGCAAGAGACCCAATTTGCCAACAGATGCTTTAGCCTGTTACATACATTTACAGAAAACCCTCATACCATTTCTTGCCTTTTTAGGGTATAAAAAACATTCAAAAATGTGCTTGTCTAGATTTGAGTGCAAAAGCGAAAAATAGAAGCTTGTGAAAGTGCTTTACTTTAGAGTACATAACTGATAGATACCCTCTGTAGTTTCACACTTTATCTTAAAGATCTACTTAGAAATTGGTATTTATCGATTTTTGATAACTTGAAAGAAGTTAAATAAATTTTAATACGAACATTTTCCATATGAGAGCTTGCCCAAAGAGTTGATGTGAAAATCGCTTTGTTATCAATATATCGGGAACGGAAAAAGTTATTCAATACCCGAAAGAAACCTTATATATTTATATATTATTCCTAAAATCAATGTGCGCAGAGGGCAATGTGTATACTTTTTGGCTACGTTGTCTTCTTCTGCCTGTTAAAGTTATTATACCCCATTTAAAACCTTTCCTAAAAATACAGAGAGTATAAGACACACAAAAAATAAAGCAAAAAAAAAAAAAGGGAAAACACACACATATAGTTGAGCGTCCGTTTCGTTCTATGAATTCCAATTGATGCGGGGGCCAATTTAAAAGGACTTACTTTTTAATGAAGCGAGCCAAGTAGGATACATGAAACACAATAGCAGCTACGAATATGTTGGAGGAATACACGAGTTACACATGAGATAAAAGAGTCAGCACGAAAGCTTTAGAAAGTTGAGAAGCTATTGCTACAGAATAGAAAAGCGGCTGCAAAAAAATTTGAAAAGTGGCTAAATTATGTCGCAAAAAAAATGATTGAAAATCTGTTAGTCAAAGAGCTCTGCATAAATGATGTACATCTGAATGAGATGCGCGAGCGCGCGGCGTGTGATTGATCTGAGAAAGTTGAGAGTGCAAAAGGAAATGACACAAAATGCAAGCAGACAATGACAAAATGGGCAAATTACTTACAAGTCTTTAGAAACATGTGAGCAATGACATGACGAATGTGAACTGTAGGTAGAAAAGGGAAATATAGTATCAAAGGAATTGAACTTAAGTTGGATCAGTTTTAATTTTGATTTGTAGAAAAAAATGAAGTCAAAAAGGAGGTGTCTTCAAGCGGGAAAGGTTTCGCTTTACTTAAATACATATGTGGAAATAATTTAAAGATGGTTTTTCCAAATCGGATTTTGTCTAAATAATCTTAAGGTGTATAAAAAGAATAACAATAATTTATATTCATAATTATTAGATATCCATGTTAAAAGATAATTTATATTCATCCTACTTTTTACTCTACTATTCCATTTTTTTATATTTGCATAAAGTTCTTTTTTTGAATATTAATTTTGGGAATTAATTTATATTGCACTTTGGCTTTGTGGAAGTATTTAAAAGGTAGTTATAGAATTTAAAAGCACTTCTGTCTAACTTATCTGAGAATGAAAAGAAAGAATTGTATTAATTATAATATTATTATTTAAAATTATAAGTTCTCCAGTTCTTTTCGAAAGTTCTTTTTGAAAATTTTCTTTTGGAAAGTTGTTTATATTGAATTTTGGTTTTTTTAAGTTTACAAAAAAGTTGCCTGAGTATTCGGGAGCAATTTGAAGGTAGTTTTTGACATTTGTACTTAATAGCCATAATAATTATTATTCATAATTACAGGTTTTTAAAAGCTTCTTAAAATACAGTTTTGCTCATACCAGTTAATACATGTTTTAAGTTAAAAAATATTAATCAATATAAAAAATGTATCTTGATATAATTTTATTTTTTCAAGTTTACAAAACAAATACATTTGACTCATTGCCCTCATTTTACTCATTACCCATTGCCAAGGTAATGTATTGCGGGATCTATTAAGCTTCTAAGAGCTCCAAAACGGCAGCTAAATCAAATAATAGATTATGAATTTCTTGAATGTTACCAAGAAATCTTCTTGCATGCTTTAGTTTTCTGTCTCAATGCCGTTGCCCTTCGCAAAGTGTTAAAGGTATTGTCAGTTATTTGGAACAGCTAGCATTTGTCTGTCATGTCCATTTGCACACGCTGACTTATGGAATGCCAGCTAATGAGGTTTCCGTACCAAAACGTACTTACCCCATTGCAATGGTCTCTGTCTTTGGCATCGAGTGAAACCAAACCAAATCAAATCACATAACATGTCAGCCCGAGCCCGAGCCCGAGCCAGCAACTAAACCGAGCTACCAGCCAACCGACCTGTCAGCATATCCATCCAACTACCCGGCTACCAAGCCCAACTGCAGACCCAGCGACCAACTAACCAAAGCAAACCCAATTCAGGGTTTTACCCCAGCTATGCTAATAACGCGCATTTTCTTTTACGCCACGTTTTTCACCTGACGCTTGCTAGCTGCCTAGATAGTTATGCAGCTCTCTACATATAACCCTCTCCATTTTGTCACTCAACCGTCCATCCGCCCACTCGTTCACATATTTCACCTTTCTTTTGCAACGCATTGCACGCCCACTTATGGCTTTGCTACACACTTGTTTTTTTTAGGGTATGTTTGGGATCTTTCGCTGGTTTTAAAGCATTTTGCATTTTTCTATATCATTATAAATGTATATTTTTCATCTTTTGGCGTATATATTTAAGTTACCCTTAGGTTTTGGGATGACTTTATTAATGTAATTTAAAAACATTTATTGGATTTTTATCCAGCTTAAACCTATAATCATAACTGAATAATAATAATATTGCCTGTTTTTAAAATATGGTCGCTTCGCATTTTTGTTCGCTAATATCCATTTAAATCATTTAATATATTTAAAAATCTTTTTGATCTATATTACACTTGTTTTATGATTATTCATTAATAAGACATTTAATTTTAATTCAGATTATTGAAATATTTCTATTGCATTTTACAAGCTAGGTTGTTCTTGAAATATTTGATATAAGTTGGGATTCATGGAATATTTGATATAACTTGGGATTCCCACATAATATTGTTCAAGGATTCATTTTATTCAAAAATTGTTTAATAATATGAATTATAGCTTAGCTAAGTTATTTATAAATTGTAGCTATAAAATTAAAAAGCTTTTACGTATTTCCATTAAATAGTTAAAACCCTAAAAGGCTGATAATATATTTGAATAGTAGTTTTTTAATTTAATATTTTATTTTATTGTTATATATGTTATTATATGTAAACTTATTGTACTATCTTTTATTTATTTTTCTTTCTTTTCTTTAATTTCATACAGTTTTTTTAGGGATTTCTACAAATGCTTTATAAAAATAAAAACAACTGAGAACCTAAAATCTTAAAAAAGCATTCTAAAACTTTTTTCTTTTATTATTTTAATATAATTATTTTTTTTTAATTTGAATATATATTTGTGCTTGCACACAAAAAAGTCTCACAGCAAGTGCTCATTTTAATTTTATTATTATATTTATATTATTCATTTGTTTTTTGGAGTTCTCCAAAATGAAGCTTGAACTATGCAAAAAATGTTAAATATGTATTAAGGAGATTCCCTATGTTAAATGAAAGAAAAAAGCTGTAATCTTAAAAAAAAAATGGTGAATAAATAATTTTTACAGCTTGTAGACAGGTGGAATCTGTGCCGTTAAAGTGCGAATGTTTTCTTTATAGGGCAGGTAATCTTCGACCTGTCAAATGTTGCATTTTTATTCGCCCGTTTTCAATATTTATTCGCATTTGGAATCGCAATCGCTGTTTGCTGCGTTGTCGTCGTTGTTGTCGTTGTTGTTGTTGTTGTTGTTGTCGTTGTCGTTGGCGTTGTCGTCGTCCAATATGTGTCAAATGCAAATTTAAATCTTATTGAAAAAGGGGATTAGGTGACAGCAGCAGAAGCACAGCACACACACAGAGGCCATGGGGGAAGCGTGTGAGCGGGGAGCTGTGGGCGGGCTTGGGGCATGTGCAACAAAGCGACGTTTTACCCAATGTTTTGTGGCAACGAAGATGCAGCAAGAAGCAGCCGGCAGCAGCAGCAGCAGTTGGAGATGCCGTTGACTTTGTCGAAAACATGCTCTCATTTGCATCCTCGTGTGCATTTTCTTCTTTTTTTTTCTACTTTAGCCTGGCAGTTTTAAATGGTTTTTTGTGGTTAGTGGATTGCATTCATAGTCATATCATTTTGGCATCATCTCAGCTTTCTCCCGCTCTCCCCACACTCCCCCAGACTCACCCGGTAAATCTCTTTGTACCTAGTCCATTGCTCGTTTTTCATATAATAGAAATTCTGGTGCATACCGTAGTCTAATCCCACGGCAGCGTTAGACATATCAACATATGTTCAATGAGATTTCTACTTCAGCCACACACACGTTCGCACACACTCTCGCGCTCACCCACATGGACAATACAAAATTCAATACAATGCCAGAGCCATACAATTTTTTCACAATTTCAAAATGTTTTATGCTTCGAGCTGCTCAGCTCCTTTGTGTGTCTGTTTGGGATATATATTCAATATTTTCTGTCCACGACAAGGGGGGAGGGGGGTCCCCGTAGCCTGTGTGTATTTCAAAGCTTTTGTTATCAATATGTCGCTTGCTTATTGAAAATAATATAATATACGTGAGTGTGTGTGTGTGAGCTCTCTGCTTTGTTGTGTGCGCATCTTGTAGATACTTTCGGTGAGCCATCCAATACCCAAATGCGTGTATCTGTAACTGCGCTTTGTCACCTGTCTGGGCCGGCACTTTGGCATTGATTGCTTGCGTAATTTGAACAACAATAAAAACAACAAGGAGCAACAGCAGCAGCAACAGCAGCAACGGCAGCTGATTATGATGATCTTGTTATCATCATCATCAGCAGAATCAATTGTCATATTAATACCCTGTAGCTATTGAAAATGAATAAAGAGGGTCGCACACGCCGAAGAAATTGTATTTGAAGAATAGCCAGGTTTATTATCTATAAATATATTTCTGACAGCTATGTTTAAAGACCTTAGAAGATAGGGACCTAGAACTGTACCATTCTACTTTCTACTTGTCTTCGCAAAGCAATTAATATTTATATTTTATATTTATTCAATTTACTTTGTTTTATAATGCGCTGTAATCGATCATTACCTTCTGAACTCTTCCAACCGAAAAACTATAAAAGAAGGCTTTGGAATAATGGAATATTTAGGAGGGAGGGAAGGGAGAGATTGAAAAAATTCACCTTAGCGAGTGGGTCACATGGTGTAACCTTTGGAGACGCCTATCTTTTAAACGGGACAGCCAGGATCCTGGCATCCACATTCGGGTGCCGCGGCAGCTTATCGGCGTGTTGAAGAAGTTGATCTGGTATGCGACCTTTGCTAGGCAGAGAACTTTTTCAGGCGATTTGTTTAAATTAATAAAATTAATTTAATTTAATGTAATTTTAAAAGTATGTATTTAAAAGACAGATTGATTCAACTCTTAAATATTGGAAAATAAACTTAAAATTTAAATAATTTGAATTAAAAATATATTAGAAACATACCCAGAGTCTGAAGGTAAAACTAAATTTTACTAATGCAGCTCTTAAGATGATTATTTAAAACTAATTTTAAGAAATTTACATAGTAGATTTTTTAAGACCCAAGCAAGTCAGGTTTATTTATTTATCTTTTTGAGAACTTCCCTGTTTTTTTCCTTGAGTCGTTTTTGCCAGCAGGGTATCAGCTAGTTTCGCCAATTGTTCTATAGAATTCATTGGTTTCCAAAATAGAATATGAAATGAAAACGTTGTCAGGGTTTTGATTAAACTATCAAATGTGTGGGCTGCACACACAAAAACAAATACACACACACACACACAGAGCGAGAGACACACACATGCAAATATTTATTTATTTGAACTCAGGTGAAGTTTTGGGTAATTTGTCTGTGTTTTTATTGTGAATCAATTTCAATAATGGCTCGCTTCATGATCAACATTAAATATGCATGCCGTAAATGCCATTGCACACTTAAGGAAATGCACACAGTTCCTGTCTGTCTGCATCTGTGTGTGTTTGTGTGTTCGTGTGTGTGCTTGTGTCTGTGATTTTGGCCAAATGCCTTGCACGTAGCCACATAAATTGCCAAGTCCAAGACACACTTTGAGCTCTTCTTTAATGCGTATGTATGTACATATATATATATATATATATTAGGCATTCGGCGTCTTGGAATTTATGTTGGGCTTTTGTTTGCCAGCTCGTGTCCTAATTGAAACATGCTCGCAAATACATTAAAGCCAAATAGCACGAAAATAATGAAGCTGATTAATTCAATCAGGCGAACTGAGGCACGCCCACATCATGGCACAAATGCTGCGCCCCTAAGCTGCCGTGTTTTGGTTTCGGTTGGAAGGTCTGGCGATTCTAGTTCTGATTCTGGTTCAGGTTCACGTTCAGGTTCATTGCTTTTGTGTGTGTGCTAAGTAGTTTAACACGCTAATGTTATTCCAGCCCAATGCTGCTTTTAGCCACCCGCCAACCCTATTCCATTTAACTGATGAAAGATCCATGAGTGCCTAATGGCCGACCCTTAGCAACACACAAATCTAAGCCCAATTGTTTGTTGGACTGTGCTATGCAATTTTTTTCAGGCAATCGAACAACAGGCTTATGTTTAATCTATTGAAAAGACACAGCTCAAGTTTTCGGAGCGTATTATTAGCTGATCCCTTGATGAAAATCGAAATTAATAACTTAAAATAAACAAGTCTAAAATTAGATGTGATGTATGTGTTTTCAGAAGATGGAAACGGGTATATTGGCTTGGGCAATGTCTGCCTGGCTCTCGGTAAATGTAATTATACCTTGAACCCATTAAAAATGGGTAAAAGGGGTATTATGTTTTTGTGCAAAATGCAAATGTATGTAACAGGCAGAAGGAAGCATCTCCGACCCCATAAAGTATATATATTCTTGATCAATAGCCGAGTCGATCTAGCCATGTCCGTCTGTCTGTCCGTCCGTCCGTCCGTCCGTCCGTCCGTATGTATGAACGCAAGGATCTCAGAACCTATAAGAGCTAGAGACTTGAAATTTTAGATGTAGGTGCTCCTAGTGCATGCGCAGATCGAGTTTGTTTCCGATAATCGATAACTTACTCCGTTTCAAATAATCGATAAAAATGTATATCGAAATCCTGTTTTTTAAGCAATTTTTGTAAATAATAAGAGCTAGAGTCACCAAACTTGACATGTAGCTTCTAGAAAAGTATATATATATCAAATATCTTTCATTTTATACCTATCGCCACCTTCCCGCTACTCTCTATCTATTAGCGCGAGCTGCATTTGGTGTTGGAATATGAGGGTTCAGGGTATCCCCTAGTCGGGAGCTCCCGACTAGAACCTCTTACTTGTTTTTAATTGGCTTTTATGTAGCTAGAAACCCAAGAAAAATGTTGCATACAAAATATATATGACAATATTTTTGTATAATTTTTGAACTAAGAATAATTAAGCTAAATTTGTAAGTTAAACAAATGAAACCAATGTTAATAAGCATGAAATATAAAAAAAAATTAAATTTATCTCTTCTGCAAAAAAATGTTTAACACAGAATAAATTTATATATATAATTATATTTAAAATTGTAACTTAAAACCTCTGCAAGAAAACTTATAAATTAGATCAAAATTAAAGACAACATATTTCTTACATATGACTTATCTTAAATTAAATAACTGATCAGTTACAAATTTAGATTGACGTTTGCCTCAGCTAAATTTTATTTTCTAACATTTAACTAGAATAAAAATTGTCAATGTCATCAATCAGTTTTGAACCACATATAAAGTGAATATTTAACAACAAAGACTGCCACACAATTCAATCAGGATTGACTTGAAAAAGGTTGCCATCTCAATCAAATTAAGAAACTGGCGGCATAATCCAAAATGATAGTTGAACCATATCATGATTGAGCTGCTTTGGCAGCGCATTTGGGGCGAATGTCTGTCGACCTTGACTCTACACATTATTCAGTCTATCTATCAAGCCGGCGACGTTGTCAAAAGTCAAAAGTTCAGTCTACAATTTGA
Source organism: Drosophila ezoana (assembly GCA_035045725.1). NCBI lineage: Eukaryota > Metazoa > Arthropoda > Insecta > Diptera > Drosophilidae > Drosophila > Drosophila ezoana. Next base: position 3,154,569 of record JAWNOU010000005.1, on the reverse strand, counting down.
ACATGACATTTGTTCAGGAGACGGGGCAGACAGACAAACCGACTGACAGGCAGACAGACAGGGAGAGATATAAAGGCAGGAGCGATGCGAAATGGCGACATATCAACTGAACCTTAAATCAAGTTGTAAAGAGGCTGGGCAATATGTTCAGGGGCTGGCAGCAGCAGCGGCAGCAGCTGTTGATGAAATGCTAGCGACAATAATAACAAAAACAGCAACAACAATAACAACAATAGCAACAATAACAGGAGCAACAACAGCAAAAAAAAGTACAAACCAAAATGAAGATGGGCAGCTGCGAGGCATATGTACAAATATGCAGACAGACCCATATATCCTACGCAAACACATGAAACCATTAATACAACCAGACACACATACATACACACATACAGCCGCACTCACTCACACACACACACACACATGCAGCTATAAAAGTGACAAATGTTAAACGAAATGTAAAGAAAAACTGACAACAGGAAGACGCGACGTAATGAAGCATAAAAAGTACATTTTTCAAGACGACTGCAAATACATACGACTCCAACAACAACAACAACAGCACGGGAAAATAAAATATAAAAAATGTGCCTAAAATGAAGGCTGTTTTGGTATAAAACCGAATCATAAATACACTTCAAAATCGCTGTAATTATCATGATTAATAATGAAAATAGCTTAAATTTGGGCTTGTCTTATTTTTATGCTAACGTTCAATTTATTTAATTGTTTTACTAAGCAAGAATTGTAATGTGAGAGTTGTTTGGTTATATTACACCTGTAGCTGTTTGTAGGCCAATTTGACAAAAAGAAATATTTTTAAAGACAGTTGAAGGGACTATTAACTATCATATTATTTATATTAATCAGTCATGATATATAAAACACTAAAGTGGAAATTTCAGCCTCTCTAGCTCTTAGGGTTCGGGCAGTGCTTTGGTCACCAATCAGTCAGTCAGTCAGTCAGTCAGGACAAACAGTTTTATACATCGACATTCAGATATATCTCAAGGCCCTTTACAAATTCTGATATTCCAAATATATTCGAAAGTTTTTCAAGACTTCATAATTTTGCTACAAATTGTATTTTTTTATACCCTGAACCCATTAAAAATGGGTAAAAGGGGTATTATGTTTTTGTGCAATGTAATGCAAATGTATGTAACAGGCAGAAGGAAGCATCTCCGACCCCATAAAGTATATATATTCTTGATCAGCATCAATAGCCGAGTCGATCTAGCCATGTCCGTCTGTCTGTCCGTCCGTCCGTCCGTATGTATGAACGCAAGGATCTCAGAACCTATAAGAGCTAGAGACTTAAAATTTCAGATGTAGGTGCTCCTAGTGCCCGCGCAGATCGAGTTTGTTTCCGATAAACGATAACTTGCCCCGTTTCCAAGAAATCGATAACAATTTATATCGAAATCTTGTTTTTTAAGCAATTTTGGTAAATAATAAGAGCTAGAGTCACCAAACTTGACATGTAGATTCTAGAAAAGTATATATATATCAAGTATCTTTCATTTTATACCTATCGCCACCTCCCCGCTACTCTCTATCTATTAGCGCGAGCTGCATTTGGTGTTGGAATATGAGGGTTCAGGGTATCCCCTAGTCGGGAGCTCCCGACTAGAACCTCTTACTTGTTTTAAATAGTTTTATGTTCAATATAATTTAAATATATTGGGATAAGGTTCAAGAACTTTATTTAAAATTTAAAATTACATGTATTAAATTAATATTATAGAGATTATGCGTGCTAACTAACTAGTAAAGCTCTATGCATAAAGAAATCTCGACATTTACAAAATTTTCTCCCCGTTTTTGTAACTTCTTATAAATGCTTAAACAAAAACTAAGGATGTTAAAAAAAATGTATAAGTTTTTCTTTTAAATTATTATTCAATTTTGTTTCAAACTTTTATTCAAAAATATTTTGATTTGGGTTATTCGTTTATAAATTGTGAATGTCTTTGAATTTATCTCTATTAAAAACCGTAACACTAACATTTGAAATACATTAAATTGAAGTTTTCAGAACTTTACTCCAAATTAAAAGAAAATGTCCATCAATGATGTAGAGGTGATGAATGGCTAGTAAAGCTCTATGCAGAGAAATCTTTGGCATTTCAAAATTTTTCCCATGTCAACATATTTTTTTTGGCTTCTCATGTTTGATATAAAAAAGAAGAAAATGTTGTGAACATACAGATTTTAAAATTTTTATTGAAAGGAATATTTAGAAGCTTTACAGCTAAAATTCAAAATTTATTAAATGTAAAATCTACAAATTTATGCTAAATTTAAAAATATATATATTTATTCTATTCAAATTGAGACTGTGCATGGATATAAGGTAGTACGCAGGGAAATTCAAGGCATTTTGAAATTTTGCACACTTGCAAAATAGTTGTATACAGCTTTTCGTAAAAGGTATGAGTAATAAAAAAAAATCTGTGCACTAAACTCGCCTTTTTTTCAAAAATTTTTATATATTTAATTATATTAAGTAGACAGACATATCTTTCGGTAGACAGCTTTTATTTTAAGGTTGAAATTTGATTTTACTTTCTTGTATTAGAAATCAAAAAGTAATATGAAAATAATATAATAAAATAGTTATGTAAAAATACAGAAAAAATAAAGTAATTATATTCCTGTCTTTGAGATTTTAGTTATTTTTTTGAGGCAGTTTTATTTATTAATTACAATCTTAAATACATGAATGTAAATAAATACAATCCTGTCTTTTGGATTGTTATTAAGGAATAAAATAATTACAATCTAAAAGAAAGGTATGAAATTTATTTTCATTATATTTATTTGATATTTAATTATTTGTACACCTTTTTTGATTCTCCTCACATATACACCACCTGGTTTTTGTAATTGCACAAATTTTAAAGTAAACTCTGTCTCTTAGATTAAAATTTGATTTTACTTTTCTTGTATAACAAATGATAAAGTTCTCTGTCCCTTTGATTATAATTATTTTCTTTTTTTTTTCTGTATACCCATTTTTCTTCTACTGATAGTGCTCTATCTGGTTTTTAAAAGTAAATTCTGCCTTTTGGTTTGAAATTTGAAATTTGATTTTACTTGAAATAAAATGCAGACAACCCATTCTATTAAATAACAATGGTTATTTTCCTTTGAAAGAGCACACAACAAGCTGGGGATTTGCTTTAATTTGGACTAGGCCACAACCAAAAATCCTAGCATGCCCTGCGGCGTTGCCTGACAATGAGACTTTTCTTCTTTTACTTCTTTGTTTTTTTTTTTTGTCAATTTTCCTGACGTATTTCCTGTGGTTCTGCGCTCATCGTCGCATATTCGAAATACATTTTCACGCTTGTAATCAATGCGACGCTTGTTCCCTCTTCTCCAGCAACCAGCTTGCCAACTTATGCAAATTGTTGCCCCCGGCTGGGGTACCCCTGCCCCCTGCCAAGCCTCATAATTGCTTGAAATTTTTGTGAAAAGCTGAAGCAAAAAAGAAAATAATAAGAAAACGACAAACGGCAAACCGAATTTAATTTGTTTTCGCTCTTTTCTTGCGTTCAACTTTTCGTTTTCTTGTTGTTTTTTTCTTTTTTTGTTCAGATGTTGAATTTTCTTTTTCTGATTTTCTTTCATGTTATTTTTGTTGTTGTTGTTGTTGTTGTTGTCTAGCTTGTAATATTTATTATCGAATTGTGTAAAAGCAGCAGCAACAAGAACCGGCAGCAGAGCCACATGCCAACGCAGTGCGAGCAATTTCAGGAACTTGCCTTTGCCTGTTCCCGTGCCATATCCTGTAAAAAGTAGGGTGGCGATAAGTGGGCATGACTGGTTAGAGCATAACTAAAGATTGTCTCTATGAAAATACATAAATTTTCAATATTTAAATTTTTTTAATTTTTAATTTATACATTAAAATATTTTAAATATATTTTAAAAAATTAATATAATAACCAACAGATATTGAAAATAATTAAATAGGTATATAGGTAATTTCTATATTAATTAATTTTTTTGATTGTATCTGGTGGTTATATTGAAAATAAAATAAATAGGAGCTACGACAATAGACTTATTTGAAATATTATTAATTAAAAGATACTATGATAATAAATAAATTGTAAACATTTACTTTTAATATATGTTGGTTATTATAATTACAAAAGTGAAATTTATGGATGATTATTATTTAAAATAAATATTTTAAATTTATTCCTAATCATATTATATATTAAGAATTAAATATTAAAATAAATAAATTTAAATTTTTATAATATTTATAATATGTATATAATTTAAAGAAAATATAATAAATAATAAAAAATGTCGGATATTCTTAAAGAGCTGTAGAATCCAATTGTATTGAAACTAAAAACTAATAAAAACTCTCTTTTCGTCTATGTATATTTTTCATTTTTACAGTTTTATATAAATGTTTATATATTTTTCCAACAACAAAAATGTATATATATTGCCAGTTCTTCAGATACTATGTTATTTTGATATGTAATATTATATATATTTAAGTAATCTTTTTAACCTAAAATTTATTTTATGTTTTACCTACAAATAAAAAGTACAATTTTTACATAATTGATATACTTCTAATAACTAATTAAGGTAAAAATTTGAGTTACTTAATAAGGCAATGTTTATCAATATATTAATTTGTATTTTATTTGATTTCATTCATTTATATAAAACGAAATTTAAATCTTTCGAGCCAAGTCTTGCATTGAGTATTTTTTGAGTCGAGCATACCTCACTTGACCTGCTGAATTTCTTGTCAATTTCTTTGCTGCAGTTGCAGGACAGGTTCCCCGCATAAGTTGCATTTGTAGCTACCAGTTGCGAGTTCCGTTTTGGCTTTTTAAAATGTTTGCCAACATTGCAATTGGTATGCACACGCGTGGACCTCGCATAGTTGTCCTCAACCTTATACTTTATACCCGCCACTGTCCCCACCACTGCCACGAAGACCCCTTTCATGTACATCCTCCAGCTCGTCCTAGTTGTAGTTGAAGTCGTTGCAGTCATCGCTTGTCCTCGACAGGAAGTCTCGCCGGCATATGCCCTGCACGTATTGCCCTTATAAATTGTTGCCAAATACATACGAAAGACTACCCTATAAAGTAGTGTGTGTGCGCGTGTCTGTGTATGAGTGTGTGTCTATGGGTGACAGTTGCAATTGTGTTTGTTGTTGCAGGTTTTTTGGTATGCACAGGACAATTTTGCTAGCAGTTGAAAACTCAAGCAAACTTTTTGCCTGGCCATGTTAACTGCCAGTCAATACGAATACAGAAACAGATATGGCTTATTTGTGCCGAGTGTTGCTATTGTTGTTGTTGTTGTTGTTGTTGATGTTGTTGCTCTTGTTGCTGTTATTATTGTTGTTTGAAAAGCCAAGACCTTATGACTTATTCAGATGATGTTGGCTCTCTCTTAGTTTCAGTTCAGTTTCAGTTCTGTTCAAGCTCTGTTGTGTGTTGTCTCTGGCTCTGACTCTGACTCTGACTCACGTCATTAATTATACCACGCGTGCGACGTTGAGCCAATTAAATTTACGCATTTAATGAGAGAAGTGCCACATAAACGACACACACATACGAGGGCTGTTCCATAACTTGCATTACGAACGAATTTATTCAGTTGGAGAACACTTTAACTATCTTGGCAGATACAGCAGTTAAACATAATTAGTATTATATAACATTAAACAATTTTATAGATGTTTATTTATTTTTTATTGTTACTTCTTTTTTTTTAATTAAAAGAAAAATTTAAAGGAACATGTTTACTTGAAAAACAACAAACAAATAACCTGTTTTTAATTCCTCTGGTGAATTATTCCATAAAAAGATTGTAGATTTTAATAATAAAATATTATTACAATAAATTTAAAACATGTTATATTAACTTCTATAAATAAAATTGTATCACATAAATCTTTTTATTTTATTATATGTATTACATTAATTTGAATTATAATTATTATTTTATTATTATAATAAAATAATTATTGCATATTATACTCTGTAAATAAAATGTGTCTGATATATTAAAAATATTTAAATGTTTATATATATTTATTTTTTCATTTGGACGTCTGCAATCTTTTCTCCATATCCATAATATCTCATATTTTACTTCGCTTAACAACAAAAAGATTTAAAAAATCTCATATTAAATATTGGGCCTTCTATATATATATAAATTTATAGTCATATTCAGATATATAAACTTACAAACATGTATTTTTAGCTGCAAAGCTATTTAGGCATCCCTCCTATTAAAGCACGGGACGTATAACACATCTTGCAAGTTTAATACATTAATTAGGTTTATAACGGCACACGCATATCACCGTTGCGTTGGTCTGTTCTGTATGGATCGGCGAGTGGGTAACCATTACCCTTGGGTGGCTCCCAAGGGGGTCATTGACACACATACCGGGAAGATTGCCCCGGAGACCATCCAGAGTAGAGTATCAGTTGGCTGATAAAAGGAGCACAAGTTAAGCGCCTCGTCTCGACTTAAATTCCCAACTTTGAGCTTTTATTTTGACCCGTTGTCGGGTCAAGTGCTTTGCATAATCATCAGGCGGCAAAGACCGTCGCTCTAATGCTTGGGCAAAAAAACGTTTTCACCTTGCTGGGTATAATTTTTATTTTTTTGACTCGTTTTTAGGTTCTGTGCGTGCCCAGATATTGCCTGAGTCGCTCGCAATTTCCAATTTAATTATACACCTGGCCAAAATTTGAATATTCCCATATAGACGAGTAAATAGGCATTTCTACGCACATACACGCACACCCACACACTCACACACACACATACACTCGCACACACAAATGCTGCTCCACATGGCATATACTCGTAAATTAAACGCATTAAGATATTTAAATAATGTTTTTTTATGCGCTTTGCTTTGTGTGTCACGTGATTAGCTTGAATCATGCCACGAATTCATAAATTTTACGTAATACCTACTTATTTAGGTGTGTGTGTGTGTGCGTATATGTATATGGCAGAGCACAAGTTCTATTTTAATTCATAATGAAGCAATTATTGCAAGCCAAGTGTTGGCCCATTAAAGATTTTGAAATTCAATTCAGATGACAAATTTGGTCGCTTGAATTGAACTGACAAATTGAATATCTAATTAAAGCAACAATTCAAGATTAGAGACTACATTTGGAACTTGATTCACTGGAGAAATTGAATCCCCAATCTTCGATTGGGTAACTCTTCACCAAAGCAATTCAATCTGTAATCACAGAGTAGTTCTATTGAGGATTAGATATTCAAGCAATTTGGGTATATTAGGCAATTTCTTAGCCAAGTGTTGGTTGAGCAAAGTTTTCAGATTTAATTCATTGCTATACTTAAGTCTTTTATCTTCAATCAGTTTTAACAGTAAATCATTAGCGTAGTCATATGAACATCAAACCACACTTTAATATCTATGTTATTCCAAAAATGAGAATCAACTTTTATAAAAAGTTGCATTTTTAATCCACAACTGAATAATTGCATCCCCAATCTTGTGATCCCTTTTCTGCATCCACGCGATAATTTAACTAAGAAATTAAGTACCTATTTCTTTATATGGCGGGACTTCTGCTGATTACATTTATTAGGCAAACTTTAAATAAAACGTCAAATATTTCTTTCTTGAGCACTTTATAAAGAAAATTTAACATCTATTCTCAAAATGAGCAATTTGCACTGCAACCTTTTAAAAGGTACTTCTTCTCCTTTATCACTTGAGCAACACTTGAAATAAATAAACAAGGTAGAGGTTCTAGTCGGGAGCTCCTGACTAGGGAATACCCTCAACCCTCTTATGTCCAACACCAAATGCAGATCGTTTGAATTAATAAAAATAAATTAAAGAAAAAAATGTTCCCGACATGGTTTGAACATGCAACTGACCGCATTACTTGCTATCGACTCTACTCAACAGCCACACTAGCCAAAAAAAAAAAAAAATTGTTTTCCCGGAAGGGCTCGAACTCACGACAGACCGCACCACTTACCACTGCCTCTACTCAACAGCTATACCAATAACTGAGTTTTACTGAGAAAAAAATACCAACTAAAATAGCAGCACAGAAAACAATCGCAATTGCAATGCTGTTGACAGAATACGAAGCAGACGCGCATGAACGTGTGTGTGTACATGTATACAGAAATTCTTGGAATTTGCGACGCAAACACGTGCGCAATCAAAACACCGAAAAACAAAAGAAAAACCGATCTTAATGAAATTTTCTACACAATATCTTATTGTACTATGGAATATTTGTGTGTTCTCAAAATGTCAATTGCATTTAAATTGCGGCTTAGATGGGCAATACAAGTTGGGCTATTAACTTGATTTATAGCTCTGCGGTGGTAGCGATAGGTATAAAATGAAAGATACTTGATATATGTATAAATTTCTAGAATCAACATATCAAGTTTGGTGACTCAAGCTCATATTATTTACCCAATTTGCTAAAAAAAAAAAACAGGATGTCGATTTCGATATCGGAGTATAGGAAACAATTATAGGTTCAGATATCCTTCCGTATCATACATACGGACGGACGGGCATGCACTTCATATGAAACATAGCACTTCTAATCGAAAATGAACAGCACCTTAAATGAGAAATTGCGTTTTTCCGCATGATGGTATAGGGAAAATAAAAATGAGCATCTTTCTTATAAAAATGTTTGATTTGTTATCATAAAATTATATTCAATTTGTTAAGGCTCTATCAGCTTAAGAAACATAATATTTCTTCACTGAAATTCACTTTGTCGTTCGTTTGTAATATATTTTATTTCACTTAACGTTGTTAGCTGAACATTTGGCATTCAGATTTGCTCGTTTCTCAAGTCCATTAGCATGGTGGCAGGTCTGCGCGTGAGATGCTCTGGCTCGTTTTAAATTTGGATCAGGCTGTGGCATAAATCACGACGACTTCGCTCAGTTCATTGAAGTGTCGTTTATCGTTTTGCTATTTTGGCAAACGCCGCTCTCGAACCTCTTCTGGTCATAAATATGCCAATTTGGCACTGTACCCAGAAACTTTACTCAACCAAACTCAGTCCAAAAACTCCACAGCTTGCCACAGTCGCTCAGTCAGTTCGAGTCAGAGTCAGAGTCGAAGTCAGAGAGCTGAACAATAAAAATAAAATTTATTACTCAAGTTTATGGCAAAGCAATAAATGTATCTTTCACTGAGTATCTGCTCACAAGTAGTGTGTGCGTGTGTGTCTGCGTGTACGTGTGTGTGTGTGTGTGCACCTCATCCATAAATATGCACCCATTCGCACCTAGTCGGGCGCCCTGGCCACATGTGGCGCTCTCTCATAGTTGCCTGCTGTTAAAATGATTATGTTGTTACCCGTGAGCCACTCAACCCACTCGGGCAGCCGCCAACCCTTGATTCAAATCCCATAAACTTGTTCGACTTGATGTTGTTGCTGTTGCTGCTGTGATAGTTGCCGTTTATATGGCTGGCAATTGCCGCATCATTAATCTTACTCACGGAAACGGCGCTTAGGTCAAAGTTTTGAGTTTGGGTAATTTATCTTCCAGTTTTGCCCGCAATTATGTGCCGAAACGGTATAAAACCTAAAACGAACTCGAATTCCCTGTGCCACCCACAATAAACACCTGAAGTTGCCAGCAGCTAGCGTGGCCTAGGCAAATGTGCTTGGCCAGCACACACACACACACATACAGATGCACAAAAGTGCTTTCGCTCTAGTCCCCGTTCTAATAATTCTTTGCCTTAATAATTGAGCAGCAATTTCGCACCCGCGGCACTAAAATTAAATTGAACTGTTTACAAACACATGAATTGCTCATGAGCGACAGCCGAGCGACAAACTATGCACCACATAGCAGCTGTTGGTGTTGGTGTTGGTGGCGGCCGAGGCGCCGCCAAGGGGTAGGCGTGTCAGGCTGTGTCGTGTCGCACGCTGGGCGTGGCCGGACTTGTTTCCCAGTGTGTGTGTGTGTGTGTGTATGTGTGTGGAATGCCTATCAAGCAAATGACAGTGCAGAACTGAAGTTGAGAACGCCAAACAGATGATGACCAAGCAACCCGATCGCACAGTGGTGCGAAAGCACAAAAAATTAAAACTCAATACAAAGAGACAAGTAATTAAGAGTCCTCTAACTAATTAATTCGCAAATTCTACAAATTCCATTCTACTGAAAATATTGCTATTTGTACATATTTTCATAGAGAAGTTTTGGGCTAAATTTAAACTCTAAGCAAAAAATTGCAGCTTACAAAAATAGTTAGGCTAATAAATGAGCTGAGACCACTTCATAAGTTATTTTATTTAAAATCCAAACATTTTCTGGTAGAGTAAGGTTCGATTTGGCTTTTTTCATCGCATCAGTAGCAAACAATTGATTTGGCTGTGCTGCACTGTGCAGGCCACTGTGCTCTGCCTATGACCGCACAATTAATTGCGTAAACAAAACGCAATGGCCGAGACCGAGAGCTGAGCATTGAATTATTCAAATCGTTCATAATTACAGCTGGCAAAGCGCGCAGTGCCTGACGCATTTATCAATTAAATGCGAATGCGGCAAATCCAGCAATTGAAACGGCAGCAGCAGCAACAACAACAACAACAGCAACAACAACAGCAACAACAACAGCAACAATAGCAGCAGCAGCAACAATTTTGCCACTGGGCAGCGGCAATTAAATTATTAAAAGTTTGCAATAAATAAAGGCAGCAACTTGACAATTATTAAAACGAATTACATGCAAGTTGGGCGACCAAAATGATGACCTCGGGCCAAAAGGCTAAAAGCAACAACAAAAAAACGGGGTAGTAAAGATATCTTCGGCACGCCGAAGATTTAATACCCTTGTAGAAATTTGCCTTACGGCTTAGTAGATTTGTGAGCATAGTGAAGCTCGTAAATGCTGAACTTGAAAAGCAGAATATTTTTAAACAAATAAACTCACTTTTTGAACGATTCTATCTATACTGCTATATAATATACTAGTGTGATAAGGTCGTCTTGATAAGGTTTTGCTTATATGTATCATAGTATCATAGTCTTAACAGCTAATGCTTGGTCAAGTTGTCTTAAAAACCAAAAAAAATGTGCCATACAAGAACCTTCTCACCGAACATTCTTTCCTATGGCAGCTGAATGATATAGTGGTCCAATCCGGCCAGTTACGAATTATATACTGGCTGCAACAGAAAGTCGGACCTATGCAAAGTTTCAAGACGACAGCTTAAAGACTGAAAGACTAGTTTGCATAGAAGCAGACGGATGGATGGACGCACGGTCAGACGGACGTACAGATAGACGGACAGATAGTTAGATAGACAGTAGCCAGACATGCCTATATAAACTCGTCTGTTGCTGATCTAAAATATATATGCTTTATAGGGTCGTTGATGTCTTCTGCTACGCGTTACATATTGTATGAACAAATTATAATACCCACTACAAGGGTATAAAAAGGGTTTGCTTGCGATTGGTGCGGGGCAAAAGGGCAAAACGATATATGAGCTCTTAAATTTATGCGTTGCTTTATGGACAAGCAAACGCCCGTGTGTGGGTGTGTGTGCCATTGTGCGTATGTGTGTGTGTGTGTGTATGTCCTGCGGGTTTATGAAATGCCAAGCGGCTGCTTTTTTGAACTGTTTAATCTCAATTACCAGTGCGAAATATGCAATAAATCTGTTATTGTTTGTTGTTGTTTTATATGTTATTGTTGTTTTTGCTGCTGTTGTTGTTGTTGTTGTTGCTGTTGTTGCTGTTGTTGTCGCTTCTGTCAGCCGTTCGGGTTCAAGTGCCTGCCGCAGTTGTTTCAAATTGCGCCGCTCGACTTTTTTTTATGATTGTTTTCGTGTATTGCGCAATAAAAACAAAAATAATGGCGGCAGTTGAAACAAAAAATAAATAAAAAACAGAAAAAAAACATGTATGTGGCAGGGCGCAACATACGCAATTTGTGTGCTGCGTTTGGGGCATTGTTGTGCGCCGACTGCAACATTGCCATTTTGGCTTTGTGCGGGTGGGTTTTTATTTTTTTGCCTTGTTTTTATTTGTACTTTGTTAGGCTGGGCTAAAGCCTTTAAGCACATAATTTCAATTGCTGTACATAACACAATGGGATTAACTTTGATTTTGACATATGATTTGCTGGTGTGAGCGCGTGTGGTGTGTGTGTGTACCTATGTGTGTGCACACAGATGTGGCCATAAAAACAATTGCATGCTAGGATGCTTTGGGCTTGAAATGTTGGCTTTATGCCTGCCAGCGTGTAAATTACCGAAGCAGAATACATGAAATACCTAAAAACAAAACCTAAATCGAGTCCAACTCAAAATGCTCAAGTTGCACGCAGAGTTTTTCCAAAAATGTTGTTGCTGTTGTTTTCTCAGCTTTTGTTTAGCAAGAAAAGCAGCAGAAAACAAAGTTATCCAGTCGACTGTAATTTTAAATTCTCTTTTTACTATATGTGAACTATGTTCAATGCCTTTTGCGAGTCAATAGCTTACAATAGGCAAAAGTAATTTGAGGCCAGCTTACATGAGTTTTGGGCTTAACATTTGCTAGGCTTTAGCCGAATCTATAGAATTCTAAAACAATTTAAGCTGTGGCTGCATTATAATGAAATCAATTCAAAGCTTCCACAATTTGGTTTCAAAATTAACATTTTTCTATTATTTTTTTTTAATACACAACATATATTTTATATGATATATATTTATATGATATTAAATTATGAATTACATATATTAATATATTACCATCAATTATATTTTTGTACTGCTTATTTTGTTATATTTAGTTTGTTATTTTAAGTTTCCTTGAGCTCACATTAATTTATCGCAATTGTGGCTAATACCATATATCAGTTTATTTTAAGGATCGCTTTGATTTGAAGAGCTGCACTGTAAAATCCCAATTTGAAAGTCCATTTTCATGCGGTTATGGCCACACTGTTTAATTACAGTCGTGTCATGTTTTTAATTATTTATTGAATTAAGTTTTTCATTCATGCACAAAAACGAGATTTGATGCGACCAGCGCGTAAATTATTTATGCAACCAAAAATTGTAGCTGCATGAGCACAGACTAACAGCAATTACAAAGTGCAATTAAATGCGTACATGACAGGTAAACTGTTAAATTTAACTGGCTTTTATACTTATTTGCGCTATCCTCTTGAATTGTTTGTTGCCAAAAACAGTTTAAAATCTGAGTTCATTTGCAAACTCTTTGATCCACTGTCTGCGTATAAAGTTTCCTTTATTTCTGTGAAAAACACGCCCTGCAAAACAAACTAAAACAATAAATAAAAAAAAAAAGAAGACAAAATAAAACGAAACACAATTTTCATGAACTTTGAACGCTTCTAATTGACTTTGAAGTGCTTTTACGGCGATTAACTCGAATGTATCTCACAGATACATGATGCCATGCTGCTTACACCTACGTGCCGACGAAAACGCGCTAAATACGCTGCGCACACATACAGCTATACACACATACACACACACATACATACACACTTATTTAAGTTCGTTTAAAGTTTTGAGCCGCATCTGAGCGGCAGCTTTAAATTTTTGCCATGCTCGAGCTGCTGCCTGCCCCAATGCAGTCAGCAGCTTATGGGCTAAATTTAAAACCTGCACGCCATTTACACACACACACACACACACAGAGAGAAAGAGAGGCACACACACACGCACACACATGCATATACAAGCAACTTACATATGTTATTATCGCACAAACTCGCAAATTTTCGCCAGAGCGCAACGGCTCCCAAATGTATGCTACGTTTTTCAGCATTTTTCTTGCTGCGCTGACTCTTCGCTGCGCTCCTGCGCTGCGCTACGTCCTCCATTGGGACGCTCATCCTTAAACATATTTATGCTAGTGGCTGCCCTGCTGGCAGGACTCGTTGGCCAGAACTTGACTGCTGTTTGTTTTGTGCAGCTCGTTGACATTTGATGTCACTGTGTCACCGGCATAAAAAATTAAAAGTATAAAAATGATGCAGATCCCATGCCCTGAGCCAAGCTGAGCCAACAAACGGGTGGGTGAGCGCGGGGCCAAATCGCTGGCATTATATGCGTAATAAAAACTTGCGGTCGTCCTCCTGCCTCCTGCCTCCTGCCTCCAGTTGACCTTTTCGTAGCACCAGGCAAACTGCGGCCGGCCGTGAGAAGGGACAGTTTATTGTCCTGCTTGCGCTTTGCCAGCTGCTTGTTATACCCTAAACAGCAAGGTATTTAGCTAAAGACACTTGAAACAACAAAAACAGAATAAAAGAAACAAATAACGAAGAATTGCTTAAGCAAGCTAATAAGTGTTTAGGCGAAAAGCTTAAAGGCATCTTGTGAAGAAAACGGAAAGCTAGGAAAATTTAATGGGAATGACATAAAAATCAAAAACATCTCTACAAATAAGGCCGCGTAGTCAGTATAATTATTTTTAAATGACATATAAATGTTTAAAAATACATTTTTAGTTATTTCAAATAATTTTTCAAGACATCTTGGGGGAAAAAACTAATGCTGAGAAAATCTTAATAGGATAAGCATTTAAAGCCGCGTAGTTAGTATAATTATTTGAAATAATATATTAATGACTAAAAATACTTTCTAAGTTCCTTCAAATAATTCGTTATATATAATTCCCAATGTGTTATTTTTCTTATGCCATGAAAAATGATTAACCCCTTTAAAGGTATTGTTAATAGTTTTAATTATATTGAAGAACTAAATAAAAAATAATACCAATAACATTGATATGTACTATTTTGTGATTTATGTTTCGGCCTAATCAATTACCAAACAAATGTTTTCAAAGTGTACACAAAGTTCGGCTAAGAACAGGCACATTTATATTTTTTTGTATTTTTTAAACTTTCTACTCAACGCTTAGGGCTAGAAGTGGGTGGGGGGGCCGGTGGTCTGTCAGGCAGCGCCCGCATTGGGGCAACTGGCGGTCTGTGCGTGACAGACGTTGCTGGCCTGTCACTCGCTGCTAGCCAGCTTTCTTTGTTTAACGCACTCGCCCTCTCTGTCGCTCGCTGTCACTGTCTGTCTCTGTCTCTTTCGGCTGTACCTGCTGGCTATGGGCATTAGGTCTGACTGTCCGTCTGTCTGTTTGGACGTCCGTCTGTTTGTCTGACTGTCAGCCAACAAGTTAGTCATTTGCTGTATCAAAAATAAAACGCAAATAAAAAACTTTTACGACATATTTATCTTTTCTGGCGCAACTCTCGCCTGTTCTTCCTGACCGACTGACTGACTGACTGACTGATGTGTGTGGGTGTGTATGCGTATGTGTGTGTATTTGAGCAGAAAAATATTTGAAGGTGCATAAATGTGGATAAGATATAGGAACGTGCACACAAACACACACTCGTTCACCCACTCAACTGTGTGATGTATCGTTTGGTTTTACATGGTCAGCCCAAATGTTGCAAGAGGCAGATTCGATTTGTCACCATCAACATAATGAAAAACAATCAGCAAAAGTGCCAGACGGCAATTGAAGATTGATATTGATTTTGCTGAGCAAAGCTAGATATCCATTGCCCAGACATATGAGAGCTGAGAGCTGATGATTAAGTAAACAGCATGAGAATTTCAGAGAGAGGCTGAAACAATTTAATTTAATACAATACAGATTTCCATGGTTATCTATTTCCAACCATTCCAGTTGTCATTTAATGCATCTTAATTGGCCCTGTAATTAGGAAAGCAAATAGCTTTTTACCGACAAAGGCAGCAATTACAGTTGAACTAAATGTAAATAAAGAGCAAAGATTTGCACAAAAATTAACGAATTATTATTAAATAAATAT
Organism: Drosophila ezoana; assembly: GCA_035045725.1. Classification (NCBI taxonomy): domain Eukaryota; kingdom Metazoa; phylum Arthropoda; class Insecta; order Diptera; family Drosophilidae; genus Drosophila; species Drosophila ezoana. Next base: position 3,138,701 of record JAWNOU010000005.1, on the reverse strand, counting down.
TGTAATAGAGGGAAAGGGATAAAACAAACATATCAAATTGAATGTGTGTGGCTGTCACAATTTAATAATCAAAGTAGATATTTGCAGAATAACAAGCAAAAAAAAATTTAATTATATAAATACGAAAGTGCAGGGAAACTTATTTTAACTAATGTCAGTTTTAATTTAAGTGATGCATAATTAAGTAAAGAGTATTTAATTGATTGGGAAAGGTCGCCTTTACAAATAAGTTAGAATAAATTTATAAAATTAGAAAAAAATATCTATAATAAAAAAAATAATAAATATATTTGTCTTTAGCCATATTAAAATAAATAAATAAATATAAAATTAAAAATATTATATTTAAAGTTATAATTAAATAAGGTATTTAATTGATATAGTGAGTGATAATTAAGCAAACAGCCTGAGAAGGACAGCCTCTTTTGGTAATAGCTATACAAGTAAATAACGATTTGCATAAGAATCTATTTAACGGAATTTGATTCTGTTAACAGCCTGATAATTGCCAAAAGGAGCTTGTTTTTCGAGCAGTTAAAAAAACAGCTTAATTTTTACATGGAAACCTGCTTGAAAGCATATCAGCTGTCATTTAACGATTGCCAGAGCTGTTTTTGCAACAAATTAATGAATATCACATAAAAATATTTATTTTTTTCCAACGTTGTCATTGAATGAATCTTAAGTGGGGCGGTTTGCCGGCTCAGTCAGAAGCTGCTTACACATTATTATCACCACATAAAAATGTATCAAGTAAATACTGGACTTCTCTGTTAGTCTCTTTATTGCCAGGATTCACATTAAATGAGAGTTCTTTTTACTGCTGCAAACAGAATTTCAGAGTTCAGAGTTCTATTGGAGCAGTTCCTTTGGCGTCATCTGGTTACATATTTGTTGTGCTCCCCTTTTGCTCGGTGGCAGATGGTTCCTTTGGCTGACGCTGGCGGTCCAAATAGCTGGGCCCAAAGAAGTGGGTGCGTTGATACTGTATGTATTTGTGCTCTGCCTCATCTTTAGCTGCTTGAAGCTTTGCCTTGGGCAGCACAAACTTCTCATAATACTCATCTGCAGGTGTTGAAGGACATTTTTGAGCTTCACTTGGGTTAAATGCTTCGAAATAGGACTTACCAAGTGTTAGCTCCATAATATTTGTGTCGAGTATAAAGTGTTCGCGATGTTTGCCTTTTGCGGAGTCCACATTGTCAGGAGCATTCTGTACATACTGCTCGAAGTATTCATCTGTGGGGGATGGTAATGGAGTTTGGCAGGCATATCTATTTTGTTTTTTACTTACCAAGCGTTAATTCCAATTTTTTGGAATTCGACCGTTTCAACTGTTCAGCAATTGGCGTCTCGGCCATTGGAAAGTTTCTATCTTCAAGCAACTTTTCAATTAATCGTAACTCAACTTTCAATTCTTTTGCTAATTTGCCGTCTGCTTAGCAAACTTGATTTTAAGTTTTCGTCGCCAAACTTTTTCTTCAGAAGTGCGATAGTTAAAAATAAAGGTTAGAGCTAACACCTTTTCGTCTATCGATATATATATCGACAGAAATAATGAAACTGTGTGAAGAGCCTATGTGTAGAAAGAGAATCAAAAATAAAAAATTGCTCTGATTAAAAAAATCGAAATATTTATAATTATTGCATGCTAGCTGCAAGAATAGGAGCTTCTAGTTTCTATATTAAGAATATACTTACAAAACGCGAAGAAGAGCAACAATCGGGAGTATCAAATTAAAATTTTGCAAAATCTACCCAAAATGATGCGGAATAACGCCCAAAACTCTTTTCGTTTACAATATTTAAAGCATATATTTATAATATTTAATAATAATATGGAAAAATGTCCAAACGTTAATGATTAAATAGTAAAAAACGGCCGAAAACAACCGATTGAATACGATAAATATCGATATGCAGTTGCAGACATTAATATTGGCAGACCTTATCAAATATCGAAGCTCAGACATCCATATTATAAGCATATTATCCTACTTTTGTATATAATGGTATTATATATTTACTATATAACAGGTATGTATATTTATGGAGGAATAAGTTTGTAAACTTAAGTTTTACGTATATACTGCTCGCTCTTTTACAGCTTATTGACTATAAGCCTTGATAATTATCAACCAGATTTCAAAATTGTTCATTATTATTCAACGAGAAAAGTTGTTCCCGAATATATATATGTTTTTAGATTAATATTTATTATGCCTTCAAACTTTGGATGAATTTAGTCTAATAGAAACCTTCTCCTTTTAAGCTGACTTAAATAACTTGGGCACACGCCTGACTCGGGGCTTGGCTCACTTCTCTGCGCTCTTTTTGCCGTTCGTAGTCCCTATCAGTAGATGAGTATTATTTTTTTGGGACTCTACTTTTATGGGCCCTCGTAATGTGCGCCTAGGTACCCAAACCGTCGAAGCCTTAAAGCTCAACAATCGTGCTAATGGGCCGTACTCGTCGTCATCGTCGTCCTTGTCAGAGTCCTAGCAGTTGTCGCCCGTCGTCGTCGTCGTCTGGTGTGCCAAAGTTTTTATTTGTTATTATATACTTTGGCGTGTCAAATAAACATCACACATCTACGTACATGAAACATGTTTTATATGCCTGAGCTCTATGAAAGTCCTGTGCCAGAGTGTGCCTGACTGTGTGTGTGTGTGTGTGTGTTCGAGCTTCTACGTGCTGTGGTTGCGCACTTTTTTGTAAGGTTAGAGGCATTAGAATGCGAGTATGTGAAAGTGTGTGTGTGTGCTTAGGAGAGTGTGAGTGCCGGAGCTCGTGTGTGACTGCGACTCATTTGCATGAATTGTCGCAAGCTTTTAGGTGAACTTCACCCTTAGCCGAGCTGAGGAGCTCTCCATAAGGCGACAATGTGTGCACACTGGCATTGAAATGCCTGAACTATAGATAAAAATTAAATATGATTTATGGCTGGAAATTAATAAAATTATATAAAATAATATAACATAAAATAAAATAAAATAATATGAAAGAACATAAAGTCTTTAAAATAAAATTATACAAATTAAATTAAAATAAACGATCAACAAAAATGGTAGCCCCCGAAAGTATATATATTCTTGATCAGCATCAATAGCCGAGTCGATCTAGCCATGTCCGTCTGTCTGTCCGTCCGTCTGTCCGTCCGTCCGTCCGTCTGTCCGTCCGTCCGTCCGTCTGTCCGTCCGTGCGTCCGTATGTATGAACGCAAGGATATCAGAACCTATAAGAGCTAAAGACTTAAGCTGTAGGTCCTCCTAGTGCCTACGCAAATCGAGTTTGTTTCCGATAATCGATAACTTACTCCGTTTCAAAGTAATCGATAAAAATGTATATCGAAATCCTGTTTTTTAAGCCATTTTTGTAAATAATAAGAGCTAGAGTCACCAAACTTGACATGTAGCTTCTAGAATAGTATATATATATCGATTATCTTTCATTTTATACCTATCGCCACCTCCCCGCTACTCTCTATCTATTAGCGCGAGCTGCATTTGGTGTTGGAATATGAGGGTTCAGGGTATCCTCTAGTCGGGAGCTCCTGACTAGAACATCTTACTTGTTATTTCTATTATTTATGTGTAAATATTTATTTTTTGTATGTTTAATTTCTATAAGAACTCTTTCTTTTATTTTGAAAATGATTTTGTGCACAATATAGTTATTGTTAACCTTTCGAGGCTAACATTATTTTTATTTTTAATATACAAATATTTATTTTGTTACTTTATTTACTTTTTCTATCTATAATAATAAAATAATACGTCTTCGCTTCTTGGCGTGAAGATTGAAACTCATTTATTAATTAGTTAGAATAAGAATTAATATAATATTTAATGCCTAAAAACATAATATAAAATCTTATAAAATTCTAATTTGGGCTCCACTGTGCTATTGAGTTGGGCCTTTTAATGGTGCTCTCATGGCCATGGGCGGGAGTTGCGTTAATTTTATGCCATTCTATTCGCTCTAACGTGCGATTTATGCTAAGCAGCGACAAATAAATAAATGCCTAGACCAAAGGTGTCTGACAGAGCTCTCCTAATGAGCGTCTTTATATGGCACGCTCCATTAATTTTGCACTGTTCCAACAAATGCTCGAAATTCGTCGATTGTAAACTTTATTTATTTCTCATCTTTTGAAAATATTTTTGTTGCAGCAACAAAACACCAGCCTTTTTTCTTGCTCTTATTGTTTTTTGAATGTTCAATTTGTATCGCAAACTATTGAGAAATTGTTGTTTATTTTTCCTAAACCGCAACGTTGAACGTTGAACCAGGCAAATATTGCAATATTTGAATATTTACATGCAGTTTTCGTTTTTGGCTACTAACCTTTTTGTTGTCTGGGGCTTTTAGCCTGTGTGAGCTTTATCCTAAGTGCAGGTCTTTCATAAATGCATTTCCCAACAATTTTTATGACCGCTGACAGTTTGCTTGTGTTTAATTTATTTTTTGCGAAAATAAACCACAAATTTAAAAATATTTGGAAGCATTTAATATTTTATTTAAGATAGTACTCTACAGATTATTCCAACTTATTTGTCTGTGCTTTTATTGCTCTTATTTATTTTCATAAAGTTATAAACCAACTGCATTGGTTTTGCTTTCTCACAATTTTTTGTTCCTTGTTGTTGTTGTATTGTTAAAAGTGCTTCGCTTTAGTGTGGCAAAGGTTAGGAATGGCTCTCGATGCAGTTGCTGAGAACGATTTTCGACAAAATTTCATTTTGTCGGTGATAAAAAACCTCTTTTGAGGCGCTTTAAATATTTTACACTTTGTCAAAGGGAAATATTTATCAAATATTTTATGCTCTCAATTTTCAAACTATTGAATAATACAAATTTATTAAAGAACTTATTTATATGTTTAAAGCACATACATAAAAGTTGTCAATAAAAATATAAAATATTTTATGCTCTTAAATTTCAAACTTTTCTAAAAAAGAATAACATAAATGTTATAAAAACAACATATTTTGGTACGTTTAAAATACCTTAAATATTATCAAGAATATGTTGAAAGCAAACATTTTTCACTTTCAACAATGCCATTTTTAAATTATTTTGAAAAATTAATTAACAATAGAAAAATAAAACAAGTAAGAGGTTCTAGTCGGGAGCTCCCGACTAGGGATACCCTGAACCCTCTTATTCCATCACCAAATGCAGCTCGCGCTAATAGATAGAGAGTAGCGGGAAGTTGGCGATAGGTATAAAATGAAAGATAATCGATATATATATACTATTCTAGAAGCTACATTTCAAGTTTGGTGACTCTAGCTCTTATTATTTACCAAAATTGCTTAAACAACAGGATTTCGATATACATTTTTATCGATTACTTGGAAACGGGGTAAGTTATCGATTATCGGAAACAAAATCGATCTGCGTAGGAACTAGGAGCACCTACATCTAAAATTTCAAGTCTCTAGCTCTTATAGGTTCTGAGATCCTTGCGTTCATACATACGGACGGACGGGCGGACGGACGGACGGACGGACGGACGGACGGACGGACGGACAGACAGACGGACATGGCTAGATCGACTCGGCTATTAATACTGATCAAGAATATATATACTTTATGGGGTCGGCGATGCTTCCTTCTGCCTGTTACATACATTTGGATTTTGCACAAAAACATAATACCCCTTTTACCCATTTTTAATGGGTTCAGGGTATAAAAAATGTCAATAAAAATATAAAATATTTTCTGCATCCACATTTCAAACTTTTATAAGAGAGAAGAATATAAAATGTAAAAAATGCAACATATTTCGATACGTTTTAAAAATCATCAACTTTGTCAAAAGAAATGTTAAAGAAAATATATTCTCTTCCCAATTTATTAATTTTTTGAAGAGAGAAGAGATTATACTGAGATGTAATATCAAAAGTTTTTTTTTTTTTTTTAAATTGCTTCTATTTTCTACTGTCACTTTTACAAGTTTTTATGAACCATAATGAAGAAAACATACTTTTATGTGTTTTTTATATCTTAAACTTTTTCAAAAATTAAAAAAATAAACGTTTGGCAGAAATTTCTTAATCAAAAATTTTCATTATAGAAAAATAGAAATATAATAAAAATGTTTATAAATTTTTATAAATATGTTATAAATTTTTGTTTAATTTGAAAACATTTCAAAATAGTTATAAGCAATTAAAATAACATATTTACAGGCTTTTAGATATGTTTAAATTTGTGGCAATAAATAAATTTCTACTATTTTCCCTATTTAAAAAATTGTATTTATCATTAACTTAATATTAACATTTTAATAAACATAATATTTTGATAAAGTAAAGTATAAGATAATACATTTAGTATGTATTATTATTAAAAATAAGAACTAATATTAAAAAAATTAAACACAAGAAATATTATATTTTTGGTTGGGCTTTATTAAATTATTTATTTTATTTATATTAAAAAATCAGTGTAGAATTACAAAAAATAATATAGCCAAAGCGATTGAGATCTATAGACTAATAATAATATAGTATTCGTATTTATACAGGTATTAAATTTTAATATTTTATTAAGTTTTCATTAATGTATACAAATATATTAAGATAAAGGTAGCAAAGGTAGCAACTTAACCAGTCAGAACTGTGAGTCATTTTTCCCAGAACGGAACTCTATGCAAGTTCTCTGGCATCGGCCCACTTTATGAGCAAGGTTTATACACAACCAGCCCAGAGATTAGAACAGAGTATGTAATTTAACTCATTGCTAACTGTTTTTATTGTCATCTTTCTGATTGCAGCATGCACCTGTATCTGGCGCTAATCTCGTGCCTCGTGTGCACCGCCCACTGCTGGCAGTTCGATGGCGGAGGTGCTGCTGTTGCGGGCCACAGGGCGATGCAGCGCAGCGCCAGGAATACGGCACGCGCTTTGGCGCGCGGTCCGCCGCCGGCTCGAGGATCGGCCGCGCTGCTCGGCAGCCAGCAGCAGGATGTGCTCTACGCGTGTCCACTCAACTCGATGTGCCAGTGCGCCGGCCTGCCCAACGAGACGTCCACGCTGATTGAGATTAATTGCAACGAGGTGGCGCTGTACAAGTTTCCAGGTGAGTCAGCACACACACACACGCGATACATGTATATTGGTCAGCTGCTGTCAATGTGTCCCTGACGCAGCAGCTGCCTCAAACTTGTCTCAGTTTTATTTATGTGGCAAATATTTTCGTTCGGCTGCGCAATAAATTGGCATCCAGGCGACAATGCTTGCCACACTTGCCACATGCCGCTAGCCCCTACCCCGCTTTTGCCCCGCTAACACACCTCTTCCCCCCCTGCTTTCATTATTTTTCTTTCTCTTGCTCTGTTTGCCGCCTGCAGCGCATTGTAATTTTTTAATGAAGCTTCAAACGGCTTTGTCCTGCCGATTGCTGCTCCTGCTCCTGCTGCTGGTGCTGCTGTGTTACCCACAACAAAATTAAATCTTACATTTAAGTTTGCCAATTAGTTGTAAAAATAAAGTTTTTCGGCTGTGTCCTGCCTCGGTTTTGTCTGCCCTGCTCCTCGTACTGCTTCAGCTGCGTTCGGCATAAAGTTTTTAACGATTGCTGTGGCAAATTCCACGCTAATTTTGTAGTTTTTAAGTAATGAATGGCAAGTTTTGTGCTCCATTGTCATTTCGTTACCATTCCGCATTCGTATCATTCCCCCCCCCTTCATCATTCTCTTGCCCCTGTTGTCTGCTTGTTGTGCCACAAAATATTGCCATTACCAACAGTGCTGCAGAATGCAAACAGCTGGCCACGCCCGCTGCCGCCTTTTTGCAAGTTGCGGCATAAAGTTGCAAATACCCACAAAACTGTTGACTGGAAACACACACAAACACACACAGACACACAAATTGACAGCCCTCGCAGGCCAGGCAACTGCCAGATATGAGGGTTTGAGCCATTGAAAAGTTTTCTTGGCTTACAATTGGCCCTGCGTTTGGATTTTCTTTTTTTTGGGAAGGCGGCTCGCCCTGCCCGGCCATTCCCCGCCCTGCCCTGACCTGCTGTTATATCCGCATTGCCAATTTATCTGTCACAATGTTCGACGTATTTCCAAAAATTTACTTTCCATATTTGTATGCTTTTTCTTATTCTTGCTTTTTCTGTTTGTAAATTTACATTTATCGAATTTGCATGTATTTGCCATGTGGCTTTTAATATATATATGTATATACATATATATTTCTCCAGCCAATATTGTTATGGCAAAGCATTCATTATGCTGTTGTCTTTTAGTTGGAATCTTATTTTGTTTGTCAGCGCTGACGGCACCCAAGAGACTTATAAGGCACATCTATCTGCTAATATAAATTTTCGATATGGGAAAAATATAAATTTAAATACTTACGTAGGTTAATCATTTATAATTTAATTTAAAAATAATCGAATAAACGCGTCAAACTATTTTCTCTAAAATTCACAAAATAAATAAATAAATAAATTGAGTACATTAAACAGAGCATATAATACTGCTCTAGTCGGGAGTGCCCGACTTGGTGAAACCCTGAACCTTCCTCTAATAACACCAAATGCACGATGGTGACTCTAGACGCTAGAATTGCCGAGGTTCAAAATTTCAGTCTCTAGCTCTTATATGTTCTAAGATCTACGCGCTCATACGGACGGACGGACTGACAGACGGACATGGCTAGATCGACTCGCTTATTGTTGGTGATTTAGAATATTTATACTTAATGTTGTCGGAGATGCTACCTTCTGCCTGTTACATACATTTGCACAAACGCATTATACCCTTCTTACTCATTGGATACAGGGCATGCAAATTAAAAGCCAAAAACAGAGTTCACAAATTTCCAATTTTCGTTTTCTGCATATTATTAATATTAATAAATGACAAAAACTTTAAGCCAGGTCAACGATGATGATTTGTTTTGCTTAATTTACATTTATTTCCCGAGCATATTTTTATTTAACATATTGATTTTTTTTAGGTAATATATTCTGATAAAATTCCATCTACCATTTTTTGCGTATTCATGAGTATTTCTATAATAACAATGTTTTATTCAGTATCAAAATGCTCAAATCATTTGACGCGCTTGTCTGTCCATGTTGCAACTGTTGATTAGCAATCTAACAATTTGGGGCATGCAGCCTGTGGATGGTCTGGCGTGGCATATTTTCCCTGTGGGCGTTACAACAATTACAATCTGCTCGCTTCAAACAATATATTCAAACAAATGTCTCACTTGAATGCGATTTATGTCTTCCATGTCGCTGGATTGCATTGAAGAAAGTGCACAAAATGCAGAAAACTTTTGGCAATTAGCAATTCTAATGTGGAAAAAACGAGCTGTGCGGGTCGGGATGCGGGATGCGGGGGGTGGGGCGTTTGGGCAAAACACTTTGCTTGACAGTCTGGCTAATTGCGTGCCACGCCCATTGCGGCCGCCGTCCAAAGCCCACAGCTGGACATTGTGTGCTGTGGTTAGGTTTTGTCCGCAGCCCACAGTGGCATACCAGCCAGCAGGCTGCACGCTGCAGGACGCAGGACACAGCAGACGTTGCATACTTTTCGGGGCGCACGCAAAAATACACAAAAATATGCAGCAGCCAGCGGGCAGCGTGTAGTGTGTGGCGGGGGAATTGCAATGACGATGACAACGACTTGAAATTCATTAAAAATTCCAAATTTGTGTTGCCAAAAATATGTGACTGTGGCAGCAGCAGCAGCAGAAGGCAGGCGGCTGCCGCTGGCCCGGCCAAAAGCAAATGTCCTGCCGACACAGACAAATAATAAAATAAATATCTAAGAAATAGTTATGTTTGATGTGTGCAGAACAAAATATACATGCAGACATATTTGAAATGCTCGCTCTATTTCTATGCTCAGACACACCCTGTCTGTTCCCAGTGATATAGTGCACCGATGTTGATTAGATTTAGCTCATACGTTGCTTATATACGGACAATTGCATTTTTTAAGATAACGTTTTATACAAGAGTCCAATACTCAGTCGATTGTTGCTAAAGATTTTGCTTTTATAATGTAAGCTTAGCTCAGATATCTTTAAAAATTAGATTAACTAAAACTAAACATTTTAAACTAGTAAAAGTAAATAAATAAAATGATCACATTCAATAAAATAATAAAAATGAATTAAAAATAATAAAAGAATAAAATTAAATAAAATAATAAATCAAAATTGTTTAAATAAATAAAATATTGCAACTTAATATAACTATATTAAATATTATGATAAAATCAGGTTTTTTAATTTTATGGTTTTTATTTAATGATTTTGTTTTTTAAATATATGTAGATGACAGATAAGTTTTAGTTAACTAAAACAATAATATAAATACCCTCTGTCAGGCCCTTAAAAGGGCAAGATACACAAACTTTTGTCTGCCTATATTTTTGGGTGAATTTTAAAGTTAAATTTGTGTTGTGTTCGGTTCGTAAATGATATTATAGCCAGAAATGTGCAATTTAGATTTATTTTTAATGTTTTCTGGTCATTTTCACGCTTGGGCAGTGCTGCTGATGCGCCCCCGGGGCAGCTGCCCCACATGCAACAACACACAAACGACAGACTTTTCATATGCGATTCGGGCACAATTTTCATGCCGAAACTATTTCTTAACCAGACGCAAAACTGAAACAAAATGAACGAACCGAAGCGAACCGAACAAGAGGCAAACTGGCGGCGGGCGGCAGGCAACTCGCACAGCTGCCGCATGTTTCCTGCTGCTGTCATCCATTTGGCTGGCGCTCCTTCTGCTCCTTCTGCTGCTGCTGCGGCACAGGACACAAAAGTATATGGATATAAATGAAGCCCACAGTTGCTTTTAGCAGGCATCGCCTTGCCTCAATGAATGCCGGACCAAAACAATAACTTTTCAGCTGACGTAATCTTCATCAGCACATACGTTGCGAGGTCAAAGGCCATGCTGAGGGCGAGCGCTGCACTTGCCATCCCGATTGGCTGCCCTACACTGTGTGGGGCCTATGCGTTCCATAAGGCTGTGAAATTGAAAGTGTATGGCTGTGTATGTCTGTGTGTGTGTGTGTGCGCGATAAAATTGAGATGAAAGATAACTCGCAAACCTTCTCTGTAAAACTTGATTTATTGCTTTTTCGAAATATTTCACATATATATTCTTATTTTATTTAAGTCGCTTTTTGGTAAGCGCACTTTTATATCAGTTCAAAAATATGTTAGGTTTAAACTTTTTTCGTTCGGGATTTTGTGCTGGAATGTTCGTTAATTTATTAATTTTTTAATTATATATTTGTTTTTTTATGTTTACATACATATATATTTATTTTCTCTTGTAAGTAAATGGTCTCTTATGTAAGGTTCGTCTAGCTGTCTGCCTCTTCGTTTGTCTGTCCATAAATTAATATTCATTAAATTTTAAAAGCATATCTAAGAAAAGTTAAAGAGGAGGAAACACCAATTAAAAAAGTATTTAGTTTTCATTTTCATTTTTTGTGCATTCGCTTAGCTATTCTTTTGTTTAGCCAAGAATTTTCGAGCTAAAAAAAAAATCAAAATAAAGCAACTTTTAAATTTTAGCCAATTTTAGACACTGAACTTTTTTATTTATTTTTATAACAATTGATTTTCAAATTGCTTCATGCGTTAAGCTTCTTCTTTGTTTAGTCAAAAATTTTTAATTTTATTAGGTTTCTGCTATATATTATAAAGAAAGTTCAAGTTATAAAACAAGTAAGAGGTTCTAGTCAGGAGCTCCCGACTAGGGGATACCCTGAACCCTCATATTCCAACACCAAATGCAGCGCGCGCTTATAGATAGAGAGTAGCGGGGAGGTGGCGATAGGTATAAAATAAAAGATACTTGATGTATATATACTTTTCTAGAAGCTACATGTCAAGTTTGGTGACTCTAGCTCTTCTTATTTAAAAAAATTGCTTAAAAAACAGGATTTCGATATACATTTTTATCGATTACTTGGAAACGGAGTAAGTTATCGATTATCGGAAACAAACTCGATCTGCGCGGGCACTAGGAGCACCTACATCTAAAATTTCTCTAGCTCTAGCTCTTATAGGTTCTGAGATCCTTGCGTTCATACATACGGACAGACGGACGGACGGACAGACGGACGGACACGACAGACGGACATGGCTAGATCGACTCGGCTATTGATGCTGATCAAGAATATATGTACTTTATGGGGTCGGAGATGCTTCCTTCTGCCTGTTACATACATTTGCACTTTGCACAAATACAATATACCCTTTTTACCCATTTTCAATGGGTTCAGGGTATAAAAAATAAGAAAACGGAAAGCCAGAAAAGTGAATAAAGCTAGTTTTAATTGATTTTGATATTTTCTATTTTTTATTTGTATTCATTGATTTTTGTACATAATTTATTAAATATTTTTATTGTGCAATTTTTTCGTTATTCCAAGAGTTTATGTTTTATTTTGAATTTCTTTTCTCTTAAGTCTTAATTTTTGTTTATATTTTATAACGAAATTTTATTGTGTACATTTTTTGGTATGTCAACGGTTTAGGGTTTTCTTTTAACTTCTTCTCTTATTTAAATTTTTGTTTGTAAACTTTTAACAAATTGTGCCGTGTTTTGGCGGCAAAACTTATTTAAAATTGTTTCGCATTAGCCTAAGCGTTGGCAAACAATTGTATTATTTTTGGCGCCGCGTGTCATAAACTATAATTGCTTGTATTATGGGATTTTATTTAATTGTATGCTATTAATCATATGCATATTTTGCTGTGTGCTCATGCAAATAAATAAAACAAAAAAACGAGACAGTAAGAATATCTTCGACACGCCGAAGCTTTAATACTCTTGTACAGCTTTGCCTTACGGTTTTGAAGAAATCAGATAACGATGGAGCTCGTAAATAGTAAGTTTGATGAAAACATCTTGGAAATCAGTCTATTTTGGCGTACTTTTCAGCGGATCGTTCCTATATATGATGTACTAATGTAAATAAGTTTCCTCCTCATCTATTGAGGATCATAATTTAAATAGTAAATGCCGGGCTTGCTTAAGAGATCCTCACTTTTCATTCAAGAAACTACTCTTCAACAGATCGTTTCTTTGGCAGCTAAATGATATAATGATTCGATCCAGAAGGTTGCAAAAAATATATACATGCCTTAAATGAAAAGACGGAGATATACAAAACTTTAAGATGTTTGAGGACTGAGAAACTAGTTCGCATAGAAAAAGACAGATGGACAGACGGACGGAAAGACGGACGGACAGATGGATAGACAAACAGAAGTCAGACATGGCTATATCAACTCGGCTGTTGATGCTGATTATATATATATATACCTTATGGTGTCGAAGATGTCTGCTTTTACGCGTTACACATCTCATGACAAAATTAGAAGACACTCTTAGACACTATAGAAAGGTATAATGATAATAAATAAATAAAATAGCGACAAGCCATTTGAATTAAATGCATAAATAGTATGCTATTCTATGCTGTGGCGAAACTTTGTGAGTAGCGTACTTTGCTCAATTCCAGTTGCCGTTTATCGCAAGAGGCAGCAAAATATATTTAAATATTAATTTGCAATAGTTTCATAACTTGTGGCATATTTATACATATACATTTCTTTTTGTCCTTTGGACCATGTGATGGCCACCTAGTAGCTGTTGCTGTTGCTAGTTTATTGTTCATGTTGTTGCTTATTTTTTTATTTGCTTGCTTTTGGCGAGTTGAATAAACACTTGGCAAGTGACGCAAACGAGTGGCATGGTGGAGGGTGGGGGGTGGGTTGTGGGGGGAAGCGACACGGGACGCATGGAAATGGCGACGTTGGCAGCTAAAGTAAATAAATAAATATGCTCGCCATTTGTCAGAGAATTGACTTGAGGCCATAAAATACAAGAAGCCAACATACGATGGACATACAACTATGCCCAACCTGCCCTGCCCGCCCCTCAGGCAACTGGCTACAGCTTCAAGTTTATTAACGCCATATGTTGTGTGCGTGTGTGTGCTGGTGTAAGTGTGTGTGTGTGTGTTGCTTGTCCACTCATAACAACAGCAACAGCAGCAGAAACAACAAGCAACAGCAACAGCTGTACAGCTTAGATATGCACACATTCCACACACACACACTCACACACACAGAAGCACACACAGTTTTGGCCAAGCGGGCGTCGTGCATGGCGAATGCGTTTTGGCCACGTTTGTTGGCCGTTGCGCGTGTCAACAGGGCGTATGATTAATATTGTATTAATATGCGATATGTAATTAAGATGTAAGCTGTTTGCGTATACCGTCGTTTAGTGTGCACGTGTGTCCCTGTGTGTGTGTGTGTCTGTGTTAGCCATGTTTAAGCCACATAAAGCATTTGAAAGCTATTTTCAGTCTTTAAGCTGTGGCTGCTTGCGTTTCGAGCTGTGCAAATAAATACATTTTATTTATTTACGGCATGAATTCGTAATTTTTTAATAACTGCATTTGGGGAAACCATGAATTTGTCCTATTAGAAATTTAAAATAATTGCCTGCAGCAGTAAAGTTAATTATCATTCTAGTAGTTCATTTAAATTTAAATGGAAAAGTGAAAACTACGGCAAGCCGAAGATTTCATACCTTTCTAAACATTTGCCTCATGGGTTTGCAGATGTGTGAGAATGGAAAAGCTAGTTAATGCTGATTTTGTTGAAAATAAAAAACTACATTTTGAACCTAAGTAACCCATGGAGCTATAAACTATAGTTGTGCAATCTAAGCAGTAAAGTTAAACTAATTAATGCCTGGCATTGGTCAAGATATATTAAAGAACTAAAAAGTTTTCCATACAATAACCTTATTTTCGAACGATCGTTCCTATATGACATGAATAGGCAGACAGAAGTCAGGCATGGCTATATCGCCTCGGCTGATCTAGATATGTTCTATATGTTCTATGTTCTATATGTCCTCTATGGGTCGGAGATGTTTCCTTCTATAAGTTACATATCGCAAAGTAGAAGTATATTACCTTCTACAAGGGTAAACAAAAAACCGAATGACTGAATCTCTAATTGGCTGAAATTCTAACACAAGTATCATTTACAATAAATTAATAACAGGTTTTTGCAATAGAGACAGTTTATATTTCACGGGCTAAAGGTGTCGAAAAAAAAACATTTAAAAACACTCACGGCTATAAAATTATTTTAAAAATAAGTTTCACTTACAATAAATTAAATGAAGGCTATGAAAAATAGTTAGTTCATATTTCGCGGTCTTAAAATAGAAAATAAAAACCATACTAATAAAAATTATAAAAACATAAAATGGTTGGCAGTGCTAACTGAAAACTCAATAATGTCAATTTAAACATATTTTAATCTTTAATTACAAAATGCATTAAATATATGGAAATTAATTTACGAAAATATTTCAATAACCTATGCAAAAAACCAAAATATCTAAATAGGACATATTTTTCTTTCTGATATTTTCTACAATATCAAATTAATATGAATTAGCTTTCACTCATAAAATTGTAATTAAATTTCGGTTTGGTAAGCAATTTGTTAGCTTTAATTTATATACACTACGTAATTGTTTATTAATTGTTTAAGTGCAGTCAACTGTAGGAATTGCTGCTGAAATGCTGTTCATGGCCAAATCAATGACAAAATCCTGACAATCTGCAATCGAATTTCACTTTGACTTTAGGCCGAAAAACAGAGAGAAACACACACACGCTGTCTGCTCGTGAGAGCTACACCTACATGCATATTGTATAGCCTGTCAATGTGCGAGTGTGCGAGTGTGTGTGTGTGTGTGTATCTGTGTCTCTTATTTTGAAAGCTGTCAGCCAACCTGCTAACTAAAAATACCCGAAAAAAAAAGACAAAGAAAAAACACAAGTTTGCAACAAACCAAACCAAACCAAATGAAAGCAAAAAATTTAAAAAAAAAAAAAAATAAGAGAGAGAAAAAGAGGCAGAGAAATGACAATTCACGTAAAAAAATTTTCAATTAAAAGCGAAAAGTGCATTTTCATGTTGCACGTCAGTTTTCTGGCCCGGCTACTGCGGCCGCGCTGCACTCACTCCTCGGCCCCGCACTCGAACAAAAAATGTTATGCGTTTTTCTTCTTATTTCTTTTTTGTCTACTTTCTGCGGCGGTTTTGGGCGGGTTAGTTGCGAACTGCGGCCGGGGCGTGGCCATTCAATGTGACACCCAACACCCGCCCCACATCCGCCCCACACCCGCCCCGTACCCGCCCTGCGCAGCGCAACGCAATGCCGTATGCTTGAGCTAAGGCCAGGCCATAATTTAAGCTGACAAGCATGACATGGAAATTCCCTTTGGAGGAGAGCATGCCGTATAATCAGGCTAAAAACACATGGTCACCAGGCGCCGCTCACGGGTTACGGCTGCCGCTCCTCAGAGAGAGCCGCGGGCGCACTCCAAGGACCTTGTCGCCATTGTTAATTAACACATGCTCAGCGAATCGCAAATTAATTGCGACACTTCACCCATTTCCCCCGCGCTCCAATTTAAACTACTCGTGGCGGCCGTGGCCTTCACCTCCAAACCATGTTGCACAGGAAGTTATACTTTCGCTTTGGCTTATAACATATAAGCCAAAAAAAGAAAGCTTTAGCACCCAAGATATGATAACTAAGGTGTTCAGGGATCAAGGACTTAAGTTCACACAACTATGGCGGGCTAACAATCGGATAATTCGTATGAATTTTATACCCTGAGAGTAACAAAATATTGTCATGAGACTTGTAACGCATAGAAGAAGAAATCTCCGACCTTATAAAGTATATATATATACTCAATCAGCATCAACGGCCGAGTTGATATAGCCATGTCTGACCTATGTCTGTCTGTCCGTCTGTCTGTTTCTATGCGGATTAGTCTCTCAGGTTTAAAGCATTGTTTTGAAACTTTGCATGGGTCCCTCTTTCAGTTACAGGCAGTACATCTATCGGAACAGGCCGGATCTGACGGCCATTCCCAGCATTTATTATTTAAACTACGCTACTTACATAGCGAGCTAAATGTTATCAACATCGCACTACTATATTATATAATGAAGAATCGCTCATAGATATTTTCTTCAAACGAGAAATTTTCATTTACGAGCTACACTATTCTCACATATCTGCCAAGCCACAAGGCAAGTGTCTAGAAGGACATTAACTCATCTGCATGTCGAACATATCGTAACTTCCACTTATTATTTAAAATTGGGGCATACAAATAAATAGGGCCAGGGCCTGGCAGTAGCTTCGGGACCCATAAATAATATATTCATACACATATTCATATGACCGCCCCTTCCGTACGTATATCCAGAACCCGTCTCTAATCCATCTCTATTTACAAATATTCTCTAAATATTTCAAATTTCCTCTGATGTTTTATGTGTCTATTTATACATAGATATATTCTTTTTTTTTTTGGATTTTTTGTCTTGCCTAAGAAGTGTTTCTCAACATATTTGGTAGTTGAAAAGTTATCTTATCTATTTTGCTCTTAATGCTATATAAATTTTGTGCAGTACTCCTCCCCGCTCCGCCCCGCCCCGCCCACCGCTGGGCAATCAAGTAAAGCGTTCTGCGCGCTGTTTGTTTTGCCAAGGATGTCACTCTTCCAATATATCTAAAGTGCCTTTTTAAATTGCTTTGGTCGTCGGGCCATTATGAAGACGGCTGGGCGGGGTGCGGGGAGTGGCTGCGGGGTACAGAAAACGGAAAAAGCGCATAAAAATCAAAGTCCTGCCCCGTTGGCTCGCTGGCCAGCAGCTTGCTTCCCAATGCGGGTGGTGGGAGCAGCCTCTCCTTTTTACTCCGTCTCTTCTGCCCCCTTTTGGTCTATTGTGTGGGCCAATGGCTCGCTGATGACCCATTTGCTTTAACGCGCCTGCTATCAAACTGCCAAAACAAAAGCCATCATCGTTAGCCCCAGAAACCCGCTCGCCCCCCTTCCATCGGTCTGATATGCAGGGGGGTGGGGGCGCTGTTGTGGAGCTGTTGCCTCGGGTTATGGGAAACGCTTCAAATGCCGTTTAAAATCAATTTGAATGATGAACTGGCGGCCAATGCTGGCAGTCAGCGTCACTTTGACTTGGTCGCCATCGCCTCAACCATAAATGCAGCTCCAACTAACTCTCCTCCTCTCTCTCTTTATCTTTCTCGTTCATAGAGTTCATACACAGCAGCGTGCGCTACATCGAAATGTCCAATACGCATCTGCAGAGCGTCGACGATGAAACATTTCAGGGACTGCGTCTGAAGACACTGAAGTTAATCGACAACGAGCTGCAGGACATATCCGAGCGCAGTTTCAGGTGAGTGTGTGTGAAGGTCAACACCTTTGATGCGGTGGGCAAGGGGCAGGGTGCGCCTAGGTCAAGCTAGGGGACTGGGGACTACGTGTACTGGCGTTTGCGATTAGGGTTATCACGACCTAAGTGCTGAGCCATGATGATGCACTCTGCCTCATAAAAACACACGCAAAACACACACGCACACATGTGCATATACATATACATTTCATATGTTCTGATGATGCGACAGTTTTCCAGGCCTATTTATATGGCCCGTGTGCGGCAGTTTTTTACGGTTTTTTCTTTTTTGGCATTTTTGTGAGTGTGTGTGTGTGTGTGTTTATGTGTTTGTAGTGCAAGTGCTTACACACACACTTTTATAATTTACAACATATAACTGCAAGTTGTAAAAAAGGCGTAAAATTAAGTTTAACAAACGACTAGCAACAGGGGCATGGTGGAAGGGGAGGGTGCAGGTTGGGCAGTGCAGCGTGTGCGATGTTTGGGTGTGTTTCATTGCGCACTCAGGCTGCAAATGCAGGCAGGAAATGCAAACTCACATGGCGAACACACTAGAACACACACACACACACACACACACACACCATCTCATTCAGACACACGGCGGGGCAAAAGAAAAACTTTCAAGCGCTATTTGTTTGAGTGTAAATAATCACAAAAAAAGAACGCACATGTAAAGCAAAAAATAAAAAGGAGTACAAAAATTAAACACACTAAAACGGCAATTTAATACTCTAGCAAAACCATAGATATAATCAGTTTAAATAACTATTATCTTGGCGAAAATCTAATAATCTTTTATGACGCCCCTAAAGCATAAATAATTTGTATGCACTTTATATTTGTATATTTTAGTGTATATTTTGGCAAAGAATGCTGCCAGGCTTCTCAATATGATAAAGAAATATATCTCAGATATATTTCATGCTAGACAGAGAAAGCGCGAGAGGCAAGCGTGAGAAATACGGGGAGAAAGACGGAGACAGGGAGAAAGAAAGAGGGTGCGAGAAAGAGAGAGGGAAGAAGGGGGAGAGAGAGAAAGCAAAAGAAAGAGAGGGCTAGTGAGCGTGAGAGAGGGAGAGACAAAGTGAGAAAGATAGAAAGAGAGAAAGGAAGAGATAGAGACAGGGAGAAAAAGAAGGGAGAGAAGGAAATAGTAAAGAAGAAAGAGTCAGAGAGGTAGAGGGAGATTTTTATGAAGTACCAAAAAAAAATCAAAAAATGAAATGAATAAATAATATATATAGACTGTCTCTTTCTCTCACTCTCTCGATATCCTTCCCTTCCTCTCTCAGTCTCTTACCTTAATATTAAATTAGATACTAATATCTTTTAAAAAAGAATAAATATTCCAAAGCCAAAAAGAAATCTAACCATACGACTTAAATTTTGCATCCCAAAGAAAGCTCTTAACACCTATAAAGGGATCAAGTCAAAAATATAAATTTATATACTGTGTGAATCCCATATTTTTAAGGGTATACATTGTTCGGCCATGCTGGCATTACGAAGTTCGACAACTAAAATACCCCACGCAGGGATATAAACCAAAAGCGAGTGAAAAACGGACTCGAAATATGCATGTTCTGTTGTAAAGCGTACACTACATACACATACATACATGTATGCACGTATTTCGTCAGCTTTTTTGTGCCGCCGCACAACACAACACACATCATATCAAACATGTGACTGTGTGTGAACCGTTTCCCACAATCAGTCCCTTACTCCCACTCTTTCTCTCTCTCTCTCTCCCCCCCCTCTTTTTTGCTTCTCTTTACCACTCGACCGCATTTGGCAGTTGTTGGGTTTTCTTGTTGGGCGGCATGAAATGAAACGCGAAAATTTTTTAACGAGCACAAAGAACCCAAACCAGTCACCGCCCCCCCAACCCCTTCCCTCCTCTGCCCCCTTTCGCCTAGCAGCCCCCTCGCCGCAGACCAGCAACCGCATCCCCACTCCGCTGGGCCTTACATTTGGCAAAGTTAAATGGACGCACGTTAACAGTTTGCGCAGTTTTTAAGACCCCTCCTCTCCGCCCACCCGCTTGCCCCTCGCCCAACCCAAACATAAGTAAACAGATATCGTGGGACAGCGTTGGCTGCGGAGCGGGCAGAGTCGAGGGGGACGGGGGGCGGCATGTGCTGGCAAATAGACACAAACTCGCTCGTCATTAACAGGCCGCATCTCAACTTAAATCAAACTAATTAATGTGCACAAACCTGGCAAAATGTGGTTAAAATTACCCCAAGCAATCCGAGCTCCCTCCGCCAGCTGCCTATTACCCACGCTCTCGTTCTCCTCCCCCCTCTCTCTCTCTATCTCTCTCTCACCCTCTGCCCCTCACACGGCTGTGTCGTATGTTAATCAAAAAGTTAGTTGAAAAACTGAACCCAACTTAAAAAATTATTATGGAAATATGCTGGCATAATAAGCATAAGAGCAAAGAGCAATCTATAAATAATAGAAGACACACACACACACACACACACACACACATGTTAATGTATCTATTATATATTATTATCACACTCCAGGAAGCCTTACTTTATTTTTAATGAAGTTTATGACAAGCCATATAGAGCTTCACATGATTAAAATGAAAATGTAAGTAACAGGTCTTAAATTCGGATAACTTCAGTTATTTATTTATTAAAAGGAATAATAATATTATATTTAAGTAAATAATATCCTAAAAATATAATTATAAAATCAATAACAATAATAATAATAGTAATATAATTATAAAATTGAATGGAGAATAATAGTTAATAATTATACAGTATAATAATACTAAAAATAAAAAAATTACAATATTCTCATTATTATAACCTCATATAAAAATATCAAAATGGAAATGTTATAAAAACAATAATATAAAATACATAATATTAATTTAAAATAAAAAAGCGAATAATATAAATTATAATAACAATATTAATTATAATTGAATTAATAATGCATAATAAATAATATTTATATAAATTATAAAAGAAAATATTAAATAACAATACAGTAAAATATTACGAAAAATAATAATATTATAAAAATGATTTGAATATTATTATATATCAAAATAATAAAGAGTTTACCAGTAAATGAAATATACACTTACAAAAGTGATTCTTATATGTATGTGAGGAATTAAAATGTCTGGAGGCGTTGCTATAAAAAGTATTCGTTCAACAATATAAAAATAAATAAAAGAGTTTTAAAGGTGATTGTTAGTTAAAACAAATAATTAACAAATTAATTACAATATTTTCAAACAGTCAAGTTTATGAGAGCGAAAAAGTCTTTTATAATAATATAAGATTCATGTTAAGCTAACTTAACTAGAGACTGACTAAGTAAGCCCTAATTCACATATTTCACATTCACATTCCTCATTCTGCATTCAGTTGCATTCAGAAATACATTCCTCATATTATTTCACAGCAAACAAAAATATCTTGAGAAACTCGCTTTTGGCTAACTCTTAAGAGTGAAAGAGAGCATAATTAAGAAATACTTTGATTTTTGATATAAATAAATAAAGCCAGCACAATTCTTGATTATTTAACTATGCTATCGAGTTCACACAAAGACTAAATACATAGTATAAATATTACTCAGCCTCCCGCTGGTATATCAGAAGTTTCTGAAAGAAGTTGAATGGCTGCGCATTCAGTTGAGTTTGGATCGTGCTGGACGACGGTCAAAGAACATAAAGAATTCAAATCTTCAGCATGATTGGGCTCTGGGCGTTACTCGGCCTGATAACGCGCACAGCCCAGGCTGCTGATAAGGCCTTTCCACTGGAAATGGCCAACTGCACAAACCTCTGCCAGTGCTGGTTCCGCAATGATACTTCCTGGTCTTCCCTAAGGTCAACGAACTGCCTAACTTTCTGTTCGGACGACCACACAAAGCCCTGCTTCGATTGGACCAAGTGCCGTGTGCTGCCCGTCACCTGTCAGTTATTCTGCGGCGGGGCAGCGTACAAATGCGTTGCAAGGGAATATTCGATTGGGACGGACAATGAATCTCAGCTGCTCGCCTGGTTGTCGTATGTGGGCTATGGACTTCTTGCCGTTCTGTGTGTCTTCGGGCTTATCTTTGGTGTTATGAAACTATATAAACTTCGATTAAGAACATAACACATTTATAATATATAATAACACAATAATGATACTTAAATATTATGTCACAATGGATATAATATAATAATTTACGACGGAACACTTTCCCGATCGTAGCCATATACAGTTGAACTTTGTGCATATAATGTCGGTGTTTTTCGATAATTTGTTGATAGCGGTTGTAAAAAACCAGTTTCGTGTATTAATATTTTCCATCAACACTTTCAACGATCTCTGTGAAAATTCCCTTAAAACCAATCCCACTGGCAAGAAAAGAACCTGAACAAGCTTCGGCGTCAGTAGAATACATTTGTTCAAATAATTGAAAACCACAAACATCATGAATATTAAAAATAAACAGCAACAATAGTTATTTTTTCAAACATAAAGTTCACTTGCGCCAGCATATTCCACCCGTCTAATCCCGTATTAATACGACTTTGTTTACATGTTATCAGCATTACATATAATTTCTATGCAGAGCAGCCCTTTTTGCATTACCGACGATTTCGTCACACTCAAATTCATCAAATATCAATTATGCACAATCGTCCGCCTGCTGAACAGTGAAATTGACAACTGGAGCCAAACTAGTGCAGAAAAAGTGGGCACACAGCAATTAGAGCAAGCCATGGAATACAAAAGAAATTCTTGCTTTGAGTGAAAATCATCAATAAAAATTCGACAGAGCGCGAGAGAAAGGAAGATAATGCACAAGCAACTACACATATGCATGCATAGATAGTGCATAAACGAACACACGCACAAACAAGTATATGCACGGAGAGCCGCCAAATATATGCATGTATATATAGGTCTGACATGTCTTGCTCTAATTGATGTGCGCCAATTTTTATACCATGAACCGATTAAAAATGGGTAAGAAGGGTATAATGTATTTGTGCAAATGTATGTAATAGGCAGAAGGTAGCATATCCGACCCCATTAAGTATATATGTATATTCTTGATCAGCATCAACAGCCGAGTCGATCTAGCCATGTCCGTCTGTCTGTCCGTATGTATGAACGCAAGGATCTCAGAACCCATAAGCGCTAGAAATTTTAGCTGTAGGTCCTCCAAGTGCCCGCGCAGATCGAGTTTGTTTCCGATATTCGATAACTTGCCCCTATTCCAAGTAATCGATAAAAATCTATATCGAAAAATTTCATAGAGCCAAGCCAGACTTGCTAAATGTTCTGTGCACCCATATACATATGTATTTTCATCCGCTTTGCGCACTCGCAACTTGATACACTATAACATTTGACCCCAATGTTGAATTGCACATTAAAACAGGCCGAACATTCTGCAGTCTCAAGTTTTCACCTGCTGGTTATGGGAAAATATGATGAATATTCCATTAGGCAAATTTACTGCACTAGACTACGAATAAATCGTCCAGTTAATGATTGCTTTTAAACATAAGCATAAATACAATTTTTCAATTTGTTATTGATCGCAGTTAATCACAGTTAACCACGTTTGCAAAATGCCATGATAGGACCTTCTTCAAAAAATATATATAAACCAATCAGCAATTAATGCAAGAAGCGAGACCTGCTTAAATGTCCAATTTTACACTGGGGTCAAACTGAAACAGTTGCGAGTGCGCAAAGCATATGTAAGTAGATAATGCACAAGCCGGCATACATATGTATATCAACTTATTTATAATTGGCGACTCTCCCTTCGCGTATCCTTGTTTGAGTATGTGTTTGGCTGAGCATTATCTATGCATACATGTAGTTCCTTGAGCTCTATCTACCTTTGACTCGTGCTCATAGCTCAAACAAGACCTGCTCCATTTTCAAAAAAATAATAAAATTACAGTGGGTTACATTGCGTATATTTTGTAAAGATATTTTTTCGAGAACCAGACTTAGTTTACCTGAGGTGTAGTCATTTAAAGTTTTAAAAAAAGAAGCTTAAATTCTCACCCTCTCACAAAAACTGGCGGCTGTGCAATTGACTAATGGGCTTAAGCGCGAGTCAAATGTAGACAATACACAAGCAACTACACATATGAATAACAAGATAAAGCGCTCAATAATAAACACACACACATATAATTGCATGCAAAGCGAACCAACAAATATGCATACATATATGCATGTATGTATATATTTTTATACCCTGAACCCATCAAAAATGGGGTATTATGTTTTTGTGCAAAATCCAAATGTATGTAACAGGCAGAAGGAAGCATCTCCGACCCCATAGAGTATATATATTCTTGATCAGCATTAATAGCCGAGTCGATCTAGCCATGTCCGTCTGTCTGTCCGTCCGTCCGTCCGTCCGTCCGTCCGTCCGTCCGTCCGTATGTATGAACGCAAGGATCTCAGAACCTATAAGAGCTAGAGATATCGACATCCTGTTTTTTTAGCAAATTGGGTAAATATATAGTTCCTACGCAGATCGAGTTTGTTTCCGATAATCGATAACTTGCCCCGTTTCCAAGTAATCGATAAAAATGTATATCGATATCCTGTTTTTTAAGCAATTTTGGTAAATAATAAGAGCTAGAGTTACCAAACTTGACATGTTGCTTCTAGAAAAGTATATATATATCGATTATCTTTCATTTTATACCTATCGCCACCTCCCCTCTACTCTCTATCTATAAGCGCGCGCTGCATTTGGTGTTGGAATATGAGGGTTCAGGGTATCCCCTAGTCGGGAGCTCCCGACTAGAACCTCTTACTTGTTATACCCTGAACCCATTGAAAATGGGTAAAAAGGGTATATTGTATTTGTGCAAAGTGCAAATGTATGTAACAGGCAGAAGGAAGCATCTCCGACCCCATAAAGTATATATATTCTTGATCAGCATCAATAGGCGAGTTGATCTAGCCATGTCCGTCTGTCTGTCCGTCCGTCCGTCCGTCCGTCCGTCCGTCCGTCCGTATGTATGAACGCAAGGATCTCAGAACCTAGAAGAGCTAGAGACTTGAAATTTTAGATGTAGGTGCTCCTAGTGCCCGCGCAGATCGAGTTTGTTTCCGATAATCGATAACTTGCCCCGTTTTCAAGTAATCGATAAAAATGTATATCGACATCCTGTTTTTTAAGCAATTTTGGTAAATAATAAGAGCTAGAGTCACCAAACTTGACATGTAGCTTCTAGAAAAGTATACATATATCGTTTATCTTTCATTTTATACCTATCGCCACCTCCCCGCTACTCTCTATCTATAAGCGCGAGCTGCATTTGGTGGTGGAATAAGAGGGTTCAGGGTATACCCTAGTCGGGAGCTCCCGACTAGAACCTCTTACTTGTTATATGTGCCTGCTTGTGCCTTGCTTTCGTTTGCCATGCGCTTGGTGTGATTTTGTTGTTGGTCAATTTTTTTGTGCTCCGAATTTAATTTCCCTTTGCGCACTCGCAATTGAATTCTGTTTTAGTTTGATAAACATTATAATGAAAAGTTGTAGGTGTCATATTTTAGGTAACAAAACTTTATTCATTTCAATCGATTCAATAGCCCACCGGGTATTTCTTATATATGTAGGTACTTCTTCAAAGCTATAGCTCAACAACAAACAACCTGCGACTGCGAAAAATCTTCAGCTTGTTTAACAGTGCAAATGACTTCGACTCACAATGTTAAGTTGAGTGGGAGCAACGTGAACAAAAATATGGGCGCGCAGAAAATAAAGCAAGCACCTGATCGCAAGAGCTATCTTTCTTTGGAGTGAAAAGCATCAATAAAAATCCGACTGAGCGCAAGTCAAAGGTAGATAATGCACAAGCAACTACACGTATGCTTGCATAGTGCACATGCATAGATAAACACACAAACAAGTGTATGTAGAGGAAGTCGTCAAGTTTGCTTGTGCATTATCTACTTATGCATAGCGCTCATTCGAATTTTTGTTGTTTATTGCTCAGACATGACTTGCTCTAATTGATGTGCGTCAATTTTTTTAACTCTGCTTTGCGTATTCGCGACTTAGTTCTCAGTAAGTTTAATCCCTGTGATAAATTTCACAATTAAGCAGACAAGATTATGCACAGACGCAAGTTGTCACCTGCTGGTTCTGTGGGATTGTAATCCAAGCTTCATGTTCAGCATTATTGAAAGAAATTCCGACGAAATCGCTAAGTTTATGATAGATTTATAGTAGTTGTTTGTGCGTTATCTACCTTAAATATAGCTCACACGAATTTTAGTTGTTTATCTGTCCAAGCAAGAACTTCTCTTGTGATCGATGGCGCTCGCCATCGCCATCTATGCGCTCGCTCAACTTATTTCCCTATAAGTTTAAGCTCATCAGTCAATTGCACTGTAAAGCAGGCTGACGAGTCTGCACAGCTGCAAGTTTTTGGCTGCGGCTTGAGTTTGACTTAGATCCACGCTAAGTATGCAGGTCTTATCGTGCGTGCTTGAGCCAAATCGCCCATTTAATAAAGAACTTTAAAAAAAGCATATAATAAAAGAGTTTCATAGAGGATATTGCTCCTTATAAAATCTAAATCAATCAATAAAGAACTTGCCGCTGTGCAGAATGCGAGCCCTACTTGAATTTGCAATTTACCACTGGGGTCAAACTAAAACTAAAACAGAAATCAGTTGTGAGTGCGCAAAGTGACAAAAAAAGAAGGTGTTATTTGGCGCTATGAGCGAAGAGCATCAATAAAAATTGGATTGAGCGAGATTCAAAGCTAGATAACGCACTGGCAACTTAACACATGCATGAATAGACAATACGCTGGCAATTACACACACAAACAAGTGTATGCAATAAAATGGTATCTGCTTGTTTATTATCTACATTTATGTACATCACACTCAGACGAATTTTAGCTGCTTATCGCTTCAAGCAAGACTTGCTCAATTTTGTATGCGCTCATATTTTTGTCCGAGTGAATTGATATGTTTAACGGACTGCAGATTCTGCACAGAGCCAAGCTGTTAATTGCTGCTTGGGTAAGAATGTGGAGCATATTTAACCTACAGATCGGACGAGCCTGAACTACGGCAAAATTGCCGTATAATTAAAGCCAAATCCTTCATTTATAATTAATAACAATAAATAATAATTGTTCTTATTACTATTCTTAGGCATATCAATATTGTATTACATTCGATTCTGTAGAAGATAAAGATCGGACTTAATTTAATTTTAAATTACTTATTCTTAATTTTTTCTTTTTCAGTTTTATCTTCCACGCTCATGGTAAAGAAATGATTAAAACACTTGGTTCCTAGATGACACATGTATCCTTGGTCATACCATAATATAAATATAGTCCTAGTTAACCTAAAAAGCCGAATACTTGCAAAATGCGCAAGTTATCTAGAAACATGTATGCCTTTTCAGCCGCCCATTCAATGGTTCCTAGTTGACAAATTTATCCATGGTTAGACCATACCATCGATATAGTCCTGGCGAGCCTGAAGGACCAGCTCCTGCGAAATTCGCATGGTCCAAAAACATGCAGGCATTTTTTTTCAGCGGCCCTTTACCTGAGCTGTAGCAGCAGCTGCTCCTCAACACCTTGTTTACAGCACCCCTGTTACATTATCAGTAGCTGCGTCTGCTTCTGAAGAGTCCCAATTACAGACCTTATTTTACATAAACTGTTACTTAACAGTACGCATTTAACATTATCTTTGGCCTAACAGCACTCATTCGGAATGAGTTTAATTTCTGCCCCTTTTGGGTATGCAACGAAATTTTTTATTCCTTGTTTTTCGTCGACCTTCTGGGCATTTCCGCTCGCCTGGTATTTCACTCGAATTTTAGTACAAATGCGTGATCCAGCCGACGACAACGACAATTTCCAAACTGTTTAGCTAGACGCCTTAATACTGCCTGTCACCGTAGAAGAGTAAGGAGGAGACTCAAACGCCTTCACCCTCAAGACCTCCTGAACCGGGTCTTGACATAAATACCTCCTACTAAAATTTAGACAATCTCCCCAGTATCACCCCTTTAACCTCACCCTTATAAGTTATATTTAATTCATTGTTATGTTCTATCATAAATTATTTTGTTATTTTTAGTTTAATTTGTAAGGTAGCAGCACACTTATATTTTGTTAAAAAAATTTCATTTTCAAGTTAAACAAGTAAGAGGTTCTAGTCGGGAGCTCCCGACTAGGGGATACCCTACCCTTCTGAACCCTCTTATTCAAACACCAAATGCAGCTCGCGCTAATAGATAGAGAGTAGCGGGGAGGTGGTGATAGGTATAAAACTAAAGATACTTGATATATATATACTATTCTAGAAGCTGCATGTCAAGTTTGGTGACTCTAGCTCTTATTATTTACCAAAATTGCTTAATAAACAGGATTTCGATATACATTTTTATCGATTACTTGAAAACGGAGTAAGTTATCGATTATCGGAAACAAACTCGATCTGCGCGGGCACCTGGAGGACCTACAGCTAAAAATAAAAGTCTCTAGCTCTTATAGGTTCTGAGATCCTTGCGTTCATACATAGGGACGGACGGACAGACGGACGGACAGACAGACGGACATGGCTAGATCGACTCGGCTATTGATGCAGATCAAGAATATATATACTTTATGGGGTCGGAGATGCTTCCTTCTGCCTGTTACATACATTTGCACTTTGCACAAATACAATATATATAATATATAAAATACCCTTTTTACCCATTTTGAATGGGTTCAGGGTATAAAAAGCCGACGACAACGGCGCCCCTTTCGGGTATGCAATTAAATTTTTCGGCTGCTGAAATTTCTTGTCGATTTTCTGAGCATTTCTGTTCAGTCAACTAGCTAGCTTGGTTAAGCATTACATGGCAGTCTTTAGGGATATGTTCGAGTTAATTGCACAGGAATACATAATAATGTTAGGCAATAGCTTAAAGCTCATAAGAATGTGCATTTTAAAAATGTTCTTATTAATAATTTAATTACCGTTTTAATGTCCTTTGGTCTGCTTGTAGCTCAAATCCCTATAAGTTTTCCTCCGAAAAATTTCCACTGACCTATGACCAATTTTCTGTATGCGGTAATTAATTATTTACACACGGCATGTGGTTGTGTGTGTTTGTGTTGGTTTATTCGTGTGCGTGTGTGTGTGTGGCATGTGTTGATTTCTCTGCTTCTTACGTTGCGTGCTTCTTGCGTGTTGAGGTTCAGTTGTAAATGCACGTGAATGTACTAAAAACTAAGCTTCGCTCGAGGGTTGCCACAGTTAAAGCGCCTGTAAATAGATAAACAAAAAATAGTTTTTATTCAAAATAATTCAACGTTTGAAGATTTGTCATTTATGATACATATGTAGACGTATTTAAAGCTGATGCGAGGGTAGTTTAATGACATGGTCGGTTTAAAGGCTGCAGAAAAAGCACTTTTCGAACTGCTCTCGGCATATGCACACGCATACACATGCATGCTCCAGCCTTTTGATGACAAACGCACTCACGCACACACACACTCACATCTTAAATGGGCGACCACAAGTAAAACAACGGCAACAACAAGAGGAGAGCAACGAGCTGCCGGCAAACAGCAAATGGCAACCAAAACGCAAACCAAAAGCAGACGCCGCCAACAAGAAGAGCCGCGGGGCGTAGACTATGAGATTGGGAGGTGAAGAAGTCGCCTAGAGCGAGAGAGAACAAGAGCGCTGCCAAAGGAGCCACAAAAATTTGGTTTGCGTTTGATTCTTCGTCGCATAAGCAGCAGAGCCTGTTAGCAACAACAACAACTATAACAACATGAACGCGCAGCACTAAAGCAGCGACGCGACGCAGCTTTGGGCAGAGGCTGATGCTTGTTGGCAAAGCCTCGTGGTTTTCATAATTGAGGTCGCTCTTTTACGCTCTTGCTCCCTCTCTTTCTCGCTCTCTTTCTTTACTGTTTGTACTGCGTGTATGTGTAACTATTAATGGAGTGCAGCGGTAACTGGATGCCGTGCGGTCCTGTCCTGTGGAGGGGAGGGAGGGGAGGGGGTCAAGGGACAGGTCACATGAGTCGTCGTCGGGTGTGCGGTGCGTTAATTAAGTTTAAATATTTGTTTTCTGACTTGTGTGTTGAAAATGTCAAAAGGCAGGCGCCACCTCAATACGCGGAGGGGCTTGCCGCTTGGACAGTGGGCGTGACCAGCAAAACTTTTAGCATTATAAACGTATCACAAATATATCAGCTTGCATATAGATTACCAACACATTTCTCCCTCTCTCTCTCTCTCGTTTGCCATACAGCACAATGACGTACTCTCTGATGACACTGGACATCTCGGGCAACAAGATGCAGCAGCTGCCACTGGAGGCACTGCAGAGATTGCACTCGCTGACGCGACTCGTGGCGCAACGGTAAGTGGATTGACTCCAATTTCTCTTGTCACGACTGGGCGTGGCAAAATGGGAGGCGCCTTTAAGTGGTGAAATGTACAGAGAGAAACTAGGTTTAAGTTCCACAGAAAGAAATCTAGTACTAATTGTAATATAGTTAAGGCAGCTTATATTATGATATATACTCTATATATATTCTAAGTTCTAATATATCTTGGCCTAGCTGCAACAATAATAATAAATATATAACAATTTATCGATTCTGTTATATGATCGCTTCATATGATACATTGGGTATTGATTGTAATGTGATTAGTTTATTTATTTATTTGATTTATAGCCTGGTGGTCTAGTTATCGATTATCGGAAAAAGAAACTCGTACTGATCGGGCACTGGGAGGACTTTTGACAAAATGTCAGGTCCCTAGCTCTTAAAGGGTTGTGGGACAAACGCTTTTATACATACGGACAGACGGGGGAAGGGCGGAGAGACAGACAGCTATCGAAGCTGACCAAGAATATAAATATACTTTATGGGGTGGCGGAAATGCTTCCTTCTGCTTGTGATATACCTTTGCACAAAACCAATGTATTCTTTTTAACCATAGATAAACAAGCTATCCTGTATTAACAATATGTTCGGAAAATCAAGACTTGTTTTCTCCAAAAATATCTAAGGATTATCAAATTGATACATATAGGAATACACATGCATTATGAAACATACAAAAAACTAAGAGGAGATTCTTGAAGAGAGAAATATCTCAGAAAATCTTGTTAAGTTAAATTGAAAGAGTTGTACGCATCAAGTTAGTTAGATCCCTGCATATCTTTCTCATTAGTTCAATACAATGTCTCGCTTTCATTTCTTTGATAGGAATCACATAACCAGCTTGGAGGGCAACTGGGAGGCACAGCACGATACGCTGCGTTCACTTCATCTGTCCGGGAACGACATTACGGAAGTGGCGCCAGGTGGTGCTCAGGATTTGCTTGCCAGTCCTGGCGATAACAGCTCACAACCGAGCAGCTTGACTGCGATGCAGAGTCGGCTGGATGGCAGCAATACGTTGCATGCTGCCAATCCTGGTGCTGAACGGGCGGGCGGCCGTCCCTTTGAGCAGCTGCAGAAGCTGCTTTGGCTGGACTTGTCCAACAATCGCATAACCCATGTGGCGGCCAACTATTTGCCGCGCTCGCTGGTGACCATGGATCTGTCCAGCAATTTGTTGAGCGTCTTCCCCCAGCAGCTGTTCGAGCAGCTGCCGGAACTGCGTATTGTCAGTCTGCGGGACAATCTGCTGCGCAGCGTCCAGTGGAAAGAGCTGCAGTTGCGTCCGCTGCGCATGCATCTGGAGAAGCTGGATCTGGGTCAGAATTGCATTGAGCACCTGGAATCGGATTACTTTCAGCAGAACTACTCGGATGTGCACATACGTGCGCTCAACATGGAGCAGAACTATGTTGGACAGCTGCCGGCGGAGGTCTTTAAGGACACGGGCATTGTGCATCTTGTGCTGGCTTTTAATGCCATCAGCCGAGTGCATCCGGCTGCATTTGAGGGCCTGACGGATACGCTGGAATACTTGGATTTGGAACGCAATCACCTGACCACTGTGCCGGTGGCAATATCCACACTGCATCGCCTAAGATATTTGTATCTCACTTCCAATCAGATCGATCAGCTAACCAACTTGCCCACATTTACGGAGAATCTGAAAGTCTTGAGCCTGAGCGGCAATAATTTTACAATGATACCCGTTCTGGGCTTGAAGAACTACACACAGCTGTCCTATCTGAATATGGGCTACAACTCCATAGCCGATATACCCGAGGGCATCTTTGCCGTGGACGGTTGGGGCGCCAACCTGCAGACTATTCTGCTGCGGAACAATAAGATAACGCATCTGCATCTGGGCTCGTTTGCGGGCCTGGAGCAAATACAGGAGATTAGCCTGAGCTTTAATGATATAACCATACATCATCCTTTGGTCTTTGAGAATGTTTCGCATACGCTGAAAATACTGGAACTCTCGTTTGCTGTGTTTCCGGCCAGAAGCTTGGAATCCCTGGATCCGCTGGATGCCCTGTTGCCGCTTTCGCAGCTGATCTGGTTGGGCCTGGACAATAACAATCTGAAGAGCATTTCTAATGAGTCGTTTGCGCAAATGCGCGAGCTAAGCTACATCAATCTGAGCTTCAATCAGCTAAAAGCACTGCCACGCGGTCTTTTCCTGCCAGATGCGCACAGCCATCTGGTGGAGATTGAGCTCTCCTACAATGCCTTGGAGCGCTTGGAGCCGCAAACCTTTCACAATCTGGGTGACTTGCAGACGCTTAATCTGCAGTCGAATCGTCTGCGCAGCATTGCCCGTCATGCCTTTCACAATCTCGAGTTCCTACGCTATATAGATCTATCGTACAATCGCCTGATCAACATATCCCATGCTGCTTTTACCGTGCTGCCAAATCTGGCTGCACTGGATCTCATGCATAATCAGCTGTGTGCCATATCCTTGAAGTCCTTTCACTATGTCTCGAACGCGACAACTCCGCTGCGCCTCAATCTTAGCCACAATCACATCTCGAGCTTCGATGACGAACTGAGCAGCTATATGTATATATATCAGCTGGACATTAGTCACAATCATGTGGCCAAGTCGGATAGCTTTGTCAATCTGGCCAATACGCTGCGCTTCCTGAATTTGGCACACAACGCTTTGGGCGCTCTGCAAAGTCACGCGTTTGGGGACTTGGAATTCCTGGAGATTCTGAATCTGTCCCACAACAATCTCAGCTCGCTGCGTCGCCGCAGCTTTCAGGGTCTGAACAGCCTGCAGGAGCTGGATCTCAGCCACAATCAGCTGGATCAGCTGCAGGTGGAGCAATTCTCAAATCTGCGCAAGCTGCGAATTCTGCGCATCTGCTCGAATCGATTGCGCGCTTTGCCGCGCGAGGTGTTCATGAACACGCGCCTGGAGTTTCTGGACATATCCGACAATCAGCTGAGCGTTTGGCCCGTGCCGGCATTTACGGACATCGGCTTCACACTGAGATCCATTCAGATGTCGCGCAACAATCTGGAATATCTGGACGCTTCCATGTTCGTCAACTCACAGTTCCTCTACGACATAAGTCTGGCTCGCAATCGCATTACTATACTTCCGGATAACACCTTTAGCTTCCTCAACAATCTGACCAATCTGGATCTATCCGAGAATCCGCTAGTTACCACCAATTTGCGTGAGGTCTTCGTGCACACGCCTCGTGTACGCAAACTAATCCTTCATCACATGGGTCTCTATGTGCTGCCCACACTGAAGCTGCCCCTGCTCTCCTACCTGGACGTCAGCGGCAATTATCTGCAGGAGTTGTCGCCGCTGGGTGGACTGCGGCATCTGCGCTACGTCAATATTTCCCACAATAAGCTCATCAATGCCAGCTGCGCTGTGGAGCATTTGCCACCTTCTGTAAGGGTTCTGGACCTGGCGCACAATCCCCTGCGTCGCATCACTATGCACGATCTGTTGAGCCTGCGCCATCTGTCGGAGCTAAATCTGCTCGACGTTAAGGTGGCCAATCCGCAGGCCTTCTCCAAGCTGCGCTCGTTACGAAAACTCCATGCCAGCTCGCATGCAAATCTGGGCGATTTGGTGGCACGCCTGCCTGGCCTGCAGGAGCTGCGCGTGCACTGCCTGGAGCCCAATATTGGGGGTCAGTTGCTGGCCAAGCTGGCCAACAATACGAAGCTCCAGCTGCTGGAGCTGTACGGCGGCAATGTGCAGACCATATCACCCGATGTCTTCACTGGACTCTCGCGCAGTCAGCGGCTGAAGGTGAAAATCTCCCATACGCGCATCTCGGATCTGCCGCCGGGCATTTTCTATACGCTGCGCGAGGTGCCCCACCTATCCATTGATATCTCGCATAATCGCATCAATGCATTGGCCGCCGACAGCTTCTACCCCAACAAGAGCTACTGGGATGCGGTGGGCACGCGCAGCATTATGGGCGGTCTCATAACCTCGCACAATCCGCTGGAATGCGAGTGCGGTCTGGTCTGGTTCGGACATTGGCTGCGTCGCTGGCTGCGCGAATCGGCGCAGATCAAAGTCATACAAAAGGATGACCTCAAGCGTATGGTGCAGGTGCGTCTTAACAAACCAATTAGTATTTTTCCATTCAATTACTCAACCGTTATCTTTAATCTTGGTTTATTTTTTTTTTGCGAAAGTTGCCCCTATCGGTTGCCGATATGCGCGTAAGCTTTTTTATTGTTTCTATGTAATTTAAGAATTATCCCAAACAAATATTTCAGAAATAAATATAGCCTTTTGGTAAAGCTATAAGATTACCGATAATTCGAAAATCTAGTCGATCAATATCTACAGCTCCCTTAAATATAACCCAAAGATGCAAAAATATTTAAAGAACAAAAGCAATTTCGAGATACAAAAGTATATGCCAAAGAAAGAAGTATCTGTGAGTTATAAATGTATCTCAGTGATTGCAAAAGAAGTAAACAAATTTAGTGAAAGGGTTAATTTATCTTACAGAAGGATTTGTATCTAATAGATGGTATTGCACCTTACAAATTTAATTCTCAAAAATTTTACAATCCCACATGCAATTTGTAATCGTACAGATACTGTCTTATCTCACATATACTGTTATCTTAATTCGCAAATATTATTGTATCTCACAGATACTTCTGTATCTCACAGATACTTTTGTATCTCACAGATACTTATGTAGCTTACAATGACCATTATGAAGCTAACAGGTACCTTTCTAGCTTACAAATATTGTTTGTCTCAAAGACAATTTAGTATCTTACGGATACTTTTGTATCTTATTGAAATTTTCGTATCTTACAGATACTTTTCTATTTTACAGACATTTTCGTATCTTACTGATACTTACGAATGTTACAGATAGTAATATACCCCATTTATGACCCAGTTTTTGTATCTATCGACTAATAAAATGTATCTAAGGCGCTTGTTTATATCCATCTTAAACTTCTTACCTCTTTAAACAGCGTGCGCGAGCCAACACCTGCCACGATACCGCATCGGGGCGCCATCTGCCCATACTGGAGATTTTTCCCGAGGATCTGCTCTGCCAGGCCAGCGCCTTGAGCAGCTCCGGTCAGCGCATCTTTCTGCTATCCTTTGCGGCGGCGTTAACGCTGCCTCTGTTCACCATATCCCTTTGATGTTGGCTCTAGTAGCTGCTGCAACTGGCGAACTGAGATGTCTGCCTGTTGAATAACGATAAGATATATGTATGATATTTGTATATAAAGTTGAACATAATATATATATATATATATATATATATATATATATATTAATAAATATATATGTACTAAACGTAGCCAGAGTTTTGGCAG
The DNA here is from genome assembly GCA_035045725.1 of Drosophila ezoana. NCBI lineage: Eukaryota > Metazoa > Arthropoda > Insecta > Diptera > Drosophilidae > Drosophila > Drosophila ezoana. The sequence continues at coordinate 3,102,581 of JAWNOU010000005.1, read as the reverse complement.
CACTTGGAATTAGCTAATGAACCCAAACAATAACGAAAAAAAAAATAGAGAAAAAATAAACAGCAAATCGGTTTATGTCCACTCGTAATGTGTAAGTTTTATATATGCATATATAATATGTAAAAGTATATATTTACGGAAGATACACACATATATAAAGTAGGACTCTAAAAGACTGCGGCACGTTGTCGCAGTCTTTCAGCGCCAAGCGGTTGGGAGTTTTCATTACAAATATAAATACTATTAGAATTGTTATTCAAATTATTATTCATTTATTCATTCCTTTTTTGGACTTAATATATTGGCTAATAACATCATCTTAGCGGCTGAGTAAACTATTTTCGACACTAATTAGTGTTCACAGCTGTTCCGTATTATCATTTATATTGTTTATCATGCGATACTCTTGATTTAGCAATCATTTTTCATAAAATCATTTATTTAACTACCATCAAAAGACCATTAGGTTATTTAAGTGCAGACGCTACACACCCTGTCCGCTTAGCGCTGAGTCTTGGCCAACTTAATGGTAATTAATACAATCGATTACATAAAATCACAAGCACATTAACACACACACACACACACACTCACACACATATACAAGCGGATATATGTTGATTCCTAATAAGTGACAAGGACACAAACATCATACTTATTTATAGACACACCCACACACACACACACAATTAGAGCGTAGTTAATAAACACTTTTGCATCTATAGATTTAATAGACAATTAAGTTGTTAATAATAGTATATATGAGGTACATATATATATGATATATATATATGTGAGTAATTTTAAAAGCTGAAACCGATTCTAGATACAAGTATGGAATACAACTTAGCAGCAAGGCCAATAAGTAAATGATAAATAAATAAATCTATATTAAATAATTTTAAAAAAATATAACTAAATATATGAATATTTAAAGATACGAATATGAACATAAACGATCAATTGGATAGCAATTACAATGGTTTTTTAATGAACGTAGAAAAAAGCGCTACATTGCACACTTATCACTTAAAAAAAAAATTTAAATTGAAAAAAAAGAACAACCAAAAAAACGATGACTACTAGAGGTTTACGAACTTTGGCGGCAGTCAATTTTTAACACACATATAAGTACATATCAGTTTTGGCAAAAGTATTATAATAAAGCATAATGAAAAGCGTAAACATTTACAGAGTGCACACACACACACACACACACTCAGACACATACGCGACAACAATATGAATACCAATTAAATGGCATAAATTATCAAACACAATTTTCCAACCACTTTTTCTGTTGCTCTTGTTTTTGTTAATTGTTTTTCAAAATAAAATCACTTTTTTGTTGTGTTTTTTCGTTACAACAATGACAATCGTGATACTAATTGTAGTTGTTTACACGACGATGATGCAAATGCACAAGTATAATAATAATAATAATAATAATAATAATATTAAACAAAAAGAACTAAATAAACGATTCACTGAGAGAACAAATGAATAAATTAATTAAAATAACCGAAACGAAGACCCACGAGATTTTGTGGTGCGGGTTCGATTCGGGTTCGACTGCTGCTGGTCATGAAACATCGCTTTTTTTGTTCCTTTAAGCAGGCATTTTCTTTTTGGATTTTTGCCATTTTTGTGAAAACATTTTTATTATTAAAATATCATATTGTAAATACATGAATATATAGCGACAGCGCATATTACAAATATTATGGCATTGCATTGTGTTCTATTTTTTCTATCAGTCCTATTATGCCCAACAGCAAAAGCAAAATTAAAGTAGTGGAAATTACACAAAAAAAAAAGGAAGAAAATGACAAAAAAAAATGAAAAACAAAAACCATATCAATACAAATGAAATTGAATAAAAAATAAATAAAAATGCTAGAAATATTAACACTGTGTGTTTTGGATAATGGAAAACGCCAACAAAGGTATTTTAATTAAAATAGATTTGATAGAGCTGCCCCACCTCCCCCTCCCAACACTGCTCACTGTAAGTAACTACAACCCCTTTCGGTTCAACCGAAAATCCCAAATACCTTCGTTTAGCTGAGCGCTTACGTGTTTTAAATAACAAACACAATGCGCTAAACGGAGCAAATGGGTAGACCGCACACACACACACACACACATAGAGAGAGAGAGGGACACGCCTCCTCTGATTAAAGACTGCGACTGCGGCAAGCCGCAGACATTAGCCCCTCCCCTCCCCAGTCAGGAGCAGCTAGTCGACTCCTTAGCAGCTGCTTGGGTTCAGGTTGCGACCCTTTTATACATACATTTTAGTGTTTTGGCCAATGTAACTTGATAATAACGCGAGCAGCCCGCAAAGCCAACAGCCAAATAAACTGGCTAAAATTATGTGAGAGACGCGCGCACGCCACGCAGTGCCCCTGCCCAGTACCGCCCACCACCCCCCTCACCAAACGACGGTCAGACCCTTGGCCATGCTGGCAGGCCATAGCCATAATTGGATTATCGGCACGCTGAAGAGCTCTGACGAGTGCTCTACTTGTGCACTAGATGCACTTGGCTTGGCTCTGATATCCTGGCTAAAATAAAAGTAAAAGTGCGAGATACCCTAAAGTGCTTCAGTTGAGTGCGAGGACTAAGGGGCGCGGCGGTAATGTAGCTACACACAGACACGCACACACACTCTGTGTGTAAATGTACATGTAATCGGAAGTCTTAGAGCTTAATGTGGACTTTCTTTTTCAAGCAGTTGCCGCAGCACTTTTTCGGGCAATCCCGTTTCGCGATCTGCCAAATTTCACATCCTTGTCAAAACAAAAGCTGAATCTTTCCAAGATTGGGCTTAATTTAGCCGTTATAGCCATTTTAAGTCTTATCAAATATAATTTTCATTAATACAGGGATGCACAACTTTTAACAGTAAAATTTGACACTATTAGTTTGAAAATTCCACAATTACACTTTTAAAATTTAAAAAAAAAATTAATTAACAGCCAAATTGACTACGGAACATAAACCCATAAAAAAATTGGCACACAGAAATTACAGCAGGCAACATCAATAAAAATTCGCGAGAGCGCGAGAGTAAAGTAGATAATGCACAAGCAACTACGCATATGTAAGTATGTATGCATGGATAGTGTACAAGCGAACACACACACAAACAAGTGCATGCGAAGAGAGAGAGTCGCCAAATATAATAATGTTTTTATATGTATGTCTGCTTGTCCATTATTTACTTATACTTTGCGCTCAGGCGAATTTTTGTGTTGCTTATCGCTCCAAATATGACTTGCTCCAATTTCTGTGCGCCAATTTAACTCCCTAAGAGTTTGACCCCAGGCTAAATTGCACCTTAAAGCAGACCGAATATTCTGCACAGTCTCAAGTTTTCACCAGCTGATTATAAGAAATTATTATAAATATTAAATGGGCTCTTACTGAGCAAGATTAACACAAAATCGCCCACTGAGTGATAGCTTCTACAAGTAAACAAAACAAACAGTTTTATATTAGATATAAAGGGCAGTTAATAACAATATTTAAAGTAACATTTGTGTATGCAACAGATTCAATAGTCCGCCACGTTTTTTATAGGTATATCTGGCCAAGATAGAACCTTCTTAAAATAATATAAGCAAATAGAAATTATTAGCTTGCGGTTCGAGCCCTGCTTAAAAGTGAAATTTTTCACTGGGGTTAAACTAAAACCGAATTCAGTTGCGAGTGCGCAAAGTTATGCAGATAATGCACTGGCAGACATACATATACATATGTATATATATTTGGTGACTCGCTTGTTTGTGTGTGTTTGTGTGTGTGTGTTTGCCAGTGCATTACATCTGCATCTACCTTTGACTCGCGATCTTTCGAACTTTTATGATGCTTTTCGCTTTCAACAACAATTAGTCTTGTGATCAATGGCTTGCTATATGCTCTGTACAGCTTTGTAAGGTAAGTCCCAGTAGGAAATAACACTATTAAAGTGCCTCAAGATTAGACACAGCCGCAAATTGGTAATTGCTGGTTGGTTAAACAATTTTAAAGAAGTCAATTTCGGATATAAATGTCTGTTACCTTGACATTTTTAATTTATGTCAACTATATTGTATATGAAGTTTCGTGTTTGTCTTTTTTTAAAGCTATAATTAACTATACATATGCGTGAAAAGATAATGCGCACACAAACACATTAACATACGAATTCAAAGGGAATCGCCAATATGGATATATGCATGTCTGCTTGTGCATTATCTTCTTATGCATTGCGCACTCGCAACTGAAATCTGTTTCATTTTGACCACAGTGAGAAATTTAACATGCGATGGCAAATACACACACAAACAAGTTCATGTAGAGGAAGTCGATAAATATGTTTGTATATGTGTATGTTTGCTTGCGCAGCGAATTCATACGAATTTTTGTCCGCTTTGCGCACTCGCAACCGAATTCTGTTTTAGTTTGACCCCAGTGATAAATTATAAATTTAAGAAGGGGTCACATTCTGCACAGCCGCAAGCTGGTTTAGTTGTACTTTATTAAAAGAAGGTCTGGGAATTACTTCTAGCAATGCTACACATATGGGCTTGCATCACAAGCTCAGACAACTAGCAGATGACATTTTGTAGCTGGTCAAAATGTGACTTGTAGTCCTGCTGAAATGTGCAATTTATCACAGGGGTTAAACTTACAGAGAATTAAGTTGCCAGTGCGCTAGGGAGAGGACAAAAAATGGGTGCTCAGAAATTCCAGGATGTCACATCTAAAGCGATTGGCAACCAAAAATCGTATGAGCGCGATGGATAAGTATACAATGCACAAACTGACATACATATAAATACTTACATTTGGCGACTCTCTCCCCGCATGCATTTAGTATACGTGTGTGCTTGCCTGTGCATTATCCATTCATAAATGTGTATGTGTAGTTGCTTGTGCTTTATCTACCTTTGGCTCGCGCTCAGTCGAATTTTAATTGATGCCTCATAACTCATAACTCCGAACAAGACTTGTTCAATTTTCTGTACGCCCATTTTTTTTTCTCCACTTTGTGCACTCACAATTTTATTCTCTGTTAGTTTGACCCCAGTGGTAAATTTCACATCTAGGCAGGCAGTTTTTGCATAGCATGTAGCATTAAAACTCTTATTTTTCAGAATACAATATCAATGCTAAATAAGGAACACAATAAAAGAAAGTTTTTTTGAGAGAATATGAAATTTTAATACATATTTCAAACTAAAACTAAAAACGTTTTCGTAACGTAACTGTGTTCCCTGGAAACAGTTTGTTTGTTGAAACGAAGTTTAATCTTCAAATTTTGTTATATTTGGCTTTTAAGCCAAAATGCATTTTTTCCTTGGATATTAGAGCATCGCTTTTTTTTTTTTTGTTTGATTAATGACTATGTATACAAGAAAGAAATTGTTTCACATTTTAAGTTCTTTTTAAAACTTTTAAAATCCCATAAATCCCATAAATTTAATAATTATGATCCTGGTATATTTGATTAACTCCTTTTTTTATATATTACAGCGCAAATTTGCAGTAAATTTCTGGCAGTGTATCCCGTATATGCAGGCTAACTGAAGCCTTTCAGCGCTTTTGGGGCTTTCCCAGTGCCTGCGGCAATGGAAATGCCACTTGGTGCTGTTGCTCGAGTGGCTCGAGTTGCTCGAGTTGCCTGGTGGTGCCGAATGGTGCTGCATGTTGTGTAGTCGTATGTGTTTGACCCTTTCCCCGTGCCGGAGATTGCATGTCGATGCGACTTAATTGCATTTCAGACAGCGCTGCCAACGAGCCGTTTGCCGTTTGCCGTTGGCTGTTGGTCGTGTTGAGCGGAAGGAAACGCCGCTAAGTACAAGTTGTCGGTACGGAGGCAGTTGCCTGGGAGCAGCTACTGGGCCAGTTGCTGCCATGTAATGGAACGCGGCATTGTTTAGCCAACGGCTCAAGGCGAGCGAAATCGAAAGCGAAGACAAAGGAATTCTCTGGCAGCAAAATGTTGCAGTTTAATGGCCACAAAGGAGCTGCAACACGTCCGAGTCGGGCAAAAAACTTAAACGCTAAGTTTACGTTCACCTTCGCACTGACACGACACACACGACAGCTGGCTGGGGTCTGTGGGCTGTGGGCGTGGCTGGTGTTGGGTCTGCGTTAGTCTATGCTGCACTCGCAACGCCTGTCACAGCTACAGTCAAATCCAAATACACCCAATTTGCGCAGAACTCGCCACCATTCACCGCCATTCACCATTACTAATGCAGATGCCAACTATCAGCAGTGGCAACAACAGCAGCAACAACAGCAGCAGTAAGGTCTGCAGCTAGGTATGTGGCAGAAATGGCAAAAACCGCCGACAAATCTGCTGCATTGCCACTGTCCAGAAGGGGACTCTGGGACGAACGACTGTAGGTATGGCCAGGAAGAGGGGTGTGTGGGGGGGTCTGGCTGAACGGACGGAGAGCAGCCCATCGAGCCGGCGGGCAAACTAACAGAGTGCTTATTTTAACGAAGTTACAACAACTTTAGCAATACAAACAGTAATGCCAGGCAGATTCACACTCGGCACAACAGACACACACACACACACACACAAACACACACACACACACCAATGCACACACCAATCTACCATATACAAATTGTAAAATCGCAGTGCTTCGAAAAATACACATCAAGAGCAGAGCGCACAACGAATTTTAAATGCTCTTCAATCATATTTCAATTAGAACGTTAATGTATGATAGTTATAATAATAGTAATAATATTAATTGTAATAATAATAATTTTAATTATAACAATTATAATTATATAAATAAAAAGAATTGTAATAACAATATTAAATATTAATAATAATAACAGTTTTAATAATAATATATATTATAATATTATATGGGAAAACTCTTCAAGTCTTCTTTGAATTACAAATTGTAGAGAGCATTGATGAACAAATATATGCGAAGTTAAATTTTGCAATTTCTGCTTACAAGGATCTACGGCATAATTTAAAATAAAATATTTTAATGAACTTTTAGAATAAGCAACTAGAAATACAAAAAAAATTAAATTTTGATAACAAACTTTTTAATTTGCAGTTATAAATTGGTGAGGAATACTTTCATACAAAAAGAAAAAATATTTCATTAAAAGAAAAAAATATACACATATGTATATATACATATAAATTTATAATATATAATACCAAATGTAAAGGATGTAAGGCATGCGTTTTTAAAATGTACGATAATTTCCAGTCCAAATGGGCTGGTTATCAGAATTAAAAGTAGATCTTAAGTTATCTAGCAATCGAAATGAATTTATGTTTTATTTTGATTATTATTAAACTAAAAAATTCTTCAAAAAGGAAACATAAAATATGTGTTTACTAATTGAACGAAATTATATTAATTTTATTTGGGACTTGTCAGAAGTTATTGATTATCTTTATGAACAGGACAGGAAAGTAATAATACCCCAGCCAAATAAATTCATATAGCCAAAATCGCAGTGTGCTTGAAGCTGCTGCTCAGTTGCTGCAACGTCTGTACAACTACTGGCTACAGAGGGCCGCTTGGAGGAGTGAATAGTGGTAAAAGGGGATGAGTATGGGTGAAGGGGAGGGGGTGGGTCAAAGCTTGGGTTCTGTGCGCCACTAGAAACTTTACGACATGCAAAAATTGTGAGCAGAGAGCGGATATAATTGTCGGTCTTCTCGTAACTTTGCCGTGGGGAGTAGATTAGTTGATTTGTACGTGCACACATACACTCCACTACTACACACACACAAATACCAATGCACACACACACACACTCAGTCGCATACACTCACACATAGTGGTCCAATGGTTTTCGCATATAACAAACCTACGTTGGCGGCGTCGAGTAAAACGAATCCTTTTAACCAAATGATATGCGCTGAACAATTGTTCCCAGCTGCAGTTAGCAAGTGTGTGTGTGTGTGTGTGTGCGAGTGTGTGCTGGTGTGTGTTTGGCCAAATGTGTAATGTGGGGCAGTAAGCAATAGTTTGTTGTTGCTGCCGCTGTACTGGGCATTTGCTAACTTTCTACCACATCGCAATTTAATTTTATAGTCGAAAACACACAGCGGCCGCCTCTGTGGCTCAGCGGTTGCTGCAACTGCCACAGCTACTGCAGCTGCAGCCGTTGGTCTGCTGTAGTCCATAAAAATATAAAGTTCAACGTTTGTCGAGTTTAGCAGTTACAGCTTTTCCACCTGCGGCCCCTCCCCCCCACGGCCACCTTAAGCGTCTACATATCTGATTTATGGACAGTTCTTGGCTAAGCAAATCAAAAACTAAATCATAAACGATTAGCCCACTGGTCGACTACACTGATTAAAACAAATAGACGACCCACTCGCAGTCCTTGTCGTTATTTCCGCCCACCCTTACTACTATCTATCCTATTAGCTGCCACCCTCAGGGCTCCGCCCAGCTCAAATCAGTTGCTAAGCGCATACATGACTGAGCAATGCAGATGAAGAGTTCAACAGCTGAAGAGCTTCTAGCTCAGGCATGTGTGTGTGTGCTTGGGTGTGTGTGTGTGTGCTTGGGTGTGTGTGACTGTGTGCTTGTGAGTGTGTTTGGGTGGTGCACATCGCTGAGCCGCAATTCGATTTTTTAAACTAGAGCGGGAATCGGAGCAATTAATTTAAGGGAATGCAGAGAGCTCATGTTATTAAATGATTAGATCATGAAAAGTCAATTGGAAATGCACGAATGCGTTCGAGTGCATACGACTGACCAGTGTTGTAAGTGTTATTAATTTTCAACTTGTGTAAATGCAGCCCTTCAAAACTATAAATATATTTCCCATTGGAATTCACAACGTATCCAATAGGGATAAAGACATTCTAGAGTGCAAGAGGAGCAAATACTATCCTTGCCATTCTAATATACCTTCATATATCCACATATCTATGTCTATATCTATATCTATATCTATATCTATATCTATATCTATATCTATATCTATATCTATATCTATATCTATATCTATATCTATATCTATATCTATATCTATATCTATATCTATATCTATATCTATATCTATATCTATATCTATATCTATATCTATATCTATATCTATATCTATATCTATATCTATATCTATATCTATATCTATATCTATATCTATATCTATATCTATATCTATATCTATATCTATATCTATATCTATATCTATATCTATATCTATATCTATATCTATATCTATATCTATATCTATATCTATATCTATATCTATATCTATATCTATATCTATATCTATATCTATATCTATATCTATATCTATATCTATATCTATATCTATATCTATATCTATATCTATATCTATATCTATATCTATATCTATATCTATATCTATATCTATATCTATATCTATATCTATATCTATATCTATATCTATATCTATATCTATATCTATATCTATATCTATATCTATATCTATATCTATATCTATATCTATATCTATATCTATATCTATATCTATATCTATATCTATATCTATATCTATATCTATATCTATATCTATATCTATATCTATATCTATATCTATATCTATATCTATATCTATATCTATATCTATATCTATATCTATATCTATATCTATATCTATATCTATATCTATATCTATATCTATATCTATATCTATATCTATATCTATATCTATATCTATATCTATATCTATATCTATATCTATATCTATATCTATATCTATATCTATATCTATATCTATATCTATATCTATATCTATATCTATATCTATATCTATATCTATATCTATATCTATATCTATATCTATATCTATATTATTATTATTATATTAACGAATGTGTGCTTCATATCGGAAACTGTTGAAGGGGTTTGCTTTAAGATGGCTTACCGAAAAATGCATCATTAATAATTAGCATAATTTATGGTAGTTCAGTTGCTAGTCTACCTTTAGTTAACAGTCAATCTGCCCGCAGCCCCTCGTTCGCATTGTGTTTGTGTTGCTGCCCGCTTTTGTCACTGGCGTGGTTCCGAGTGCGTCCTCAGTGACTCCGGAGTTGCCATGGCCACTGATATATGACGTTGCCTGCTTGAATTTGCGAACTAATCAAGTGCAGTGCCCAGATATGCCCATGCCCTTAAAGTAGGAATCGCTTGGAACCCGTAAGCCAACCGACCGCCCAATCATCTATCCATATTGCCCCACTCTATGCTAACGTTGCGGCCATTTCAATTTTGGAGCGCTTTCTAGGTAAAGCAGCAAACAGCAATAAACCGAATCCGACTACGGATGCGAAAGTAAGTAAGTCCCGTGCTTTGTATCAATATGTACCCCAACCCCCGTTCCCCAATCCACCAAGCAGAATGGGTGGGTGGTGTGTTTGTGCCTGGACACGCCCACCAAATGACCAACCAGCTGGCTGCTCATTGAAATGGAATCTAATCGGCTTTTGATTTTACAAGTCCTTTTCACAAAGTTTGTCGGTGGCTGCCGCTTTGCTCGATGTGTGTATTACTATACATATACATATATATATATATACATATGCACATATAGGGCCCCAACCGTGGCACGTGGTGGGGCAGCTGGTGGCGTGCGGGTTGCCATGGGGTTGCCCGAATGTCTGGCGCAGCTCGCTGCCATTTTGCACTCGGCATAAGTATGCAATATCCGTTTCCGTTCGTTACGTTTGTTACAGGCTCTAACTTGACTCCCAGCTGAGGTGTATTCATGGCGAGAGAGTGGCGGGGGGAGGGGGAGGGCATCTATGGAAACTGAAGGACTTCAATGCTATCCACTTTTGACTAGCAGGTGGCAACAAGAACATCGCTTATTGTAATAAGCATGAGTCAAAGTGCAATTTCTTTGCAAACTTTGACAGTACAGCAGATACGAGGGCCGTACCAAAAGTTATTGACTAGCCTAAGGCTCATGTTAAACAGTTATTGCTATTGAATAATATTTACATTTGTGCAATGAACGTTTGCGTATACATATTTTGCCGATATTCAGATATATATTTCTTAGGCATCTTTATTTTTAGTTACTATCGAGCAATTAATTTTGAAAAGCTTATGTATATGCCATTTGAAAGTGTCCTTTATTATTCCAAAACAAGTAAGAGGTTCTAGTCGTGAGCTCCCGACTAGGGGATACCCTGAACCCTCTTTTTCCACCACCAAATGGAGATATATATACCATACTAGAAGCTACATGTCAAGTTTGCTGACTTTAGCTCTTTTTATTTACCAAAATTGTTCAAAAAACAGGATTTTGATATCGATTTTATCGATTGCTTCGAAACGGCGCAAGTTATCGAATATCGGAGAGACTTGATCTGCTCGGGCACTAGGAGGACCTACAGCTAAATTTTCAACTCTGTAGCTCCTATAGGTTCTGAGATCCTTGCGTTCATACATACGGACGTACGGACGGACGGACAGACGGACGGACAGACAGACGGACAGACAGACAGACAGACAGACGGACATGGCTAGATCGACTTGGCTGTTGATGCTGATCAAGAATATATATACTTTATGAGGTCGGAGATGCTTCCTTCTGCCTGTTACATACATTTACATTTTGACAAAGACAATATACATTTTTTACCCATTTTCAATGGGTTCAGGGTATAAAAACATGGCAAATTTTATGTTATCTTTTGCCAAAGTAATTTTTGGAAATTTGTGAGCAACTCTCGCATAGATACAAATCTGCACATCTTTGAGATGCGCTTGCGAGGCTAAGCCTTTTGGCCTATGGCGCCCAATAATGTCCAGGAAGTGATAATATCAGAGAAGCAGAGAGAGAGAGAGAGAGTGCGTTCAAGTGTCCTCGAGACTAAGCCGCCGCCCGCTGTGCATTCAATTGGAAGGGCATTCAAACTTGGCTTCAGCTTTAAGCAGTTTCGAGTGCTTGTCGCCGGCGACGTCGTCGCTTATCGGAGCATCAAGCATTTTATTATGGTATAACCCCAGAGCTGGGCGTGTTCAGAAATCGTCGGCCTTTTTCGAGCTTGGAGCAGCAGGACGCGTCAATTGAAAAGCGGAAATTATCGTCTGTCTGGGCTTTGAATTTGCTGTTCTATCTACAGTTGATTACGTTTGCCGATTGATTTGTCAACTGTTGACCCCGCCGCGGTAAGGCCACAATGCATTGCGCTGCCCCGTTTGTGGGGCAATGGAGGCTCATTTGCCTGATGCAGCCACAAGCATAGTTAACGCAATGTTATAAAATATTTAATTGGTTTGCCATAATTACGTAAAAACATTAAAATATCTTTTATTTATGAGCGAATAACGTGGGCGTCTCCAACCCCCCCTGGAGCGTTGAGCGAGTTGAGTTGAGCTGAGTTGAGCTGAGTTCTGTTTAGTTGAGTTTAGTTTCCACTTATTTTTGTTAAACAGCAGCCGAGTTTCGGCTGGCTTCAGGGAAACGGTTTCCCAGACCCGCTGTGTGTCCCTGCCAACGGCAACCTGGGTGTCCCTCTGCCTCTGCCTCCGCTCCCTCTCCGTCTCCCTCACTCTCACTCTTTCTGTATGCATTAAACATTAATTATTTAATATGTCAGAGCAACTAGGCTAGAAGCTGGTTGCGAATGAAAATGGGTATCAACGTTTGTGGCTTGGCTTACTTTGCAGTTGAAATGGCCAAAAGGGGCGGGCCAGAAATCAAAAGCTACTTAATATCGCTTTTGTAAGCCAATTTTTGAAACGTTTTTTACATGACACAATTTTTGTTTAATTATTAACTATTTTAAAAAATAGTCAAAGATATATTAATGACAATACGCTAAAAATTGTTAACTTTACAATTTGGTATTCTACATTTCTGAGAACACCTCAGGCTTGGCTTACTTTGCCAAAATGTCTAAAAAGATCGTATTGGCAACCAAAAACAATCTAACATTATTTTTGTAAACTAAAACTTTTAACAAATCCAATCATTTTTTGAAACATAATTCACTTGCAGTTTGGTTGCCCAACTACATTTCTCACTGACAAAAGCTTTTGTTTTTTTGTGTTTGAAGATTTTAGGAGATTTGACCAAAATCACGCTTTTTATTGAATCGAGATATTTGCAACAAAAAAATTCAAATATCTGCAGAGATGTTTATGAAAATCGCTTTCTTCTCGCAGTTTTTGGATCTTTTGATCGTTTTTCGAAACAGCCTGCTTGTAAGTCTAATCTATTCTTTCATTTCGCAGTTTACTTTTGGTATGTTTTTTGGAACAACCTATATTTGAAATTCATGGCGTTTTCTGCTCACTGTTGGTTTTTGGTAGGTTTTCTGGAACAGCCCGCATGCGAGCTTTATGAGTAGTTCAAACTTAACTTAGCGTAAAGCAGCTGGGGGATTGAGAGGTGGGCGTTGCCATCAACTCAGCTAACTGTATAAATATGCACATACGACTAAGCTTTTGGCCAGCTGCTGCTGCTGCTGCTAGCCTGAACAATGACGAGCGGTATTTTTGGGCTTCTGGACATGGTGTTGCTCAGGTGCAGTCGTCCTTCTGCCGCCGTCGTCGTTGTCGTTGTCCTTCTCATCATAACCCAAACGAAACGAGGTTAATTAATGAATTGTTAATATCATTTGCGACCACACGTCGCCACATACATATCGTGTTGTCCTTAGCAGCAGCAGCAGCAGCAGCCCGGCTGCAGTCGTTCTTCTGCGGGTACACACCGTACCCCCCCTCCCCCTCCTCCTCATCCACCTGATTGCACCCCTGCTCCCTGCTCTCTGCTCTCTGCTAAACAAACAGTTGCAGCAACGATCTCTGCGCCTTGGCAGCTGCAACATAATATTATTATGTTGGCATGTGGGTGCCAGAGGAGCGGCAGCGGGTAGTTGCATTCATTTTTTTTTTTTTGTTGCTTTGCCTTTGCCAAGCGTCAGCTGCAATCCAATTTTTAGCTGAACAATGTGTGTGTGCGTGTGTGTGTGTTTGTGTGTGCGAGCGTGTGTGTAGACATGTGCTGCTAAAATAATAAAGCAACACACACAGACACACCCAGCAGTCTGTGTATGTGTTTGTGCTGCTCATTATTATTAAAATTTGTAGAATTTTTGGGTTGCAACTAAGCTGCATATAAATTCAGCTGCTTGCAGCTCTCAAAATTTTGCAACTGTTATGTTAAAGGATGCCAGCCAGGCTGCTGCTGCTTGTGCCACATCCTGCCCCAGCCCTCCCCCGGCTGCATAATTTAAAGCGCAACCGCAACTTGACAATTTGCAAGCATGTGGCAGCAGCTGCTCCTCCAGCTGGGAGTGCCAAGGAGCTCAAGATGCGGCACCAACAACAACAACTACAATTTAACCCACTTTTCGCCCATAGACATAACTCTGGTAAAAACTCAAGCGATTTGCAGAGATTATCGCTGCCATCTTCGGGCTCAAACTTCATATTTCAAGACAGAAAGAGAGAGAGAGAGAACTTTGTACTCTATGCTGATTAATGATGATAAATATTATGTCGCAAGCTGTTTACGCTAGATTTTGGTAAATGAATAACATAAATAAATAAAAGCTCTTTAAATAGTCCCAAAATATGCGAGGCTACATTTGAATTCTATAAAGTTTGTGCTTGATTTTTATATGCAATAAGCGCTTACCTTGTGAAATACGCAGCTATATTTTTTTCTAGTCCAAATGGATATAGTTCAAATTTATATGATAATGAATATGGCCCGGGGCAGACTTTGAGCAATTCGAAAACAAGTATTGTGGCAAGTTGTTGAACAAAACATGTGCCTTCAGCCGAAATCAATTTAAATTGAAATGTTTTTTAAAGGTAGACACAAATAAATAAAAATAAATAAGTAAATACAAATATTGTATTAATTTGAGAAAAACGAATAAATTAAAATAAGAAATAATTCATATTCGAACAACGAATTGATTTTGGCACTTTAATGAGACAACGGAGCAGAATGGAAGAGTGTTGTCTATTTTGAGCAGTCGTAATTGAAGATGGCCACGGCAAATATATTTATTATGCAAGAATTTTTATAAAGATTTAAGTTCTATATACCTTCCAGACATTTTTCTTACGGTTTTGCAAATATGTGAGAATAGTGAAGCTCGTGAATGCTGAGCTTGATGAGAATATTTTGGAAAACAGAATATTTTCCTATACATGAACTCATTTTTCGACTGGTTCTACCCATAGAGCTATATTAATATTATATATTGATAATATTTGGCTTATATCAGCATTGTTTAAATAGCAAATAATAGTTTGGCCAATAATTCTCGATATACAAAACAATTTTCCATACAGTAACCTACTTTTAGACCAATTGTTCACTTGGAAACTATATGATATAGGTGTCCGATCATATGTACTGCCTGGAACAGAAAGACGCACCTATAAAAAGTTTCAAGACGATAGCTTTAAAACTAAGAGACTAGATCGCATAGAAACAGACAGACGTACAGACAGACGGACAGATAGACAGAAGTCATACATGGCTGATCTGGAATATATATACTTTCTGGGCTTGACAATGGCTCCTTCAACGCGTTACACATCTCATGACAAAATTATAATATTCTCTACATTCTCTATAAAAATAGATCTGGCTAGGGTAGTAATATTGGCATCACCGCCCATCTTTTTAAAATCCTGCCCATTTCGCAACATTTTCGTTCCAATTTCAACTCAAGTCTAAACGTCTCATTGCACAAAAAGTTCGAACAATTCTAATATAATTCAAACATGTGCACAACAGTTGCTATATAATTCACAAACAGATTAATATATATTTTATTTGAACTAGTTCCACGAACTTCGAATGCATTTGTTTTAGCAATTGAATTATTTGCTTATATGTGAACCTTTAATGGCACGTGCTGGAAATATTCAGCTGACAAGGCAATTGAATTAGGCACGTGCTCTAATGGCAACCTTTAAGTTTTGGCCAAGCCAAAATAGTTAACCTTAAAGCCAGCCTAAATTATGGTAGCTGCCATTGCCTCAGCTTAAGCCATTTGTGCCTTTTGGCACTGAACAACTGGCTCCAACTCCAGCTCCGGTTCAGGCTTTGGGTTCTGCTCCAGCTCCGGCTGAGCACTATGGAGCCTTCTCGCGCCAAAGCTGAAAATCCCTCAACCATAAAATTCGCAGTCAAGCGTACAAAGCGAGACGCTGCAGGCAGGCGCAGGCAGCGCCCCTCACCCCTCCCACCGACAACTACCCACTCAGCCCACAGTACACAGCATCCACAGAATGCGGCTGCTTTAAGGCCATTAATCTTCAATGAAAGGCGTTTAATTTATTTGGTTTTAATTTAAATTTTGGCGCTACGATTTATAGGCCAAACTTTGACGTGGCCATACGAGACCAACCATTGCAATTGTTGTCATTGTTGTTGTTGCTGTTGTTGTTGTCGCTGTTGTTGTTGCCTCTGTTGTTGGCTAATTATAATGTGGAACACGCAACGCCCAGTTAAAGATACACACGGACTGTAAATAACTTATTATAATTATAATGGAAAGGGTTCGACTCTTTTGTGCCCTGTACAAACTATGCTTGGAAAAACATTAGTTTAGCCTAAGAAATCTCTTTTCTTTTTTTGAGATTTCAAGAAGTGTAAAAGAACTAGCTCAAAAGTGGTTAAGACTTTGATTCTCGACAGCTGCTAACAATTTCTGTGCAGGCAAAATATAATATAATTGAAAATAGTTAGACAATATTTAATCGCAAAAGAAATAACTTTGATATTAAAATTTGGCTGTAGACATAAAAATATATTATTCTAAAGTCATTTTTTTCTGCTTTTTGCCAATAGTTACAAAATTGTTTTTAGAATTTTTTAAATCGTGCCCAATGTGATTCGCGATTCTACAAATCTGAACAAAATGCCTTTCAAATAGAAAGTTTTTCCTTAGTCTTGATAAAATTTGCAAAAATATTTAAATAAAGTTAAAAGCTAGATATAATTGTATAATTATATAATTGATAGATAATTTTTTTAAAAGTGAAGAAAAAAGGAAAGACTTTATAAGTCGTTTAGAGAGAAGTGAAAGTGCAAGGAAAAATTCTCTTGAATTAAGATGAAGCTAGGCAGATTAGCATAATCTTCACACGTCCGTAGCTTTTAGATATTTTTAAATTAAGTCATAATAATAAACGATAGAGTTATTATTTCTAGTCATTTAATGTAGATAGGCAATTTTTTATATATCTAAGAAAGATTACAAATAAAAAACGATTTAAAAAACAAAGAAAAATATGAATGTTCATAAATATAATATTAAATTTTATTTGTTTTAGCCGAATTGTTACCTTTCTTATCGAAATAAATCTTACAACCTAATTTTTATATGATTTTTGTTGTTCAAGAAAATTGAATCTTAATTAAGTTATATGTTAAGGTTGTTATTTCTTGTTAATTAATTAATGATACTTATCCATATTTTCTTAATCAAAATAAATATTTCTTTCTATTTATATTATTTTATTTATTTTTCTTATAGCTTTAAGTTATAATTATATATGAATAGAGGGTTTCATAATTTGTCGTTCATTTAATATAAATCAGTATATCAATATTATTTCATTTATAACCCAATTGGGTTTTTCCCTTATTTTATTTTAGTCTAACTCTCATGTCTTGTTGTACTGTTTATAGAAGATTAATAGACAAATTGTTGGCCTAACCTAACTCTGAACGCGGCCCTTTTGGCCCATGTTACCCGCTGCAGAAGCATTCTATAAATAGATAACTGGCTACAATCGAGGCTGAATGCTGCACAAAAGGAAATCCGCCAGTCACTTGGCCACATTAAGCATACGCCTGTGTACATTACCATTGTGTGAGAGTGTGCGTGTGTGTGTGATTGGCCTGGCTTATTGTTAGCTTACGTTAAATATAAATATCAATTTCGCCTGGCTTGGCCTAGCCAAACACTAAATGTGAGCATGGTGCTTTGGTTCGATTACCAAATCAATTGTCAAAATAAGACCACGTTACCAACTATGTGTAAGAGAGCGAAACAGAGTGTGTGCGGGGCCAGGTAAGAGAAGTGGGGGGTGAAAGCAATGCGCCCAGCGCAAGCAATAATTGTGCCCCAAACGCGCCACAACGCCCTCAAACAAAACACAAGTTGGCGCTGCTTATCTGCTGCCTCGATTTGTTGTACAGGGGGTACGGGAGACCTCCCACAATATCGTCAGCCCCTTTGGCAGTGCTGCCAAGTTGTTGCATGCCCCTCCTACACCCTGCCGGCTGCTTCTACTCGCCACCCACATCGTTGTGGTTATAATTTTGTGGTCTTTTCCATTTTGCGGTCAACTCCAATTGGGATTTAATTTGTACTTCTTTGTTGTCGTTCGTTCGTATTTTATTGTATGCCATACCAGCTACAACAACAATAACAATACATGACAACAACAATGCGCCTTCGACGCTTGCCATCATTTTGGAGCCCCGAACTGCTACGCCTGTGGCCCGCCCCGCCCTCTGTTCGCCTCTTCAAATCTACCCCTAACAACGCGCGCGATTTTGAGTTTTGAGCCTCGAAACGAAATTCAATTTTTGTTTGCAAACGCCCCCCTATGTGAGAGTGTGTGTGTGTGTGTGGGTGTGTGGCTGTGTGTGTTGTGCTCCCTGTATATGTGGGCGTCTATGTGTGGGCGGTGTGTGGAAATGCAAACCGAGTTTATCCACTCGAACTGTTAATGGGCATTTTGTATTTTATTTAATGTGAAAAGTTTTCGTTGAATATTTTTGGCTTCGGCCTCATTGGAGGCATTGGGCTAACATTTTGGCATTTGCGCGTGCCAAGGCGAGGGGAAGGACGGGGGGTTAATATCGCAAATGCTAAATCTCAGCAAGAGGCCGCAGAAAAAGTTTTATTTTGTAATATTTTAATATTGTTGGCTTGTAATTCAAGCGATTTAATTAGCCATTAGAGTTCGGCATTGTTGTTGTTTTTCTTGATGCTGAAGATTGCCGCACTTAGAAACGAATTAGAGCAATGTTCTTTTATTTTTTTTAACTCAATTGAAATTGTGGGTGGGGAGAGCATTAGAATTGTGAGGATTATCAAGGAAATGGTTTTCATATAAAATAATATTTAAATGCTGGCGTATATAAAATGAACATAATATAACGCACGTTCGTTCTTATGGCATATTATGTAACATGTCGAGTAAAAAAGTAATCATCCCAGGTAAAAATAGCAAGGCCAAAAAACTTTCAAACGTACTTACCCATGCGTTAAAAATGCTTTAGGTATCTATTTATTGTGCATTATAAGAGAAAATCTCTAATTTAATTTTTCCTTTAGCTATTTTAGTCCATAATTAGCTTTGGTGAAAGCAGCATGTATATATATATATTCACAGCTTCTGCTTAATGAATAAAATGATGGAGCCGCAATAATAACGAGAAGGTAAGGATGTCTTAGGGAATCTGAAGATTTGATACCCTTCTAGACATTTGCCTTACGGTTTTGCAGCTATATAAAAATAGTGAAGCTTGTAAATGCTGAATTTGTTTAAAATATTTTTTACTGATTCTAACTATTGACAGCTATATAATAAAGTTATGCGATCTCGATAAGATTTGGCTTATATGTTAGCAGTATTAACTAATAGTGAATACAGAAAAAGGTCAAGATGTCTTGATAAAAAAAAAAGATTTCCATACAAGAACTTAATTAATGACATTTTGACAGAGTTTGGTCAAGATATCTGCATAAAGAAAGAAGCTTTTTTAAAGAGTGGGAGAACCTACTTTTCGACCGATCCCTCCTATTGCAGCCATATCATATAGTGGTCCAACGATAATAGGATTTTGAAAATAGGTAGGGCACATTGTGAAACTTATAAATCTCGTCTGTTGATGCTCCTCTAGAATATGCATACTTTATGAAGTCCGATCTGTCACCTCCTATTGATTACATATTTGATAGAAATATTATAATACCCCAAGTTTATAAAAATTCGTCAATTCGTCAAAAACAAAATTATTCTGTGCTGTAATTGAGACATGCATAAAACAAGCATTGACAATATTCCTTTTTATTAATCAGTTTTCGAATAGGATTTCATATTATAATTCTTTTGCCATATTTCCAAAAATGTTGACAGAAAAAATGTACACCCGTTTACAGTTGAGTTAACTTTCAAAGTTATTTTTAATGTAGTGGCTGACTTTTGATTTAAAATTAATTATTTCCAGGATAAATATATGTTAACATATATTAATGATTTTATGTTCATTAATTAATATATGGTTATCTATGTATATATATATTTATGATTTCATACATTTACAGCTGTGCTAACTTAAAAATTTGTTTTTAATGATTTTGATTTAAAATAGTTTCCTGATTTCATATATACTTTTATATGTTTAAGTAATGTACGTAATATATTTTATGTATCAAATAAATATGAATTGCTAAGAACATAATGAATATTAAATTGCTTAATTTTCACGCTTGCTGCTTAACAAATTTATAAAATTAATACAATGCCACAAAAAGTAATAAGTATTTTCAATATATGACCACAGCTTCAAGTTGACAACCTGCGCAAGTTCGCTGGCAAATTTTGACAGCTTGAGGTTGGCAACACAGTTTCGAGCTAGTGAAAACTTTCCAACAGGCACAAGTGGGGAGGGGGTAGGGGTAGGGTAGGCTGTTTGGGGTATGCCACCAAATGCAGCCATGTGTGTCGCTCAGTCGGGCCGGCGGGCTGACTGGCAGGCAAATCAAACATTAACTAGTTGTTGGGTAATCCTGAAAGTCGCCTAGTTTACAACGCGGCCCCTTCTGCAGCCGCTGACTTACAGGCAAATGAACACGCTGAAATTTTAATAAGCCAGCCTAAAAGCAGGCAACGGCATTTGCAAGCCAATTTGCAAACTGCAGTTGACGAAGACGAAGCGAGCGAGCCCCGGATGAGAATCAGTTTTAGGATGTGGCTACGTTGTCAACGCTAAAGGTCCCGACTCCCAGCTACAGCTCAGGCTCAGCTGCTGGGCGCTTTTAATAAGGTGCCAGCCACAAATTTTCGCGACGGCGACGACGTCGACGACGGACGACGACTTGGTTGCATGTTGTGCCAGAGTCCAAATTAGAAAAGTCGCAAAGAAAAGCAAAGCAAACAGGCTGCCTGCGGAGCAAGAGAAATGCCAGAGCAGGACAGGAAGTGGGGAGCAGAAAGAGGGCGAGAGCAGGCGAGAGGGGCAGGCAAAGCGAACTGGGAACTGCGCCGGAAATCAAGTGTCACGTGATACATGCAATGCAACAACCACGTGCGGCTATAAATTGCATGTGCCGAGGCAGCAGCAGCAGCAACAACAAGAGCTGCCAACAGAGTGGCTGAGTGTGTGTGTGTGTGTGTGTGTGTGCTGGTGTGTGTGTGTGTGTGTTATGTTACTAATTATCTGACGGATTAGCTTAATTGGTAACAAGTGCACTTGCAGCCACACTTCACTGCGACTCTGCGGCCAACTACTCGAAAGTGGCATTAGCCTACTTTTTTGGGCCGAGCTCTCGACAAATTTTGGCCCTCTATCAGTGTGTAAGTGTGAGCATGTGGGTATCTGTGTGAGTGCATGAGTATGCATGGATAGTTTGCCGTGCAGTATGTGGTTAGTTGGCGCTGCAATTTCACTTCAGCTTAGCAGCTGACTGCCAGTTATAATTTTCAAGTGAAATGGGCTTAAAAACTTTTGCGGTCAGGTCAACAAATCGGTACTGGGCAGCGCTACGACTACGACTACTGCTACTGACAGCAGTAGAAGCAGCAGCAACAGTTACTTTTAGAAAAAAACAAGCTGGTTGATTATATACAAATATAGAAATTATACACAAGCATAATTACAAGCCGAAAAGAATATCATATAATCAATCATATATCATATCATATCATATAATATTTTTTAAAAATTTTTTATTGTATTATTAAAGTAAAAATTCAGGTTCGCTTAAAAAGAATTTCTGCCTTAAAGAAGCGTTCATAAGGACAGTCTTCACTGTATTTACTACATACTTATATCTTCATTATTGTAACTCAAAAATTATGTTTAAAGTTATTTTTTTAGTTTTTATATACATTTTTATATGTTAGAATTTAGCTGCACAAAAATGTATGTACATATATATTGTTTAAAGATAGAAATGATAAAAACAGAGTAAAATCATATTATTTGATACAAATTTTACTTTTCTATCATTACAGACTCCCCAATGAATGAGCCCAGTCGTAGTCATATAGATATTACAACTTTGAAATGCAATTACTGCATACCCATTAGTTAGCAGGAACAAATCACATGCTGCTTCACAGGTCTCACAAACAGAACTCATTTTGGCCATGTTCCATACGCACACTCACACACGCACACAGCGAGCGAGAGAGGCACACGTGGCAAGTGCCTGCTAACACCTTTTGGCAAGAGCTTAATCAACTTGGCCCGAAACGGTAGCCGAGACAACAAACATGAGCCACAGGCTCTGGCTGAGCATTGTGTACGGCACATATTTTGAGAAGCCGTTTTGCCTGTTCTTTTGCTGCAACTGCCGCTGCTGCATGCCTCCTTTTTTTTGGCCAAATACGTTTATTGACACTTTGTTATGTGCTGCAAGTGACAGTCAAGACACATGGAAAGCCCAACTAGCGTACGGGCTACTTTGCTAGAGATGGGCGCGTGTCGAGTGCTTCGTTATGTTGACTCGTGTTGCCTCGTGTTGCTTCGTGGTAGCTAGTACACCCTCGTGTCAGTTCGTGTTTTGCAGTTACTTTACTATTATTATGCCCAATGCAAACACGCATTTTGTTAAAACAAGGGCGCTTCGTGTGAGATCGTGTCAGTTCGTGTTCTGCGGTTTCTTTACTGTTGTTGTGCCTAAGGCAAACAGGCGTTCTGCTAACACGAGCTGCTGTTGGTGTTAAATCGTGTCACGAATGTTAATTTGACACGCGCCCAACTCAAGTGTTGGGTAAATTTCCATTTAGCAGCCTTTTTGGCAAATTGCTAACATCGTTGACGCCCCTGCCCCCACCCCCCTGCAATCTCCACCGACGTTCTCCGCCCACACAGAAACATTTCCGCTCTAAACAGTTGAAAACATGACCAGCAAACTGGTCAGCCATGCAATTGACTCGAACTGCATTTGAAATTGAAATGCAAAGGTCCTTTACAGCGAAGTGGAATTGTTCCTGGGCCAGTTGCCTGGCAATAAGCCAGGGCCAAATTAATTGATTGCAATACTTATGATTGATGACATTTGGCAGACTGCGTTTTCAATCAATTATTAAACGAATCTGTTGAAGTAGCTTAATGAAAGTTTGTCCAACTGCCCTCTCGCCCTCACTCTACTATCAATCTATCTCTTTTTCTCTTGCTTGGTTCCCGTGGTTCATATATACATCGGTTTTCTTGCCTTGAGCTAGAGTTTTCATGGGCGCTGATTCTTTTATTATTCATGCTCGTTCCTTGGTCTGGCTTTTCATGTGCTTTGCTCTTCATTGTTTGCCGTTTTCTTTTGCACACGCCATGGCTTAGCATGAATAGTAAATAGCCGCTGCGCTCTCACCCCCCCTATGACACCTTTTCGCTCACGCCCTTCCTTTTGGCCAGTTCAATCTTTGGCGTTGTTTCGACGGCTTAGACAGCGTTCCATAACAAACTCTCTTTCAAGTTCTCTATATTTCTCTTTGTGGCTCTTCTGCGACTTCTAATTCCAATGCTTTTGCTTCTTCTTCCTCTACTTGTGCATCATCTTGGTGTTCTTCATCTTCTTATTATTTCTTTTTTATTTTGCTTTGCAGCGCATTTGCTTTGATAAAATATTGATTGCGGTCCTCGCTGCGCTTTGCTTCTAATGCTCAAGATGCGTGTCTGTCTACCCGACCTGCTCGCCAGCCCCTTCGCTCTTAGCGTATTATCTTTTTACTAAGTTATTCTGTTAGACAGTCTTCTATTCCATCAGTTGCTGCATTCGGCTTGTTGTTTGCGGTTTCTTACCTTACCAGCAGCAGCAACAGCAACGACAACAAATGCAACAGCTGCTACTTCAGATTCCGCTGCAAACTTCAGTTTCGAAGGCAACCATCAAAAATCGACTAATTAACCCTATAACAGCCAATGTGCTCAAAAATAACCATAACCCTACCGAACAAAATGCTTATTAAACAAATTTTGGCGAAAGTTAAGATTTACAAGTAAAATGAAATTAAATGATTTTATTATATTTGTCTGATCTATAAGCGCATTGCTCTCACATATGTCAGCTCAGACAGAGTATTATTGCCTCATAACCATATAATATATATTCACCTACATTTATTTTAACTATACTAATTTAATAATTATTATAGTTATATCCCGATATGCATAATATACACATATGTCATATAAATATTTCTTAAGAATGTACAATACATTTAAAATGATAAGAACTAGTTAAATATAACCGCAAAGTACCCCACGTATTTAACTGAGAAATATATCCTGTATCCTCTTCGCATAGAGAACTACCTAACAATTCATTAATGTTTATAACAGACAAAAGGGGGATAAGCAAAAACAAAAAGGAACGCTTTAGTAAAGAATGGTCGACTTGAAAATACTCTGCATCTATAGATATATTTGCACTCATAGATTAATGTGTATTTTTCAGAGCAATTTTTTTTTTTTTATTTTTATTTTTACTATATTATATATTTTAAAAGACTTTCGTAATTCGCCCAAATGACTGCTTTTTAATTGAAATAGTTTTTTTTAAAAGGAAAGAAAAATGCAAATAATTAGTCGTGATTTGTATGTAAGACAGACATTCCAATTATAGCTGCGGACACATGATCATACCCTGTTTTGTTAATTTTATATTTACAGGGTATGCGAAAAACTAGAAAATGTTTCACTAAGTAGTGCTTAAGCAAATGTAATTAAATATTAAAATCACTTGTTAAATTTTACGCCACTGGGTTAAAACTCAAACGAACACTTGCACACACTTTCATACGTACGTGAACAAATTGCTTACCTTTAAGCGCACACCACAAGCACACACAGCCAGACAGACAGACACACAGGCACACAGACACAGAGCCGCGCGCACGCACACCACAAAAACAATGAGCTTGATGCGACGCACGCACGCAACGCAGCGTAAAACGCGCGGCTCGCTACGCGTCGCTGAAAAAACAACACCCGGGTGGATTTGACTGCCAGCACACGAAGGATGCTGTTGCTGTCAGCTACTGCTGTCAGCTGCTGCTACTGCTACTGCTACTGTTACATTTTCTGCAGTGAAACCGTGGCAGGCTTATGTTTTTGGTCGGAGCCAACGTCAATTTCATACATATTCAGCTGCTGCGTCGACTGGGCCCGTTGACTGCTGCTGGGATTTTGCGGCAATTTCAAATACAAATTGCACTGTTTTTATGGCTACAAATGCCTTTTTGTCATTTTTTCCACTCTCCCTCACTCTCTCTCTCTCTCTCTCCCTGCCTTTTATCGTTGTGTTTCTTTTTGTTGTTGTTGCTGTTGTAAGCAGCGACAGTTTGTACAAGGGTCTCAGCGTTGTCGGCGACATACGAACGGATTTCATTTTAACAGTTTCAGGCAACGTTAATCCCCAATACCCAAATGCAATCGGTTCTCGTTGTCTCTCTGCTCGCGCGCACACGTGTGTGTGTGTGTGTGTGCGTATGTGTGTGTGGCGACCCCAAAGGCCAGGGCCACGGACTGGGATTTATGAGTAAGCATTGGTTCCAAAAAAAAAAATTTTTTAAAACCAGAAGAAGAAGAAAAAGCATATGCAGCCCTATAACTGCCCCTGACTGAGCTTCCTGCACGAAATTCAGTCTGAGTTTAATGCTTAAGCCCGGGCTTTCACTAAGCAGCTCGGTTATTATAAGTTGGCAAT
The DNA here is from genome assembly GCA_035045725.1 of Drosophila ezoana. Lineage (NCBI taxonomy): Eukaryota > Metazoa > Arthropoda > Insecta > Diptera > Drosophilidae > Drosophila > Drosophila ezoana. The sequence goes on along the minus strand of JAWNOU010000005.1, from coordinate 3,076,678 downwards.
GGCCAAAAGCCAAACTCGCTGCTGATGTGCAGCAGTCGCTAGAGCACCGCAATGGGCTAAGCACGAAGTGGACGGGCTCGAACGCTTGTAACTGCCAGAAGGCCATCATTAAACAAGGGTGTATTCAATAAAAGAGTAATGTGGAATGCCATGTTGTAGGATTCATTATTTTGAATGCTATCCCAAGTATAAATTACAGGGCATCACCTAGTCATGCACGCCGAACTCTGCAAATGCTAGTTAACATTATTCTATTATTTAAGCGCATTTCAGAATTGCAACATTTTGCGGCGCTTCAATTGACTTTTAATTGCGCAAAATTTGCACGACATTTGGCCAAAATGTAATAGCTGCCGCCCAATGGGTGAGTTGGCTATTTTAGTTAGTGTTAGTTTCGGTTGGCCAACAACACGTCAACACCGAAACATTCAACATACCAGAATGATTGCGGGCCAAAAAGTTCTGCAGCCTCGATTAAGACGACAAACGAACCACAGCAGCCAGTTGAAAGCACACTTTTCCCATTTTCTCTCCGACATGCACAATCATAATAATGATAATGATAATGTTGTTGATAACAATAATGAAGCAGATACAGAGAGAGCCAGAGAGTTTGTTTAATTTGTTGAACTTGCAACACGCTGCTGCTGGGCACATGTTGATGACTACTGGCAATGGTGATGACAATAAAGACATACGTTATTTGGCCTAGAGATGCGCTGCAAACTTTGATTCGGTTAGCTCAAAGGGCAGAGTTTGGTATGTTTGATATGTTTCTGCTTCAGGAATATATTGTCTTAAAGACAGCTGACGGGTTTTAGCACATGTCTTAACTATAAACTGGAAGACTATAGGTGCTAATAAGTTTAGCAAGAAAATAATCAAAAACAAGCAACGAGAAGACTGAGCGTCAAGCCAGCAAGAAGAAAGTCGCCTGTTCAAGTTCAGCAGCAATTGACAATGGTTTTTGTTTAATTAATTTGTTATTGAGCGCAAAAAGGCAATAATATTAAATTTTAAAATACATATTTAAATAATATTATTTCAAATAAAACACATCAAAATAATAATAGTTAAAATTTATCTAGTGAAATCGATGAAAATGCCATACAGAAAATAATGAATATTATTGTGATAATAAGCTTCCATCAATTAGCAGTAAATCAATCAATAATAAAAATTAAGTAGATAAAAAAATAAACCATATAAGTTTTTTTAAATCAGTTTATCTTGCATAATTTAATAAAAGTAATATAAAAATTCTTAAATATAAATATTAAATTAAATAAATATATATTTATACAGTTTATCTTCGAGAATATAAAAGACATAGATAAAATGATGAATATAAATATGGGTTATAAGAATAAAGTTCAATCGAAAAGCAAAAATAATACATGATACAAATAAAATACATAATACAAATATAATACACCATTTTCTGTCACCAACTAATGGACAAAGGTGCGTTGTTCCAGAATTAATAATACAATTTGAGACTTTTCTTTAAAGAATCTTCTTTTTTTTTATAGCTAAATGGAATGATTTTCTGCCATTTTCAAGGGCTCTCAATGCGGCAGTTAACTGCGCAAAATTGTATTTAACGAAATGCAAGCATTGCAACAACAAAATACATTTGAAAATGTTTTCATGGGGACCTAAATACCCTCGAGCCGTGTATACAAATTCGCTGGCAAATATAATTGGCATTTGGTGCAACAACCAAAAAATGCTACAAAAAATTTTGTATTTGTTAAAAAATCTGCAGCCACAATTGGAAACAAGATAAGAAAAATAAAAACATTTGAAGTGAAATTTGCGGAGCATTCGACGAGAATTCACAACATTCTGCGTAAAATTTTAATGGACAATATATATTAAGCTAGATGAATGTTTAAAGATATTTCAAAGATATTTTAAAGATATTTATATTAAATATAATCCAGGATTCCATTAATTCATTGTTAAAGAGATTTTATTTTACAAAATAATCCAGGAATTATAAAACTAGAAAAATTTTGGCTTGATAAAGATATTTCATTTGAATAAAATTCAAGAACTATTATACAAAATGGATTCTTAAATAAACTTAATTTTAATATAACCCAAGAATAATAAACTAGACGCATTTCTGATTGCTAAAGATACTTCATTTAAATATAATTCAAAAGTTATAAAACTAGCCGGATTCTTAAATACACTTCATTCAGATATAAGAATGCCAGATACTTAAAGATATATAAAACTGCATATATGCCAGATTCTGAAAGATTTTTCATATAAATATGATCAAAGAATTATAAAACTAGATGCATATTGGATTGTGAAAGATATTTTATTTCAAACATAATCCTAGCTTGGTAAAGATAGTTAATTCAAATATACTTTGAGCACATCTGGCAAAAGTATCTTTTGAAAATGTATCTCATCTGCAACATTCACTGCCTTGAGTCACTTGTGTCACATTCGCAAACGAATCGCAGCAGTCTCTCAGAGCTGTCTCGCACATCTCTAAACTGTCGCTTGCTCAATTCTGCATGGCCCAGACACATTGACTTCGCTGGCCCCTCTCCACCCCGAACCCCTCCCCCTATGCGATTTGCATGTTGCTTGCATTTGCATATTCTCTAATTTGGCTAGTTTGGCAATTGCGGCCGATTTTGCAAAACGTTATTTGCCAAGGGGCATCTGGTTTGGGCATATGACTGTGCCCCTCCCTCCAACCGCCCCCCCCCCCTTCCACAGCCACGCGCGATGCTTTTCAAATGGCCTCACAAGTATTTAGTCTATGACTAGTTGAGTGGTTTGAAGTGTGCGCCCAGTGGCCCAGCCACAGAGACCCATCAGTCGGTGCCAGCTAGTGTCTGTTCCCTCTCCCCCAGCCCCCCTCGCTGTCTGCTTTCCCTGCTCCTGTGACTGTGCCATGTCTTGTGTCGTGTGAATTTGTTTAGTTTGAAGTGGTGGCAAATGGCAGAGGTCAAAGTTTGTACATTTTGCCAGCTCGCTCGCTCGTTTCACCTGCAATGTCTATAAATCGTTCGACTTGGCAGATTATTTGTGGGCCCTGTTCAGTTGATATATGTCTTTTGATTATATACCCAACGTTGCGAAGCCGTATCGAGCATTTTGTTCAGTCAGGCCAATCACATTATGAAAGCAACCAATTTTAATTACGACCATTGCAACAACCTGCTCGGGAGAAAATAAGGGAAAAAAAATCAAGTTGAGCAACAACATTTAATGGGCGAAATGTCAGCTAATGCCTGAGCCAAAAACTCATTTAGCGTTAAAGTAATTACAATTTATAGGCCACAAAAATCCGTAACACAACATAAATCCAAATGAACGCGCAATGCGACTACCTCAAACCAGCTCCCAGACCCCAAACAGCCCCTTCCACAATTACACTTTCCCCCCCCCCCCACTCGTTCCGCATGCCTGGCCGCATGGAGTTAAAAAATTTTAACCACACACACAAAAGTCACAGAGCAAGCGGCGACACCTGACAGAGCTGCCCTCCTCCCGCCGCCACCCCTCTCATTTACCCGCTTGCGCTGCGCCCCTTCATATTGTGTCTTTATTACACGGGCAAAGGTAACGCGCGATAAATAAATAAATAAATGCCGCCTAACAAGCCGCAAGCAGGCGAAATTTGTTGCAATTCATTGACTTGGCGCACAGGCGCAAACATAAATTCCGCTGCCCCATCCCCTCCTGTCGCGTTGCTGTCCTCACCCCCAATCGCAGAGCCAGTAAAATATCGACAGCAGCGGCTACAGCAACACCTTGTAAATATATTCGACTGCCATTGCCTCTAAAAGGACGAGGGGGGGGGCATATGTGGGGAGACATATGCCGGGCCATGCCATCAACGGTGGCAATGAGCTCAGCAAAATGGGAAAACGAAAAAAAACATTGCCTACATATGGGCGCAGCATTTGGCAGCGCAATAAAAATTCAAGAAAATCAAGTAAAAATAATATGGAAAAAAATAACGGTACGTATGGTTCAGGTTTACTTAGACTAAGCAATGCTCTCTTTTATTATCCCATTTGCCTATCCTCTATTTTTATCTCTCTCTCCCTCTCTCCCACGCCCACACGCTCTCTTTTGTCTCTCTCCCTATTTCTTGTCGCTTTCCTTCTCTCTCTCTCTCTCTCTCTCTCTCTCTCTCTCTCTCTCCCTCTCTCTCTCTCTCTGTCTCTGTCTTTATCTCTCTCTATTTCACTTTCACTTTCTCTTTCTCTTTTTTCACTGTATCTCTCCCTTGCTTCATCTCCTTTTCACTATCTCTTTCTCCCTCTCTATCCCTTTCTTCTTTTCTTTATCTTTCTCTCTCTCCCGTGCTTCCTCCCCTATATGTTTCTGTTACTTGTTGCTATTATCTATGTGCACTAATAAAAATGTTCACTGAAGTTATGAAGGTGTATAGAAGTAAGTATAGAAAAACCTCGAAAAACGTTTGTATAAAACTTTTTTGTTCGCCATCCGATTTCAAAAATCTTTGTTCAAATTAATTTGAGGCGTGTTTCACACTTTTCCAAAATTGTATTCCTCCTTGGCTTAAATGGGGGTCAAAGATTTGGTGGATGACGTTTCGCGCTTAAATTCATTTTGAAGGATCTATATGAAAAAGCATTTGAGACGTGTTTCACATATTTCGTAAAATCTTAACTCCTTCGGGGGAAAGTGCGATTCGGGAAATTCCACTTGCAACAATGGTAAAATGGCGGACAACTTTTATACGAAACTAGTTTGTTTACCGTCCGCTCAGCTTCAAAATCATATTCAAAGCTTTTTGAGAAAATTGATTTTATAACATACGTGCCACGGGCAAGGCCGGGCTATACCCACTAGTTAATATATATTTCAAATCTTAATAGGTAATGTTAAGTAAGTTCCTCACATTATTGTAAAGCTAGGTTAAGATGCTCAAGTATAGTATCAATAAATAAGCTAATAAAAGAGAGAGAAAAAAAGTTAATATACATATTAATATAAAATGTATTTTCAGATAATTACACTGAAATTGAATTAATTATTATTAAAGTTTGAGCTTGGCTCAGATTTTTTTTGTTTGTTAATTCCGCTCTACACATATTAAAAATTCCTGAAATTCACAAACATTTTTCAATGTGCAAAAATAATTTTGAATATTTAGCTTGGATTGGGATATTCCAAATAAATATTTAAATTCTGTACAACGCATTATTCATTCAAATTTTTTAAAAGAAATGTATGTAAAAATAAATAAAATAAGTTATAATTTACACCAAGTATCAATATAAGGTAAAAGTAAAAATAAAATAAAATATTAGCTAAGCATGGCATGTTTTATAACCAGCAAAAAAAAGTCTTTGTTTAAATATTTATCCTGTAATGTATATATAAAATACTATTTCAAAAATTCACATGTATAGGTAGCTGGTGAAAATAGTTTAGAAACCTTTTTTTGGACATATTTGATTTTAGCTTAAAATGTTATTTGTGTGCTTAAATTTTCTTAAGAAATAATTTTAACTCACATGCCACATACGTTGCATTAAGAGCCTTATATATTATGAATGACAAAAATTCGCTCTAGTTAGTGTTCATTTAGAAATAGTTCAAGCCAAAAAAAAAGTAGGGATAATTATTCTGCTCTTTTTTTTGGGTCAACCCTAAATAAACTTTAGTTCACCTCTTACGCTCGACTATACCTTAGCTAGTTTATTGCTTGCCCACTAAATACGCACATTGGTCCAGCACGCAGCTAATCTACCCACTTCAAGCGTTTTATGTGTGCGAAAGAAAAGCAAGCGAGCTGACAGCAGCTCAAGGACAGCTGTCGGCTTTTTGTGCGCCAGCTTGTTGTCGCCTCAGCCGGCGGGGGCGCGAGATAGTGCAGGGCCGCGCGCCAGCGCGACCTGTGACCTTCCCTGGGTGCGGGTAGAATGGGGGTCGGCACTATTTATCTGGCAGACAGACGGCAAGAGCAAATTGAAGGCCGCTTTGTTGCTGCGCTCGGGTCAACAAATCGGTCGCTTTAGCTGTTTATCCTGCTAGCAAGGATGCAAATTGAAAAATCTATCAAAGAGCTTAATCGACTGCACCTTCTTGTAATTCTAGCTACGCTTTTCCTTTTTTTTGCTTTCTTAGTTTTCTTCTACACTCTAACCCGACCCAGGTGCCACCACTCACCGCCCACTCGCACCTGGCTAGCTGGCTGTTTTAACGCCTCGTTGCATAGCGACGCCCCGCAGAAGGACAAACAGGCACTGGACCGCCCGCCGTCAAGCAAAATGCTGCTCGTTGTTCTTGCGCACAGTTGACATGCTCACCGACGACTAGTTTCTAAACTTTTCTTGCCCATTGTTCAAAGTTTTGCTGGCGCTGTCGCTGTCGCTGCCTCGGCCGCTGCCGCTGCCGCTGTAGCTGCCGTTGCCGTTGCTTGTGCTGGCGAATTCAGAGATTAGTCTTCCACTTGGCTAAATCTACAGCAGTGGGCAAAAGTTATGGCCATGGCAGCACCATGGCCAGTTATGGCATAAAGCAAGCCGACTACTACGATACCTGCCCACAGCCGGCGGCACAGCCGCCACTCTCGCCCCCGGCCAACAGATAGTTGCCTGGGCCATGCCTGTATTTGTGTCACTTTATTTGTATTAATGGCACTTGCGCATCCTGCGGCGCGGCTACAATAAGTAATTTGATCGAGTGCCGAATGGAGCACAACGCAATGTGCCGTGTCCTGGCCAGTGGTAGCTAGGCAGACCAGAGAAGCCAACCACACGCCCCACAGCCTGCCGTTGCCTTTATCAGCCGGCGATTGCATCGCCTTTGCATTGTGCAGCGAGCTGGACCAGACAACGAAATGAATTTTTAGAAAATAGCGAGAAGAGCAAGCACATAACGAAGCTCAAATACACTGCAATAATTTTAATATTTTTTATACTTTATACTTATTTTGTGGGATTTAAAAAATTATTAATAGAAGTCATGTCGTAATTTCATATATATTCAGATTTACAAAAGACGAAGAAGAACAATAAAATAAAGGGTTTTAAGTAATTTATCTATAAATCATAAATATTTAATTAGGAAATAATAAAAAGAAAACTTTTGTTTCTTGCTAGTTCAGTAAGAAATAATAAAAATGACAACAAAACACTTAAAGTAAATGTATTGTACTTATTATTTCTTTAGCTGGACCTCGGGACAGCTTAACAGATATTTATAATAGTAAAATATTTATTTTTTTAAATGAAAAATATTTTTATATTATTTTTTTATTTAATAATAAATGATTACTATATTAAATTATTATATTATTTTATATTGTAAAAAAATATTAACATGCTATTGCATATAAGATAAAAAAAATTGTATTTAATACTTATGCTCTGCTTTGTTAGTGTTTTAGGTTTTCGTCATCTATGAACAGCTTGATTATAAAAATATAGCTACAATATCTTTACTCTCCGCATTACATTTCTAGCTGTTCACCTTAAGGAGAAACTCACATATCTCTCAACTATTGTGCAAAGCTGTTGTCATAGTTCTTACATCCCATTGAATATAAATACCACGTGCATGCGAAAAGGCAAACGACGTACAAAATTTGCAATGGATTCACAGCCGCAGCTGGTAACTGCGACTTTGACTGCAACTGCGACTGCGACAGCGACTGCGACTGCGAAGACTGCCATCGGTTGCCCGGCCAAAGTGGGTGCTGCTGCAGCAGTTGAACAAGCTTGAACGGCAGCCGAGTGCAAAGGATTAAACACTCTAGATTTTATTAGATAAAACCCAGTGAACAGCAAACGAATCTTCTTCACCCGCCCACCCTTTCTGTAGCACTTATATCATAAATGCTGTGACAAATGCAGGTAGAAAGTTTTGTTAGCCGCAGCTAGAGGAAGAGATAGTATTACGTGTATATAGAAAAGCCCGAAAAGCCAGCAGGCTAATTGGAAAACTTAAAGCCCACCACTCGTGTGTATCGTTTTAAGGCCAATTGATTCGGAGACAAAAACATTTGCATTAAGTTGTCAGGTTTGCGGAGACAACTGATTAGCCATCATTATCTGGTTAAAGTGCAGAGACCAAGCAGAGCGAGGAAGAGTGGGAGAGAGACGGGTAGTGCGGGCTTAGAAAGCGTCGTTTGCTCAGTTTCCGCCTTGTTTGTCTCTGTATAATATTTTCAGTTAAGTGCGTCAGTTGTGAGAACAAGTGACTTGAGCTCGTTTTGTTATTGAAATGAGCCTTACACACACATTTACAGAGAGCGACTTACATTCATAGATACAAGCTGCAGATACAACTGCACACACACACACACACACACACACACGCTCGCGACCAACACTCGCACGCATGCATAAGTAAACAAACATAAACATTTGCTTCAACACGCTGGGTATAAAATGGCATAACAAGCAGCAACCACAAGAGCAACAACAAGGATCACAAGAAACCAAAAACTTAACAAAGCATGCCTCACATCTGAATACCCAGGAAAAATTTAATCAATAAGAAGATCGTACATTTATATGCTACTTGACTATAGCTGCAGCTAAGTTGAGCTTAATAAAAAAAATGTACAGACAGGTTTAGCTTGTAAAAGATAAGATAAGCTCAGTTAAGATAAGGTTAGATTGGATTGGATTTAAGAAGCACTTTTTTCTTATACATTTGCTCTGTAGCAATATGATAAGCCAGGAGTCTTCTTATCTCTTGAGAATCAAACTAAATGATTGGATGAAGATTAATCTATTTTCAAAAACTGCTTTTGGCTTGATTAAAAATCATTGCTAGAGCAGTTCACGACACTATCAAGATATGTTTATAAAAATTAAATACCTATTCTATCAAGACATATTTAAATAATAATAATTTAATATAGAGTCTATATAGGTCCATAGGTTTAAATATATATAAACTATTCAAAAATATTTATATAACAAAAATAACTGTAGATTCTATTTATAAAAAAAAGTAACTAAAGATTTAATCAAGATAAGCTTCTTTAAAAAAATTCATATAAGATTCTGTCAAGATATGTTTTTTAAATAATAATAAACATAGATTCTACCCAGATATATTTTTATATAAAAAGTAAATGCTGATTCTATTCTACAAAATTAGTTATTGTTTCAATCCAGATGTATTTTTATAAAATAAAGTAACTAAAGATTTAATCAAGATAAGTTTGTTTAAAAAAATTCGAATAAGATTCTGTCAAGATATGTTTATTAAATAATAATAAATATAGACTCTACCGATCTATTTTTATTTAAAATGTAAATGCAGATTCTATTCTATTTTTTTATAAAAAATAAAATTGAATATGAATTTTATCCAAAAATAATTTTAAGAAAACTAAATAAATATAGACTCTACCAATTTATATTCTTATAAAATAATAAATTGAGATTTTATCCATATATTTTTTTATACAATAATAAATAAATAGATTCTATCATGATATTCTCTAATAAAAAGTATTCAAAATATATTTTATTAAGATAATCATATAGCTTCTATTCTAATTTTGCATATACAAAATGAAGTATTGTGCCATTCAGATTTATTTTTATAAAATAAAATATTGAAGGTAGTTTATATTCAGATATATTTAAAAAAAATTAAAACATAGATAACAAGAAATTTTCTTACAAAGTCTTTTCGTAAACAATTTAATATATAATATTTCTTTCAATTTACTTTTCTGTTTAAATATAGTGAAATAAAATTATGATATCTGTAGGCAGCTTCTCCCTTTGGTGCGTTAATCTAAAACCGTAAATAACTTTATCTATGTTTATTTAATATAATCTTTAACAATATATATTTATATTTAAAGCCGCCGCACTTTGATTAGCAAAATTTTGACTTATCTATTAATATTCATAAAGCCCGCCTGGCATACCTATAAAATGTATAGGGTATCAAAACCGCCACAAATTTTGCTACTGCTGCTGCGCTTGCTGCTGCTGCTGCTGCTGCTGCGGCTTTGGCTGCGGCTGCCATCATCTTTGCCTTATTACCGCAGCTTTTCTTTTGTGAACCCGTTGTTGGCACCTTAACGAGCTGTTGCCAGGTGTGCGGAGCTAGCAGATCTGAGCGCGACACCAACAACAAATGAGAAAAAGAAAATAAAGAAAATGGAAAAACCTTTTGGCTGGCCATGCAATTAAATTGCAAGTTGAGCATTTCGACGTTGGGCGCTAAGCAATTGACAGGCTGGCACTTGAAGGTTGACATGTAGCACAAATACAATATTCAGACTCACACACGCGCAGGCACACACGCGCACACATACACTCCAGTGCACATGCAATCAATTAAATTCGTTGTAAATTCAACGGCTTATCTGCCGTAATCAATCTTAATTTTCCACTTGACATGCAGCGCCCAGGCAAAGGCAAAGGCACCAGAAAAGCAACTGCACCCAAACTCCATTCCACGGCGAACCCCAAGAAGGGGGAGACATACACTGGCTGGCTTATTGGGTTTGCAACTGGGCTCACATTACGTATAAGCAACGCCTTACGCATTTTAAATCAAATAACATTTCCGGCTGACCCACAAAGTACGCAAAACACAATTTATTGGCAAAATGAAAGCGTCAAAGAAATTAAAGCGCACATCCTTTTGCCGTTTGAATAGGGTACATTTGGCTGTGCTTAAATAATTGCAAGCGGAAGGCGTATGCTGTATCTGTATCTCATGTGAAATCAAATAGTTTCAAGATGAATCATTGTGATCTGAACTCGCCTAAGGATATGCAACAACACTAATATGGTCGCTGGCGTTTAGGCTCAGTTCGCAGAGAAGTCTTTTCTCAGTTTGAGCTTTGGTTTATTCATTAACTAGATGAAATCAGAGAACATATTTATGTATATTTTGCACAATATATTGCTCAAAAGTGTGACCTTAAATGAACAAGCAAAATAGCAATCAATTTTATAAAATAAATTCCTTTTGGGCTCTGGGAAATTCGAAAATTCGTGCTGCAGATGGGGAAATGCTTTAATCAATGTTTGTGTGAAAATAATCAACAGCAACCGAAAACCTGCTTCGCAATCTGAGCGTTGAACTAGCGAATATTTCAATATATAATAAATGCAAAGGGGGAAATATTAAGAGTAAAGAAGGGAAATAGTAATGGCAAATTGCGGAACCGATATATAATAAATGCTTGGAAGATGAATTTGTAATTGCTTTTTTTTCGTCAAATATGACTGTAGTTATAGATATAGCTTTTAAGTATATCGTTAAAAAGGGGACCAGCACACACAATCTAAGCACTCTTGCTGTCAACTCTTAATTAAGTCAATTAGATGCCTGAAGATACATAAATTCATATTAACCGTCTCTTTTATTAGCATTTTTAATTATGCCAACTTAGTAATCCATTTGAAAACACACAGATGTTCCGACTTGAAAAGCCAAAGTTATAGCTAGGCAAATGCATAAGTAGTTCACATGACTTCATTTGGTTACGTTTATACGAATCGAGAATAATCGTCTATGCAAACGAGGGCATTGAATCCATAGCTAACCAAAGGATATGTTGTTGCAATTTGTCTAGTTGGTGCTAGCGTTGACCGCTGCACACTTATCACACACACAGGGAGAGAGAGAGGGCAAATGAGAGTGAGAGGGGCGAGGCGAGCCACACAGTCGTCTTAGCAGTTACCGGTAGGTATTACTTAATATGTGTAAATTGTGTGGCATCAACTATTATGCATTGTATGTTATCTATGGCTATCAGAACTGCTGCTCCATCTTCAGCTTGCAACATGGTAATGCACACGCCCCAGCCCGCAACCCCGCCCCCCTAGCGGCTGTTGCTACTCTTCTGCATACTTCAGCAACGTTGCCTGCCCGCCAGGTCGTGCCTGTTACAATTTATCATTTGAGCATGACGCACGCACATCGCATACACACACACACACACGCACACCACTGCCTTTTGCCATTGAGCTCATCAGTGAGCGTATGTGTGCGTGCGTGTGCGTGCGTGTGTGTGTGGGCCGCAGGCAAAGGCATTTAACATGCAGTTTATGTTTGCCACAAGATCTATTACAGGAAATTCGCATATGCCGAGTACGCATCGGTATGTTGAGGCGTGAGCCAGCCACGCCCCCAAAAACCGCCGCAATCAAGCAAGCGAATGGGCGCACAAATTGCTGTTAGTGGGCATGGGCCGCCCATGCGGCAAATCCAAATCGAGCAGCAAAACAAAACTTGATTATTTTGTGCGGTCCGTGTGGTCTGAGGTCTAAGTGTTGCTGGGTTGACGGCCCAGCAATCGGAGGGCGGGTCCAATTCGAGCTTCTGAGGTTTCGCCCGGCCCTCTAGTCCATAGAGGCCTTGCATTAAATATTGCAAGCCCGAAAGCCGCACACTTAACAAATATGACGCCTGCGAATTATGCCTACAGCCTGCAGCCTGTCTCCGCATTCTGCAGTTGCACTCGGCTTTAGTTTATTTAACAGCAGCTTAGTTTGACAGCTCCGGCCCGAAAATCCAATCAAGCGCAACACACACATTTGCAATAACTTTAATTACGCACTCATAAATAGTGTGCTTATGTGTTAGTAAATTCTCTTTAAGTAATTATTCAGTGCTGCCAGCGGAATGAGTCGAATTTGGCTGAAACGAAATGCATTTCATGCTGCAGCAAAGGGAAGTCTAACAAGATTATGTTCTCATATAGAACAATGCATGTGTATTATATCTAAAGGATGTATGTATAATGCATATAATCTGCTCTAAAGTACTTGAGGTAGTCGTATTTAACGCTGTGAAATAATTCAATTTACAGCAGGCATAGCTCCCATTAAGTATTACGTATACGTATAATTGTGCTTAGATCATTCCTGAAATTTGAGTAAAAGTTTTCATTTTAATATATTAATTAATCATTATTTATATTATATTTTTCAAAATTGAGCAAAAGTTAATTTTGTATTTATTTATTAATTAAAAGGGTTTTATTTGTATTTATTTTTATATTAATATATTTTTTTCAAATTTGATCCGTTTTTTTTTGTTTTTATTAATTTGAAAAATATGTTTTCCAAATAGTTTTTTAGGCAGGTCTTATTACTTAATACAATAATATTATCTATATCATGGAAATGTCGCCAAAACCATCATCAAATTATTTTTCAACTTTAAGAAATACTTTTTTTTAAACATCCGATTTTCCAAATTTGCTTAACTTTTTTTTTTATTTATTTATGAATCATATGAATATTATATTTTTTAAATTTGAGGAATGGATTTTTTGTATTATTTTATTAAATAAGACAAATAATAATGTTTCTCAAATTTTAAAAAGAATTTTCGTATTAATTTATTTAAATTCTTAATAAGAGGAAGGTTTTTTTAATATGACAAATATTAAAAGAAAATTGAATCCAGATTTTTTACTTAAACTTCAGTTAACTTCAGTTTTGAAAAATAACGTAAAACTTCCCCGAAAAAAAGTGTAATAATTTATTTGTATTCGTTTACTTCTTTAATAAATTAATTTCATATTAAATGAATATATTAGAGGAGAATTTGTTGAAAATGATTGAAGAAAAAATTGAAAGACCTTATTTATGGAGCACCACTTCATCATTTTGGATTACCCATTGAATTTATAGCCTTGGGCTTTTTTCTTTATTTTTTTATTGTAATTTTGAATAAATGTATTTTAAAATGATTTGCTGTGGCACTCAATTTATTGATTGCGCACTTTACTGAACAATCTGCATATTAATTTCGTTTGTAATAACTTTAATTACTATTAGTGCTGGCAGCATCAAACCAACAAACAAACTAACTAACTAACAAAAACAACAACAACAGCAGTGTCACTTGACAATCAAATAAGAATAAGCGCAGCGGGTGGGCGTTTGGACTGGCGGATGGGCGGAATGGGTGTTTGGGACCCTCAAAATCAGCTCTCAATATAATGCGGCAGAAGCTTTTGTGAAATCCTTACGTCCAACTTTTTAATACGAAAACTTTTTGCCGAGTTTTAGTATAAAGGCAACACAGCTACAGCAACAGCAACAGCAACAGCAAGGACAACAACAAAAGGCAATTGCAACAGTCACTTGGTGGACTTGTTGTGGGCAGACGACAGCCACAGACCAGGCAAAACCCAGGCCCAGGCCGAAGCCCAAGCATATTGCATGTCCTTATGTCCTGGCCAGAGCGTCAGCTACAGCTGCAGCTGCAACACCAACCAGTCAGTACCCGAGCTCGAAGCGACCAAAGCCACTTGAGCAGCACAGAAAACTAACTTAATCTTGTTTACATTCTATGACGAGTTATGAAAATGAAAGGATTAAGCGAGCCACAAACAAACGCACCAGCAAACCGACCAAGCAACTAATACACACGCACACGCACTCACACACACACACACTCACAGAAATACACACGCACTGGGATGCCACACATGCTTAAGCGTGGCTTATACAAACAAAACTTACGCATGGAAAACCCAAAGAGTCAACAGCAACAACAGCAACTGCAGAGGCCAAAGTGTAATTTGGCCAAAGTGCCCAAGTCGAAGCCAATAATGCCCTAGGTTAGGCTTACCTATAACAAACTGAGCGAGCTCAAATTTAAGCAACAGCTAAAATTAATTGCAGCCTGTCAGTTGAGCTAAAGAACAAGACTTTAATAATTACCTACAAATGCATAAAATTAAATAAGCAAAATAGAAAAAAAAAATATCGGATATATGTAAAGAATTGTTAAACTGATACAAAATAGCATAAAGCTGGCAATTCACAATAGTAGTATAATGTCTACAAACAAAAATATATATGATTTACGATAAGATAAATATATAGAAAAATATTGTATACATATATTTTACATTTTTTTTTATTTATTGAAATTTAAGTTACATAAACAAAAAGGCCTAAAATAATTAAAAAAGTATAGTCTATTTTCCTTTCGTACAAATAAATTATTGAATGTCATGAATGGATAAGTTCAGTACAGAATTCCAGTAGTTAGCCAGTAAACTATATTGATTCCTGTTACATACATTTGATAAAGGTTAATGCTGTTAAATGTTCTTATTAAGGCTACTCAAAGTCCATTTATCCCAAATGCATTAATACAGCCTATGTGTGAATATTTACTTTCAATTTAATAATTTTGAATTTAAAATATTTGGATTTTTCCCGATTAAAGAAAGGTACGTGAACTCTGCATCATAAACGCAGAAATACGCTACTTAATATTAAAATATTATAACAAAAAAATACAGTGTATTACTGCGTTAAGCATATGAATCAAGTATTAATTGAAATACTCTGCTGAATGCTTAAAATGCTGTTAATTACTTTTCATTATTCGCTATTTATCATTGATTTAAGGACTTCAGATTTAATAAAGTTTGATCACAATGATAATTGAAAAATTCGCACTTGACGGCACTTTCAAATAGGCTTATGAAAGCAGAGATAATGTCGAAAAAATTAAGATAAAAGTAAAAATATACAGAAATAAATTCCATTGAGTATTAGATCAAAGTCGAATTAATAATGTATCATAATACCTTTAATTTATTCTTTATGCATTCAAAAAAATACTTCGTTTAAATTTTGAATGTTTATAAATCTTGTTAATATGGTTTTTTCTTATTCCTTGTGTTTGCCATAGATGTGAATCAAATCTTACGCCTGAAGAAAAGTTTGGGCACATACAAATTCGGAGCTCGGGCCGCAAATGGATGTGACGAAACTGTTTGTCTGGCTGAGACGTTGCCTGTGATGTTCATAGAATGCGTCCATATCCAAGTTATCTTCGATCTGTGGCCAACGACGCAGCAATGTGGTTCTATAACTTTTCCGTGGCAAATGTATGGCACTTGATTGGCAAGAAATGCGATGTAATATGGACTTGGTTTCACGGCGCTTGCTGTTTGCCTTGGGCTTAGCCATGTTTGGGTTCGTTTTACTTGTATGCTACGGCGAGTAAAGCTAACTAGTATTTAAAAGTGTTTAAATAATTGTAACTATGGCATCGAATGATGCTGAACTCAGTGTAAACTATGTGAGGTATTATTTCAATGCCTACATTGTTCAGCTTTATGTGTTTGCTTAAGCACGCCCTCATTTCAGTTTTTGCCAGGGTATGCACACAGAACTAACTACAAAAGCCACAGGCAACTGTAAATGTTGTTGCCACCCAGCCAGAAGCCACACCCACAGCAACAACACGCCCACTTTTGTCCTTGCAAATTAGTTGCATTTTGAGTTTTATTTCTGGTTTAAGTTGCTGCATTTTATGCATTTCATAAAAAGCGAAGCGAATAAACACAAACTCCACCGCTGGGCACTAGGTGGCGCCAGTGACATTGCTGTTTTTACGTTTGTTTATAAATTTCTCATTTGTGTGTGTTGGCCACAATGTTCCGTTAGCTCGGTTTGTTTATTTGTTCAACCTGCCCGCCACCTAGTTGGCCCATAATTCTGGAGTGTAAAAAATATGTTGCATTGCGGTCGGCGACACGTGCGCATCGCATCCATCAAGGTGCACTGTCTGGCAACGCCCCGCACCGCTCCGCACCGCCTTTACTTGTCACCCCCTTGGACAGTGTTTACTGTAGTTTACTGCCAGGCCGTACTCAAAATTTAATTTGCACATCATCGATAAACAGTGGACTCTGTTGCAGTGGGGCGTAACCGGATGGGCCAGCGGACAGTTCGCATTGTTGGTCTGGTAACGTGCGAAACATGTTTATATTTATGTGAATATGTGGGTGTGGGAGTATGTAGGTGTGTTTATGGCCAACACTCTGCCAAGTGCCAACTAGAGTTGGTAAGCGTCTGCATATGAATATTGAATGCGCTTCAGCACACTTCTCAGTTAGTTCAGTTCATTGTTGCATCAGATGTGGCAACTGACGAGCAACTAGTTGGCAATTAGTCTGGCAACACCAAACTTTCGCACTTTTGAGCTCCACTGCGAATCTGCAGATGCACATATAATTCAAAACTATTTCAATATTGTTAGCAGCTTAGCAGCAGGTAAATATATTTACTATTATTAGCCGCTCTCAAAGTTAGTTCAAGAGTTGGCCAATTAATGTTGAGCTTAAAATGAGATTATTTTTAACTACTTTTTGGGTTTGTTACAATAATAAAATCAGCTTGAGAGCAAGGCAACATATTTTGTATAATTGGCTCTTAGTAAATGACACTTTAATAAATGTAAAATAAATTAAAGCAATTCATAAACTATTTTTCTTTATGTATTTCGAAATAAATTTAAGCAATCTATTGATATTTTTGCAATATATATACTTCGAAATAAATTAGAACATTTTTTTGAATATATTTCGAAATATATTATAATAATTTAGAACGTTCTTTCAATTTATTTCGAAATAAATTAAAGAATAAATTATTAAATTAAACTTTCATATATTAAAACAATTTATTAACGTTTTTCAATACATTTCAAACAAAAAAAAAAAAAATTCATTGACAATTTTTCAATATATATCGAAATCCGTTAAATTGTCCAAAAAATTTTACACAGTTTTTATACTCGATTCTTAGACTGAATAAAGGTCCGTTCGATTGCTCTTTCGACTTTTTATGCGAAAAGAATTATTTCACGCTTTTGAAGAGAGAGAGAAAGAGCTTTACAACGTGGAATACTCATAAATAAAATCTGCGGCAATACATAAAAAATAAAAAAAAAATTAAATCCTTTTACCGCTGAACATCAATTCTTCCCACAGTCTTAAAAAAAAGAGTTCCCCTTTTAAGACATTCTTATTTTGAGTCTCGCTTTTCCTGTGAGATCTGAGCTTCAATTAACTTCTTCTTATAAAACATTTTCTACTGTATTGATTTTTTTTTTCTTTAATCTGCTTTTAGATCAATTTATATAAATTAAATGCCTAAAATATTAAAAGACTTTCAAAAACTAGTCGCCATTTGTCTTAAGGACAAACTTTTCACGTGTGCTGATAATTTCATTTAAGCCTTGCGATCTCTAAAAGTTTTGTTCTTTACACGAATATTTATTCATATTCTGTGTGGCATGAAAGAACACAGAACTTTAGCCAAAGTTGCCAGCATTATGCGGTGTTTAACAGCAACTCATATGGCCCATTCTGATATTGCATAAATTGTGGCCAGCATTTATTGTATTTAATGTAAACTTGCCACTTACCACTTGGCAGTTGGCAACTACAAATAGGCACGCAAGGGCCACGTGTTGCATCTTCAACATGGGTGAGTGTGGCACTTGCCATTTGCCGCAGTTGCAGTTGTTGTTGACGAGCTGATGAAGCTTGTGGTCAAAAAGTTGATGCAGTATTGAGATAAGAGTCAAGTTTTGAGGAAAAAGTTGCTTGGACAATTGGTAAATTTTTGGAAAATTAAAAACAAAAACAACTTTAAAAGAAATTTTTTTAAATATTTGAAAGAACAAAATAATATATCGCTATTTTCTTAAAACATTTTTCACTAATCAATAATATTGGAAATATATAAATATTTGCCTTAATCAGCTTTAAAATGATTCAATAGAGACGGGAGATATGTAAGTGAGTGCCCTTATCCAGATATAAAATAGGGCTTTAAGCTGACCGAAAAAAGGAAACAAAATGAAAAAAAAAAAAAAAAAAAAACTTTAATGAAATGCCGGCGTATATGAAAATATGTCCATTAAAAATAGATGTGCGGCCGTTCTGCGAATTGCGAATCGCGTTTCGTGGCCGCGCAGATTGTAAATATATTCTCGATATGCTGCATCAACAGACGCGCCCACGCCCACTTCCACGCCCACGCCCACGCGTATAAGCGTATTCAACACCCATGTTGGACAGGCTCGCACGCACATTTGCGGTTCATAATTTGCGTGCCATTTTTGTTTGTTGATGGACAAAATCAACACATCCAACAGCAACAAAGCCAACAAACAAAGAAGTATGCCGCAGACAAGTAGAAGTGTGCTCGACTAAAAGATACCACGTAGTCGGGCTAAAAGATGTCGGTCTATAAAATTTAGATTCCTTAGCAAAAATCAATTGTATAAGATTCGTAAAAATAAGAAAAAATTTAGAAAAAATAATTCGTCTGCTTTAAAAGTTGTATTTTGAATATCATTTACTCCGTTTTAACAGGAGCGTGAATATGAAGCCTTAGAAATACAAGAGCCTATAGGGTATATAGATTCTATATGTATATATAAATTTATATATATCTAAAGCAACCAAATTGTTCAGCTATGGTTATTACACAGTCACAAATTTAATCAAAAATGCCTTCCCCTGCCTAACTAACTCACGAAATGAAATCTCTTCTTAAGTTTCTTTGTCTTAATGGTTACAGGGTATAAAAAATACAGCTTTCAACTTGAATTTAAATTAAAACGCGAACGCGGCGAAGGCAAATTACTGGCAACCAACTATGAATAAATATACAAATAAATAAACACACACATATGTATAAATGCATAAATATATAAATACTTATATAAAGTATGAATATATGCATGGGCTTTATATAGACGATAAATATTGATTGTACGGTCACGTTAATTTCTGCCAATTATGACCGCTTCACACACATGCTTATACACACACACAAGCACACACACACGCACACACACATGCACACCTTTTAACTTACGTTTAAATTCACATTTGTGTGTGTGAAACACATGTAGCCAATTGTCTGTAACGTTTTTATTATTATTATTTGTTATTATTAAATATGTCTCGATAATTATCGAACTCTTTTGCAATTGCCTCTGGTCGAGCTCTTACCAACCAGATGTTAAAAGGGTCCCAGGCTATAAAATCTGTCAATATGCTGCTTACATGCATTTTTATATTGATAAGTATTTCAGAAAAAAAAACAACAAGAGTGCTCAACTCGGGAGTGAACGACTAGGGCATACCTTTAACTTCTGGAGATATATATAAAATGAAAGATTTTTGATCGGAATATACTAAACAAGTAAGAGGTTCTAGTCGGGAGCTCCCGACTAGGGGATACCCTGAACCCTCATATTCCAACACCAAATGCAGCGCGCGCTTATAGATAGAGAGTAGCGGGGAGGTGGCGATAGGTATTAAATGAAAGATAATCGATATATATATACTTTTCTAGAAGCTACGTGTCAAGTTTGGTAACTCTAGCTCTTATTATTTACCAAAATTGCTTAAAAAACAGGATATCGATATACATTTTTATCGATTACTTGGAAACGGGGCAAGTTATCGATTATCGGAAACAAACTCGATCTGCGTAGGAACTAGGAGCACCTACATCTAATTTCAAGTCCCTAGCTCTTATAGGTTCTGAGATCCTTGCGTTCATACATACGGACGGACGGACGGACGGACGGACGGACGGACGGACAGACAGACGGACATGGCTAGATCGACTCGGCTATTAATGCTGATCAAGAATATATATACTTTATGGGGTCGGAGATGCTTCCTTCTGCCTGTTACATACATTTGGATTTTGCACAAAAACATAATACCCCTTTTACCCATTTTTAATGGGTTCAGGGTATAAAAAGAAGGTGCACGTCAAGTTTGAGAATCCCAGCTTTTAACAACTAAGTGCAGCATTTTGATATCAATTCTTATCGATTGCTTCAAAACAGAGCAAGTTATCGATTATCGGAAATATACTCGAACTGCGCGGGCAATTGGAGGAGCTCTGGTAAGATTTTCAGTCTAGCTCTTATAGGTTTTCAGATCGACGCGTTCATACAAACGGATAGACGGACGACGGTACGGACAGACAGACAGACATGGACATGGACATAAACTTCGGTAGATCGACTTGGCATTTGCTGCTGATCAAGATTATATATACTTAATGGGTCGGAGATGCTTCCTTCTGCCTGTTACATACATTTGCACAAACCCAACATACCCTTTTTAGCCGTTTTCAATGGGGCCAGGCTCTGAGAATATAAAATTTTAAGCTCAAGAATTTTACAACGAAACATGTTTTGAACATTTTTCAGTTTTAGACAGAAAAACGATTTGTTGAGTATCAGCCTGAGCTATTTGAGCCACAATAACTTTTAAATATTTAATTGCATTCTTTGAGTAAAACCCAAATTAAAAACATGCTTATATTTAAAAGCGAGTTTTTCACGTACGCTTATTTTAAAATTTGTCAGATAATTTTCAGGAAGTTTTATGTATGCATGAAAATGTTTGTGGAGAGGCAGCCTGAACTTTTTCAGATTTCCCTAAGCAACAGTCTCATTTTTAAATACTTAACTCTTTGAGCTCCTATTTTGCCAAATTAATATATTTTGATAATTATATTATTAATAAAAGCGATTTTTTTGCACTTAACCTTAGATATTCCACAAATTTTTCATTTGCTAACATTCCGCGCACATATTCCACATGAATCATATTAAAACTCAAGATATTTTAAAGCCATGAGACTGGCAGCCTCTTTTTTTAGACATTCCCACACTCTGCTTGCAAGCCATGTTTTATATAGCATATGTGATTGTCGTACCGCTGGGGGTATCTGTATCTTATGTGCCAAACCGCTTGTACTCGTATCTGGGCTGCGTTTCCTTAAACTTTCCGCTGGCATCCGGCGCCGGCAACGAGATTCTCTCTCTCGCTCTCTCTCTCTCTATTTCTCTTTGTCTGCGTTTGCTTGGCTGGCAATTATGAGAAGCAAAAATAAAAATATCATTTTTAGCGCTCGGCTGCAAGTTGCAAACTTTCTCCAAAAAAAATAAGAAAAATAACCAAATCTGAAAATAAAAAATAAAAAGAAATATATATGCATATATGTATATAAATATATGTATAAAGTATGTATATGGCAGAAGGAGTGGAAAAAAGAACGTCTATAGATTTTGTGCTGTAAGTTGGGTTACTTGGGGATGGCGCGACGCCGTTTTGCAAATGACAAAAAATTTTTAGTGTAATTATCTTTTGAATAATTAAAGAAAAACGTTGGCAAAGCTTAACAAGAAGCAGAGCGCAGCAAAAATAGAGCAAAAACTGTGCCAGCAACAGGACCAAGCCCACGACGACAAAAAGAGCACACACACACACACACACACAGCTTCAAGAATGGAAGCTGATATCTAAAGCTTGCGCTGCTTTTGCCTTGGCCCTAACCTGCCACAGCCTGCTTACTCCCCTCCCACCCAAAAAACCCACCCGCACACAGCCTGGACATATTTTTAAGTTTTTTGCCCTTCCCCTCCGTTGCCCAAAGCCTCGAGGCGCCACAGGGCGTGTCTACGCCCAGCCGCCCAACCGCCCAACTGCTTAGCGTTCGAAGCACACGCGCTGTAATTTGCTTCAAGTTATGCTCATTATGCGCCAATTATTTATGTCAAATGAGAAAAAACGCTGCCAAATTTGAATGTTCCGAGGAAAATCGCGAAAATTTCAATAGGTCGATTGTGCAAGGTAACCGCAAAATGCAAAATGCAAATGCAATTGGATAAAGTGCAAGTTGAACACCTAACAAATGAGTTTGATAACATGAAGAAAATTTTAAATGAATGTTGAATATTAAAGTTGTAGTTAAATAGTTGGGTGGAATTTTAAAAACTGGTTATATTTTATGAAATGCTCAAAAATATCAGCTTTTACTAAAACTTTTTTATGATAAGCGTTTTAAAAAAAAACTCATTTACTTTTCAGTACATAGTAAGGTTAAAAGGTTACAGTCCGTAAAAATATGACTGCTAGAGAAGCAAAAAAATTGTATTTACAAAAATTTATCAAATTTTGTTAGGAAAATAATCGGCCAAACAATTTATGTCTGTCAAAAAATATATATAGTTTTGATAAGCTTAGGCACGGTGTTTGCTTTCAAATTCCGGGTCTGGCTGAACTAAGCCTAACACAGTTAATGATTTTATATTACTTCTCCTTATTAAATAAATACCTATTTATGACATAATATTTTTTAATAATATTTATTAATTATTTACATTATTTTTAATATATTTGTTGTCATAAAGTATGCTTGAGTAAACAACAGAGCGCGTCAAATACATACAGTAAAAAAAGGAACGCAAACAAAATTTAAGAACTTGGCAGAATTTTCGAGTCTTAAAACTGAGAATTGGTTTATGTGCTGATGAAGCGCATAGCTAGTAGCTCGGATGCTTGGGGAACTTAATACATATTTTCTTAAGAATGCTTTCGCCACTGTTTATAGTTTGTGTTTAATTTCCTGAAGCGTTTTCGCTGAGTAAAATGGGTTAAGAGGCGCATATCACAGTCCGGATGGGTGCCATGGTAAAAGTGGCGCCTGTCTCCAGTCTCCAGTTACACTCCAGCAGCAGCTGTTGGAGCTGCAGGAGGAGCAGCTGCTGTCGCCGTCTTGGGGCAGAGCTTGCAAGTTGATGCCATGCTCGGCCCTGTTGACATGCCATTACTGCAGCTAATTAGAGGAGCGACCCAGCGGAGGAGCTGCCAGCGTCAGAGTCTGAGTAAGAGCCAGTGCCGAACGCGCCACCGACTGTCTGGTGTTGCGTCGACCTGTCATGTGACATTGTTGACGCCTCGCACGTTGCCGTGTCGCCCTGCAGGGACAGAGGGACACCCAGTTGCTCGGTCGCCCAGTTGCTCAGTTGTTCAGTCGCCCAGTTGCCCGTTGTCGCCCATGCCTGTCAACTTCCTTCCACTTCCAGTTCTCATTTGTGCGGCATTTCCGGTACAATGGCGGGCACACAATGGCGGCAAGCCCGCACTCGAGTTGTTTGTTGGCGACGTTTCGCTTTCCGCCGCAACTAAATCATTTGTGGAGTAACTGTCGCCGTTGCCGTCACCAGCCCTCCTTCCCCCCGCCCTGCGTTTATTCACCGCATGTGCCGCAACCCCTTGCTCTAGCCAGCTGCAATTGTCTTTCTTTTCAAATAGTTTCGTGTGGCAGCCAGGAGCCAAAAGTTGGCACAGTTAATTCATGAGATTTCACGGTTTATCTCACCGAGCAACCAGCTAGTTGCCCGCTTCACACTGGACTCCCTCTCCCTCTCTCTCTCTCTCTTTCTCACATTTTCCCTTGCTCTTTCTCTATGCATTTCTCTTTTACTATTGCTGTGCGTCTTTTCTGTGCTGCGCATAGTTCACAGTTAATTAGAAAACTATTCCGCGTGCGGCGCTTTGCCAACTTTTGAACTCTCCACTCGACTCGACTCAACTTCTCTCCCAGCGACTCGACGCGACGCGACGCAACTCTTGATTCAGGAGCGCCGTTTAATTATAATTTCCGTAAAAGTTATGTTTATCCCTAATATATGCATAACCTTGGTCATTTTGTTAAGCTTTGGCTTCTATTTTCCAAGCGAGCTTGGCGTAATATTTTTTTTTTTTATTGCCTTCGCAGCTGCTTGTTTCGATTCAAAGAATAAGCTATAAACTTGCACAAAAGAGTTGTCTTATGTTATACATTATTTATAATGAAAGCTATCAAAATATTTGTTTCTCTTTTCCAGTAAAAGCCTTAAACCATATCCCTAAGATATAAAGCGTAGTTCTTTGATCTATATTATATTTAATATAGTAAATGGGAAATATATTAATAATCATGAAAAGAAAATCCCAGAATTATTTCGGTTGGCCGGTTCCATCTAAAACGAATTAATGCAATTGTTGCTGATCAGATTGCATTAGATGAAATCAAGCTTTTAACATCCGAAAAAACTCTACAATTTGATCGCCTTTTATTGCCGCTTGATCTGCATACAAAAAATATATTAATATATATTATGGAATGTTGATGTAAGAATATATTCAGTAGATAAAATATTGAACCTAAATGTGGGCTCGCCTAATAATACATGCATATAATGGCTATTTTATGCAACTTCCTTTCTTCCTACCTCCCAGCTGACGATATTACCAATATGGACAACGGGTCAGTTCAATGTCGACCATATCGCTGGCAGCTTGTACATCCGAATGCTTTAGCATAAAATCATTAAACTTTGCACCAAAGAAATACAATTTAACTGGCAGCTGACGACGATTGAGCTGGAGGCGACACAGTTCACGCAGCTCGCCAATAATGCAATGGATGAGCTGGCCGGAGAGGAGCCTGCAACGTTCAAGATGCAGCACGTGCAGCTTGCTGCAGCTGAGCAGCAGAAGCACAACCGCCTGATCTGTGATTTTCTTGCAGCCCTGCAGATTTATCTCCTCCAAGTGCTGCAGATTGCACAGCTTGGCCATGACGTCATCGTCGATATCAGTGTTATTGGGCAGGGCGAGAATGCGCAATGCACTCAGTTGAGCAACCAGCTCCATTTGCTGGGCATCAAGGGACATCCTCGAGTTGTTCTCCAGATGAATTAGCTGCCCGGACTTGTGCGCCACGAGCCACTGCAGCAGCATAAGGGTGGGCCTTTCGTACATGATCAGCTTCTTGAGGCCCGGCAGCTTGGCCAGATATTCCAAATGAAACTGTAAGCCAAAAGAGGCGTCGGTCTGCAGAGTGATTGCCTCCAGTTTGTCACAGCAATGGCCGTTGGCCAGTTCTTGGAACACATTCGTGTGCTCGGTGAGCAATGTCCTGATGCCCAGCTCCTTGAGTTGCGGCAGGGCACTGCAAATTCTGGGCAAGAACATGGACTCCACATCGATGCAGTACAAAAGATTCAGTGACTCTATGGAACTGGGCAGCTTATCCATAAGCAGTCCCGTCAACATGTCATTATAGCACAGATCCAGTTTTTTGAGTTTATGCAGGCCTGTGAGTGACGGCAGACAATCATCAATTAGATCACAATTGGACAGCTTCAGTTCCTGCAGCTGGTGAAGGTGGCCCACCAGCTTGTACATATTGCACACGGTTAGAGGACTATTGGTAATGCGCAGGACACTGAGATTGTGGCAATGCGTGCTAACAAACTCAATTAGACGCCGGTAACGATTACGCGGTATTTGGCCAACAATTTGGTTTAGTTTGTGGCCAAAGAGCACGAAAAAGTCGTGCATATCCCACAGGCTGATACTCTTGAAGGTACCCAGGTCAATGGAGCTGTATAGCGGGGGGCAACGCTTCAAAGCACGTGCCAGATTCAGTTGATCGGGAAGCGATAGGTATCGGTATATTTTATACAGGCAATCATCGTTCAACTTTCGAATGGGCGACTCTTCCGGAATGGGCTCAACATTCTCGACTGCCGGCTGACCCCAGCTATGATACGGCTCGACCTTGATCAGACGATCGTTTATCAAATGCATTTCCTTGAGCAGAATATCGGCGGCATCGCGAGAGCTCTCGAACAGCACATAACCAAATTTGAATTTCTTTTTGCGCGGTTTCTCAATCAATTCCACATGCAGCACTTTTCCAAAACAGGAAAAGTATGTCTTTAACGTTTCTGTATGCATCTGTAATGGAACACGGTGCAAAAAGAGTTTCTTTACCTCGACATTGTCCTCGGTAAATGCGATGGTGCGACCATTAAAATGACGATAGCTGATATACAACATTGTTGTTCTAAAATATACATATGTACCCTTTGGCAGAAATCGGTGTTTCTCCGTATAACTATGATTTTTGACAAACAAAACTATTGAAACACGAAAATATTGTTGATGATTTTCAAGAGAATTGCTCAATGAAAATCGACTTAATATTTATAGGAGAGCATTGACCAAAGAGTTCATCAATCTCCACTAAGAAGCTGCGTAAAGCACCTATCGATTGTAATCAACGTAGAACGTGCAGGCAATTTTATCGATATCGAAGTTGCATTGTCAACCCTTTCTTAAACTTTCCTTAAGCCTTTCACTTCTCTTGCACTTTCTTTCAGCTATTAGATACTTATATGCTTCCTTTGCCGTCTATTCATTTCATAGTATATCTTGTTGTAGCTTAAATTTAGTTCGGTATGCATTATTTAAAGAATCAATTGCAATTGGTATAAACGATTTTTTTACTTTCTACTTACTCTTGAAGAACGTCGACTGAATATTTATAGGAAAGCATTTATTAAAGAATCTCCATCAAGAACCTATAGTTGCCATTAGGCAACGTGCTTGCAGTTTATCAATGTTGAAATCGATTTCTCAATACCTCAAATTTATTTCGTTATGTATTATTTTAGGAATGAATTGGAATTGGTATACCGGACTTTTTAATTTACATTTAAAGTTCTCAGTTCTATACGGTTTTTAATTTTTCTTTTATATATAAAATAATAAAAAATAAGGAGTAAAAATGAAAAAACCGTATAGAACTTGAAACTTTAAGAAAAACTGTTTTATTTTTCAAGATATCTTTTTATCCGTATATTTCGCAGCTCCAAATAAAGAATTTGATCAAATATAGAGTATTGAAATAATGTTTTGTTTCTCAAACCATTTTCAACTCTACTCAGCAAAAAACTTTACAACTCTCCTCACATATTTGCAGAGCTGAACGTCATTGTGTACGAGAGTATTCAATCTTCGACGTGTTTATTTTATATCTTTTGTTGCGTGCGCTGCTCTATGGAATTAAAATATTCTATAAAACTTGCAGCTCGTCTCATTGCACCTTAATACATATATATTTATTAGCTATTTGAGGCTAAACGCTTGTTTCAAAAGTTGTTAAGGCAAACTTGAACAGCTTTTAGTTGGCTTCTTGAATTATTTACAAAACGCTTGAGAGTTTCATGATTTAAAATAATCATATTTACATGATAGGCTATGAGTTGACTTTTAGAATCGCAGTCACGCCATATATAAGAGTGGCCGCCACTCTCCACTCCACCCCTTTGGGCATTGAAACGAAAGTTGAACAATTTGTAAACAAAAATTTTACACGCACTACACAAAAAGTCGCCCAATCAATTTTGTTGTTTGTCGCTTCAACTTGTGGCAGCAACAGCAAAAGCAGCAGCAGCAACCGCAAAGTGTTTTCTATTTTTGTTATTTTTTTTCACTTGTTGGAATTTATTGCATGCAGCAACTGATTTGATTAGAATCGCCCATTGCTGGTACGCAGCCCATGAGCCTCCATTACCACCCCCTAGCTCTCCCCCACCCCCTTCATCCTCTCCCTTTTCGCTACGCCCATTGGCTTAGCCTTCAGTTCAACGCTTTTGAGGGCCGACTGGCCAAAAGCAATCTCTTAATTTGTTTACAAGCTTTGCTTTTGGCCATTCTGTCCGCCAACCCGCCCTCCTTTCCCCTCGGCCCCCCTTGCACCGCACAGCTGTGAGCTGGTTTTGCCGCACTTCTGCAAAACCTCAAAAAATATGTAAAAAGCCAAAGAAACGACGTCGACTCGTTTGCAACATTTGCAGCTAACGTCGACGTCGAGGCTGGCGCGCGCTCCGGCTCTGATAGAGATCTTGCTTTTATTTGTTACTTAGCATATTTTCACCTTGAGGGCAAGCAATCTTCCACTAGACACAGGCACACCCACACCCCAGCGCCCACACACACCCAGACACACAAGCACACATACACCTCTTGGCTCTTGGCAGAGTAATAAATATTTTTTGCAGCGCGCCGCTTGGGAGCCTCAGCTTAAAATTCTCTTCCTTTTTTTTTTTTTGCAACCCGCTGCGACGCACAGCTCAGATTTTGCCCTTTTGATGCACTCGCATCTGGCTTTGGTTAACATAACTTGAACAAGAGATTGGTAACACTTTCTGAGAGTAAAACAGAGTTGCCCAACATGATAAAAATGTCAAGCGAAAAGCCGTTGACCCTGTTTTTCTTTGTCTTCCATCTTCTTAGGGAATAAATCCCTAAACTTCTTGCTCAGTGTGCCGACGCTTAGCTTAATAAATTAAAAAAATTTAATAATAAATATAAGCAAAAGACAAGCAATGATTGTGTTTTATAGTTATAAGACTGTCTAAAAAGTTTTAAGTTGAAACGGAAGAAAAAGAAATTTAACATGAAAATGTATTATTTTAAATTTCAGCTTCAAACTAAGCTGGGAGTTAAGCTTAATTTGAGAGCACAAATCCATGCTCAAACAATTTTTAAGGGCAAAGAAAGAGCAAAAATATGCTAAAAAATGCAAGAGCGCCATCATTAATTAGTTGAAGCCAAACTCTAATTAGGAAAAGCTCTATTAATAATATTAATATTTATATGTGCATTTTGGCAGCAAAGCCAAAATAGAAAAGTCGCCACGCGGTCATTAATATTTATATTTTCATTACTATGCTAAGAAACGAATAATAATAAGCTACATCATAATCTAGTTAGAGCAAAGCATTAGCCAAAAATAAATTTTAATTAAATAAATATTTTTAGCTACATAATTATCGTATTAGATAGATAATGCGGTGATTCTTGCAAGCGGATTAAATTGTTTAAACTAAATTTTGTTTAACTTGATAGCTTTTAAATCTATTGGCAGACATTTTAAAATTAAACAGATTTCCATTTAATCGAAAGATCAAAACTTTAGTTGTCTTAATAAAAGTGAGATTATATTTTGATGAACGAAAATAAGAACAAATTAATTATAGTATTTATATTATTATTAAATATTCTAAGCCATCAAATTAAGTTCTAGGGATTGAACTAGTTGAAGTTGTAAGTATTGTATCTTAAGAATTCCCCATCATGAATTAATCTCTTTTAAACTTTAAACTCAATCTATGAAAGTACTCATATTTCATAGTACACAATTCATATTGCTAAAATCACCTTTATTTCACAGTCAATAATTCGAATATGTTAACACACGCACACGTGTAAACAATTTTCATAAGCTCTGCACCTTAGGGTATTGCAATCTTCTTTGCTTTGACAAATGCTCGAAGATAATATTTTGCTTTATACAATCGTCGGCCGTTGACTTTGGCAGACAATATATAAAAGTATCTTTTTATAAATATATACATATATATTGTGTGTGTATATATATATTTCTTTTTATTTCTGTACTTTTCACATAAGTATATTTATGTGTATTTTTGAATTTAAATGATTGAATTTGGCGTTTGCTCCAGCAGTTCACGAGAGCTAGAGATAGAAATCGAGAGAAGAAGCGTGCGCGTGAAAGAGATAGCGAATACAGCCAGGCAGCCATTTGCAAAAATATGAAAATTACCTTTAATATGAAAAGGCAGAGCGAGGAAGAGAGAGAGGGCGAGAGTCAAACATTTTTTCACATTGCCAGCGCTGCCATCTAGATAGGCCGGCTACAGAGGAGACAGTGCCCAAACAGAAGGACAACGGTACAGACAGTGGGACATTGGGACAGACTGACAGACAGACAGAGAGACAGACAGACAGGCGTTCTATTTTATTTTGCTTTATGCCTTTATATTCTGTTTTGTGTTTACATAAAAGTGAAGTGAGGCAGATTGCGCTCGAGTGCGTTAATCAGCGCTTCTGGGCAGGGATACGGACCAGAGCATGGACACGGATAAGCACCGGTTGAAGCGAAGGCTGTGTGGAGAGGCGAAAGAGGGTGTGCAGGCTGGGGAGGGGGCGCGCGTTTTAAATCAACTTCAGCTGGCAACTTTGCGTTGACTTTTCTGCTGCTGCTGTTGTTGTTGTTGTTGTTGTTGTTGTTGTTGTTGTTGTTGTTGTTGTTGTTGTTGTTCTTGGTCAGGGTGTACTGACAAAACAGATTATACTGATTTCATGCTGGCAAAATCAAAAAATGAACGTGCGGCAATTTACATGCTTAAGTTTTGCTCCCTCCGCCCCGTTTTGTAGCCGTGCTGCTCTCAAATTTATTGGCCACATGTTTTGTGCCTCACCTTCGTGAGTTGTACGAATTTGCCTTTTGACAATACGTCTACGCATTATACATACTTTTCTTTCTGTTTGTTTTTTTTTTTTTGGGAGTTTGGGATTACAAGGAATTTCCGGGGATTCCATTTTAATTGAATTTCTTTTGGCTGTTTGTTGTCATTGTTGCTGTTGTTGTTGTTGTTGCTGTTGATTTTGTAGCTGCTTTGCATTTTTTGCGTGCGCGGCAGATAATTAAAACGACCTTAGGGCGGCCGAACCATTTTTGTAGCATACATTTTGGGGCTAGGCGAATTTATTTTTTGCTTTGGCAATTGTTATGATTACTGAGCGATTATTTTGAGCGCAACAAACTAACTGTTTGCACTCGATTTAAAAAAAAAAGAAAGGCGCAAGCAGCAGCAAGAATAATCATATTATAAGCAGCTACCACACCCACTCACCCCGCACACCCCTCGGGCGCAGCAGCCGCTGAAGTGGAGCAAGAAAATGAGTGAAAAACGAACAAATACAAGTCGAAGCAGTGGAGACAAAGTTACATTAGAACACTTAAACACTTAGCTGCGCCCAATGCATTTTACTGTACCTTCTTTCCCCAATGCCACACCCCCCTCTGGAACAGCCCGCTCCAACCATTTATATCCCCTTAGCCATGGCCAACTGTAGCTTCTGGCTGACATGCTCTTATGCTAGGCACGATCCAGAAATCAATTTCGCTGCGTTTTAAGGCAATTTTCATCGTTATTTCCTTATGCCCCATAGATATAAATCAATATTAATTTGATTTCCCTCAAATTTCAGCTAATTTTCTACGAAATATGTTTTCGGGAGCCTATTAATAAGCGTAATTCAAGGAAAATTCATTTACATACATAAATTAGAGGAAAAATGTCAAAAGTTTGGCATTTTACAAATTCTTAACTTTGCCGTTGCAAGTTGATTTTACAAGGGGAGCAAAATATTTATAAAATTTCTATGCACCGTTGGAATTTTAGCTTAAATATTTAAAGCAGCTTTAACGAACTTACGATATTTAAAATATATTTTCCATTAGGTTCAAAATAAAACAATAAGAAATAAAAGAATTTGCTATTAAATTAAATTATATTATATATTTAAGAAATTTTAATTACTTTTTAAATTACATTAGTTTTATTCAAAAAACTGTTCAAACATTTGACTTGAAAACTATAATAATGTTGTCTATTTGTGGAATTAATTTATAATAAAATATTTTAATATTTTAAATTTCATTTCTTTTAGCTAAAACTTTTCAAAACACATCTATTTAAATCAGAAAAAATCATAAAATATCTTTGAGAGCTGGGAAAAAAAGGCTTAGCCTGTATTCGAAAACTTCTAAAACTCCTTTTCAATTTCTGGAACACTTCCCGAGCTACATGCATATGAGATTTGCAACTGTGTTTGTGCGTGTGTGTGTGCATTGAAGATTTCGTGTGTACTCAGCTTGTCTGCTGACTTTGTCGGTGTGTGTGTGTGTGTGTGGAAGTGTGTTGCTGCAGTCGCTCTTGTTATTTTTATTGTAACTCTGATTCGCGCTTTATTGCATTATAATTGAATCTTGAAGCGCACAACTAACGCAGGAAACGTTGCCTGACTGCTTGCCTTTCCCGTTACCCATTTTCCCGCACCCGCTCCGGCTTCAGCTCCAGCTCCCGCTCCCGCTCCCGCCGCTCCGCTGCTCTGTCAATGCCTTGCGGCAGCTGCTATCCAAGAACCCCTTCGTCTGCCCACAGCTGCTGCACTTAATGCCAAGTGTTTAAAAAAAAAAGAGGAAGGAGAAAAAAACCAAGTAATATTTACTTACACCCCCCGTCAGCTGGCCATCCATCCAACCAAGCAGCGAGTCATTGCACCACCCACTGTTCAGCATTCACTATTCACCCATTTACCCCTTCACCTCTCAACCCCCCCTCACCCTTTACCCACTCACCGCTCATTCTGCTCATTGCCAGCGAAATGCAATAAAAATTGTTTTCCCATAGACGGCGACGACGACGACGACGACGTCGACGAGCTGGCTAAGCAAATGTTGTTGGAAATGAGCTATAAAAACGGGAAATTGTATTTTACAGTAAATTTTTGCTACACACAAACTAGCTATAGTCCTCAATCCCGCCATCCCTCCCGCACCCCAAAGAACGGGCGTTCCACTTGCACGTCAACGCCTTTCATGGGGCTGTCGCAGATAATCCGTTGCTGAGTTGGCTTGTCTTGACTTGGCTTGACATTGGCTTTGGGTCGACGTTCCTGCCCTTCCGTTCGCGTGCCCTTCCCTTCCCTTTCCTGATCTGTTCTAGCAGCGTCTAACGTGGCTTATAAGCTGCCAATATTAAAATGATGACGGGTTTATGGGGAGGAGGGGAGCAAAAAAAAGAGAAGGCAGCGGGGCTGCGAAAAATGCAATTCATGGCAAAACTGATGTCTCAGACTGTGGCTTTATTTTTGCTCCACAAAATTGAAGCAATGAGAATACCAAAGCATTTGCCTCGTCCTCCTTTGGGAAGGCTCCTCTTTGCATTGCCTCAAATGATAAAAATTAAAGATGGTCACTACAACAACTTGGCAACTCTATACAGAGTTGCATTCAGGGAGTCGTTCAGTGCTCTTCAAAACTGAATCAATCGAAATTCCTTAAACTGATTCAAATTTTTATCAGTTTTTTTTTCTGTTAACCTCTGATGCCTTTATTTTCAGAGTTTTATGAGTGCATACATATATATATCTCTATGTTTATATATGTATATTTTTTATGCCTCGAAATTATCTTTCAAAAAAATTAACTGCCAATCAAGCTGAAAGAGTTATTGGAACTGGTTCAAGTAGTTCTGTCTCAAGTATATTTTTTTGTACTATAATTCTTTGAATATTATTATTAGTAGTCCTTTTAAAATGGTGGGTAGTTTAAAAAGTTTAATTTTTGATCCTTTAAAAAAGAGCTATAATACTTTATTTATTATTATTCGAAGTATTAAAAATTGTTGATCACTTGACTAAAAAGTTAATTTTTATAAGAATTTTAAATCTTTTAATATTATTAAAAACAGTTATAATAAATTGGTGGACCATTCAAATAATTTATTTTGTTGAATTTTTACTAAAAAGTTTTTTTTAATAACAATTATAATTCTTTTAGTATTACTAATAATAGTTTTTATAAAATGTGTAATATTTTGTATGAACATTTGATTAAAAAGACTTTTAAAATAAAAATTTTTATCCTTTGTAATAATATTTTAGTAGTTTTTAAACCTTAATTAATTTTTATTACATTCAGTTAATTATACCCTGAACCCATTGAAAATGGGTAAAAAGGGTATATTGTATTTGTGCAAAGTGCAAATGTATGTAACAGGCAGAAGGAAGCATCTCCGACCCCATAAAGTATATATATTCTTGATCAGCATCAATAGCCGAGTCGATCTAGCCATGTCCGTCTGTCTGTCCGTCCGTCCGTATGTATGAACGCAAGGATCTCAGAGCCTATAAGAGCTAGAGACTTGAAATTTTTACTGTAGGTCCTCCAGGTGCCCGCGCAGATCGAGTTTGTTTCCGATAAACGATAACTTGCCCCGTTTCTAAGTAATCGATAAAAATTTATATCGAAATCCCGTTTTTTAAGCAATTTTGATAAATAATAAGAGCTAGAGTTACCAAACTTGACATGTAGCTTCTAGAAAAGTATATATATATCAAGTATCTTTCATTTTTAACCTATCGCCACCTCCCCGCTACTCTCTATCTATAAGCGCGAACTGGATTTGGTGTTGGAATAAGGGGGTTCAGGGTATCCCCTAGTCGGGAGTTCCCGACTAGAACCTCTTACTTGTTTTTTTATATTTTTGACCAAAGAGTTTGTTTATAAGGAAATTAAATTCTTTTAATTATTATAATAATATATTATTATTAGCAATAATTATAATTGATTTTGTTAGATTTTTGGCTAATACGTTTTTTTGTACAAGAATTATAATTATTTTAATAATATTATTAATAGTTCTATTTGGAACCTTTGACTAAAAAGCATTCTTAATATAAATTATCAATCTTTAATAAAATACATAAAATCATCAAAATAGTAATATTTCAATAGCTTTTATACTTCAAGTTAAGTTTTTATATTTTTGACTAAAAAGTTGTTTAAAAGGGAACTACAATTCCTTTAATATTATTATGAACAATAATTTTTAGTAAATGTAGGATCGTTCATACTTCAAGGTGATTTTGTTATATTTTTGACCTAAACGTTTTTTATATAATAATTATGAATCTTTTCTTATTATTAATAGTTTTTATAATGTTTAATATATTTTTTGTACCTTTCTCTAAAAGCGTTTTAAAAATGGCAAACGGTTCAAATAATTCTACTTTAAGATTGTCTTTTTGTTTTCTTGATTAAAGTTATTTTGTTAAATAGGAATTATATTCATTTATAATATTATTTTTTAAATGTGGACTGTTCAAATAGTTAAAATTCAACATTTTTTTATTGTATTTTTGACTAAAAACTTTTTAAATTAATATATCAAATTTATTAAATATTATTTTTAGTAATTTATATTAAATGATGTGCGGTCAAAACAACTTCAAAAGGTAATGTAAGTATTTGGTTGAAAATATCAATTGATTTCTTTATAATTAATTAAAGTAAAATATTTATTAGTGTATCTCAAAGAAATTGAATTGTACTCACGGCCATGCCCGCGAATCTTCGACGTTTTCTGAGATATTTCTCTTATTTATTTTTTTTTTTCAGAAATATTTCTTATTAAGCATTTCAGCACACAAATTGAACCCTTTCGCGCTTGAAAGCTGAACTGGTTCATGTGAGCCTCTTCCAGTTGAGTAAATAAAGACGATGAAAATGGAAGAAAATTAATTAATTGACTTTTTAACAAGTTGACATCTTTTTTTTGTTTATGTTTCGAATTTGGTGCAAACGTTTTGAGCTTAAGACGAGCCACATCAGGCATTGTCTTAGCTACATTTGAAGTTCGCAATATCAAATATCAAGTTTCAAGCACCATTTTGCAGCCCTGGCTGAGTGAGAAAAATGCAAAGAAAAAAAAACATAAATAACTGCGCAGTGTTTGTGCCATTTTGGTTGCCACATTTGAATAAAATATGAATAAAACCGAAATGCATTTAGTTGGGCGACGGGGCCAGCAGGCGAAAAGTTGGCAGGTGTATATATACATATATATACATATATATATAGACAGCTTTGGGCGTGCAAAAGGGCTAAGACCCGCAATCCCCCCACCTTTCCCAGAGAACTCTTCGCTTCGGCCAGTTTGTCACCTTTTTCGCTTTTGAAAAGGTCTTACGATGAGTCCTGGCGTTGTGTATGCTCTCTCCCTCTCTCAGGACTGT
This sequence comes from Drosophila ezoana, assembly GCA_035045725.1. Classification (NCBI taxonomy): domain Eukaryota; kingdom Metazoa; phylum Arthropoda; class Insecta; order Diptera; family Drosophilidae; genus Drosophila; species Drosophila ezoana. The sequence goes on along the minus strand of JAWNOU010000005.1, from coordinate 3,040,578 downwards.
CTCTGTCCCCCCTCTCTCTACCTTTGCCTCCTCACATACAGATACGATAATATTTGCATTCAGTTGGGCCGTCATCCTTGTTGCAGTAGCTGCTGCTGCTTCTTCTATTTTTATTTTGTCGTCAAAACGTCAGCGGTGCCTGTTCCCGTGGAGTTCGTTCCGGCGCAGCGTTCGCTTGGCTTAATTTTGGTCTTGGGAAAAGTGCATAAAAAATCTGCGGCGAATTTGCAATTTGAATTCGACTCCCATCCCCTTCAAGCGCCTGCCCCTGCTCAACCATTTTGTCTGCTGTATGTGTCGCCTTTATTGGGCCCCGGAACATGAATTGGGTTTGGGTCTGGTCTCTGGTCTCCGGTCTTGGCTGTCTCCTGTTGGCTCCTCCGTTTCTGCAGCGTCTTGACAGCCAGTCAGGCGGCTATTTAGGAAGTAATTTTCGCGCTTTCATCGCAACTTTTTTCCCTCCTGCTCTGTCTGTCTGTTTGTCTGTCCGCTTGTCTGTTTGTCTGCCAGTCTTTTAGTCTGTCTCTCTGTGGCTGCATTTGGGGCACGTTATTCACGTTAGCCCGTTATTTTAGCTGCCTTCTTGCCGCTCGCTGCACGCGCCTTTAATGCATTTTTTAAAAAGCCAAATGCGCAAATTGAATGCGCCTCGTGCCGACATTGCTGCGGTGTCCTGGCATATGACGCACGTGCTCCGGCCAGGACATTCCAGTTTTGGCCGCACAACGACACGCAGGCATAATTTTTGTCGCTGCACTCAGGCCTAATGAATATTTCAACAGTCATATACTCTCGTCCATACATAAATATATAATACACATTGCCATACTCGTGCTTATATAGTATATGCGCCCCACCCCCTTCTCCAACCCGAGGGGGAGGGAGGCCTCACAAACTGTATCATCAGCTAAATGTCAAGCTAAATGAGCATCCAAATGTCGTCAGGTTTTCTACATTTTTTCCCCCAAAAAAAGTGACTGCTTGGCTTCCAAACGTCAACAAAAACGGATTATAAATTAATTTGAAATGTGACGCAGTGACACGAAAACTCGCTGGGAAATTACCTATAGATATTATAGAAACAAAAAATATATAGAGGGTGAGTACTAAAATTTTCACTAAAATGCTTGCATAGCATCAGCAACTGCGACGATTCGGTCTAGTCGTGATTCTGCCTGTTTGGTTGTCTGTCTTTATGCCACAGCTTCGCATACGATGTACATATGGTTAGAAAGTTAATTTTTTAAATAAGAAAATGTTTGTTTTTTGAAAAACATTCAACGACGCAAAAAGCGCCCATTATGCACAGATCCTATAACTGAACACGATCAATTTTGCTCAAATCATCTATCACAAGCGGACAGAAGTAATCAAACTCAAGAAGCAATGAAACTTCTATTCAATTTTTGGTTAGCCTTTTAACCAATTGTGATTCATATTTAATAAAGTGTATTCTAAATAATAATAAAATGGAATTTACTTTAGTAAAATAATAATAAAAAAGATATATTCTAAACAGAACAAAAATTTCGTTTTGATTTTCATATGTTTTATTTGTGCGCGCGAATCGAATCGAACAAAAATAAAATGTGTTTAAATAAAAATAAAATGAATTAATGTTATTTTATTATTAATGTATTCCAAATAATAATAAAATAAAATAATAATAAACTAAAATGCATTCTGAGTAAAAATAAATTGAAAATCTAATAAAATAAAATATATGTTGAAAAAAAAATTTTGAGATTAACAAAATAAAATTTATTTTCAATAATCATTAAATTAAATATATTCTAAAATAAAATATAATATATTTTAATAAATATTTTTAATAAAAATATAATGCAAAAATAGAAAAAAAATGTATTAAAAATAATAATAAAATGAAATATATTCTGAATAAAAAATAAACCATTTTTTTTTTCTAAAATAAAATGTATTCTAACCAAAAATAAAACAAAATGTATTCTAAATAAAATAAAAAATAAATAACAAAGAATAAATATAAATTATTATAAATAATAATAAAATCAAAAGTGTATTAATAATAAAAATAAAATGAATAAATAATCAATTAAAATTTATTTAAAATAAAAAAAAATAATAATCATCCAATTCCCTGTGCCGTATTTCTGCTTTTTCCGGTTAGTGGAAATTGGAGATAAAAACTCTTGGAAATAATTTTCTTTGCGATATCAGCATACGTTTGGTTAGATTGAAACGTTTAATCAGCCTCTTGTAGCAGCCCTTAGATGGACCATCAGCTCCTAGGTGTTGCCATGTTAGCATATCAAGTATTTTCTCATTGCTTGGCGCAATCTTCTAATTAAAATTGCACCTCATGCCAGAGCTAACCTCTGGTGCGCTCATCACAACTGACCCAAAATGAACTCTTTCGGCGCCAGGCCAAGTCCCCACTCGAACAGCGTCACCCTCACCACGGGTGTGGCCCCCGCCCCCATCAAGCAACACCCCAAGTGGCAAGGCAACCACAATTTAATCTCTGTGGCATTAAGTACCCCCTGTTACCCCCTTCAAATCCACAATGCCCAGACCATCAGACCAGCTCTGAGGTCTTTCTTGTACGCCCCCTCCAAGCCGAACATCTCTAGTGCTGCCCTCTTCTTTTTTTCTTCTGCTTTGTATTTGTTAATAAACTCCCTGGCAGACTAAATTCAAATTACGCACACATCTTAAGACATAGATGTAGGCAACGACGTCGGCAGCGACGCTGGCAGCGGCAGCCATTTCGCTTATGGGCGGCTCATTATGTCAGGTCTATATTCATATACGACACAGCACCAACCCACCTAGCCCACGCCCACCCACATTCCCAATTGCCGCATGCGTGAGTGCGTTTCGAGAAGCTGGCACAAGCTCCAACTGAAGCTCCATTGAAGGACTCCGCCTTTTGACTTGGCTTGTCGTAACATTTCATCTTTATTTTGGCATTATTCCCATGGCGCCGCTTATTGTTTTTCGTGAAAATGGCAACGGCAATGGCAACAAATTAGAAGCGTGCCCAACGCCCGAAACGAACGCAGCAGCCAACAGCCAGTTGGCCAGGTCTAATTGGATAGGAGACATAGTTCTAAGGCATTTCTTGAGTGCCGCGCAGCATGCACCACACATTGCCAATCCCAATTAATCAATGGACTTGCCTTTCAATTGAGCTTATAAAATATCTAAACAGAACTAAAACCATACGAAATGTTATTACCTGTGACAATAATCCTTCAGCTTGGTCGGCTACTTAGCGACGTTTTTCTGTCCAAAACTATTTTAAGCAAGAAACTATCTACAAATATTGTAAGAGAAAAATATTTATTTATTTTATTAAGTTTAATTTAGATATATATTATAATCAAATCAAGACTGCCTTGAAATTAGTCAGTCAGCATTTAGAGCTGTTAAAAGTAAAATTCGTATTAGACGCTTTGCATTTTAAAATCTTATTATTAAATATATATCATTTTAAATTGTTCCCTTTTTAGCATTTTTTTAAGGTTTGTATTTAATAAATAATTTTAAGCAAAACCCTTTTGTTATTTCCTAATTGAAATCATTTTGGATACTGAAAATCTTAAATAAAAAAGCTGTAACTAATTAATCTTTAAATTAATTAAATAAAATGTGCTCAAATTAAAATGTACTTTTAAATTTCAAGTTAGAGTTGTTACTATAATTTATTGGTATAGTTTTATTTGATAAAATATGACTTCTTTTGAATCTAAGAATTCTTTTGTCTCTTATATTTCAAATAAAAACAACAATATTATAAATTCAACATTTTTGCAAAGATTATTTGTCACATTAAACATTAAGCGGAAATTTCATAATATTTTGTTATATTTTAAATTTATTTAAGGTTTAATTAATATATTTACTGTATTTTATCTCTAGTTCTAAAATTTATTTATTAAACTTAGCCAATGTTCATACCAAAACTAAGTGGATTTTATTAAGCTTTGACTACAACCAGTTAAGACACCAACAAAGCGATGCACAAGGTCATTGATAAATGGTTTTTGACTCCGCTAAAACAGTGCTAGCAAGTAATGTTGGGTAATAGGAGCGTGATACAACAAAAACACAAAACACGTGTTAATACAAATGCAACTCTGTTTATTTGGTGTGTGACACAGCTAAACATAGTCAATGGAATTGTTTTGCACAATTTTAAAAAGTTTTTTTTTGCCATATTCAATTCAATTCTTTATTTACCCTTACAATCTGCTTATTTTTCACAAATACATATATTGTATTTTTGATATATTACATTGTAAAAATTGATTTAGCAAATTGCGTTATCTAAACTTATGAAATTTATTCACCAGTGACAGCAGCCAGCTAAAAAACATATTCAACATAAAAAGCAGTGTTGCACATCACACAAATTCCGATTCGCGTTGCCAAATTGTCATCTTTGACAACACTGAGCGCTTTGGTATGTTGTTTTTTTAAATGATATACGCACTATTTTCAAAATGTGAGACTACAACACAAATTTTATTAGTATTATAACATAACCTCTATAAGCGATACTTACAGAACACGCAGTCGAAATCCATAGTATTCACAAGGATTTCTTTAGCTCACATTAAAAATATTTCCTTTTTTACATCGCTTCCTTATTTAGTTTATTATTCTGTATATATGCAACGTAGTCAAAGGATTCAGCTTTATCTAAATTCATCATAAAACAGTTGAAAGTTGATTAACAGTTTCCCATTTTTCTCGTTTTTTTTAGTATTGTTTTCCACACTGTTTCCTTTATGTTCATTTGGTATATCCTGCAACCTTTCTTTTACTTAACATTGTCTATGCAACAATATTTTAACTAACGTTTTAGAAATTTTTCAATTATGTTCAGGCTAGTTTTAAGAGGTTTACAAAGAGATCTCTCTCCCTCTCTCTCCCTCTCTGTTTATAAACTCTGCAAAATGTATTCGTGTATTGTCAAGGATAAACGGATGAAATGTTGCCTGCTACTTTTTGAGGCTCCACGCATTGTTGCTGGGCACGGGCACGCGACGTTGTCCGGATTCGCGTGCCAGCACCTCCATGATGCTAGTGGCAGGAAGCCAGCACTAAATAGGGTGTATGACAGTCGGTTAGAATTGAATGTGATCGATTAATGTACATTTTACTCACCCGCTCCTTGTGCGCTGTGGCAACCACATTACGATTGGGCTCCTTGTCGTAGGAAACAGACTCCACGCCAAAAACTTCGCATAGTTCATGCACCAATTGACGCTTCTCACGATTCATTGTGGGAAACGAGTGACTTCTCGACTTTTGTTTGCTCTCCTTGGCCAGTTTGACCAGATCGGTGAGTGTTTCATAGACGCTCTTGGTCAGCGCCGGATTGCGTTTGGCAAAGCCGCGCAAGAATTCCGAGTACTTTGTCAGCGACTTGAGTTGCGTCTCCGAATTACGCGACTGCAATCCAATAGCCAAGCGACGATTACGCTCCAACAGACGACACTCATCATTGCAGTTCAAGCTAAAATAAAAATAATTATAAAATACATCAGATTGGCCTTTGCATTCCTTTCCCGCTTTAAATCTAGCGACCTTTCGATCCTATTTCATCTATTTTTCACTCACAATAGTGGAAACCAAGCTAGGTAACTACAGTAAAAATGTCTGCTTTCTGGTTAAGAATTGGAAAGTCAATCGGACCAAGCTTATATATAGATAGGAATTAGTTAGATCTGTAGATTTCTTGCTTGGCTACTCACGTTTTGTTGGATTTATTGTTCTTGTTGGGCGCCAGTATCTCGCTGAGTTCCATGTAGTTGCCGCGCGACATCTCCGCCATGGAGGAGGCCAGCTGTGCGGTGGCAATGCGACTGTGCTCCCGTGCCAGCTCCTGGCAGCTGCGGCTCTGCTTGCGATTGCCGCACTCGCACTGCACCTCAACCAGCTCCTTGCAGGGCGTTTCAGGACAGACGCCCTCATGGCATGTGGCCGCGCACTTGTGGCCGCACAATAGACGCGGCTTGGTGCAGCTCTGACGGCACAACTCGCCCGGCTGCTGGCATTCGCCCTCATGGCAGGGCCGTATGCATTTGTGGCGACCGCAGGCGAGCGGCTTGCCGCAGGCTAGGCCACAACTAAAGCTCGCCTGGGAGCAGGGTATGGTCTTGCGCTGTTCGTGATTGCCATGGCACCACTTTGTGGTGAACATCATGCAGGGCGGGCAGCTGGCCGCCGCATGGCAATTATGCTGTGGTGGATGCTCGCAGCCGTGCGTCCGCGAACAGGGTCGCTTGCAGATGGGCTTCTTGGTGCCGCATGGCACCGGCGGATAAATGACCTCGGCGCCGCACTCACAGTACAGCTCCTCGAAGCTGCTGCGATAGCAGGGCGGGCAATTGCCACGATGACAGGGCTGATCGCATTTATGTCGGCCACAGCTAAGCGTGCGATTGCAGGGCAACGGGCAGGCGTGATCGATATCGATGCAGCACTCGGCATTGCACTTGTGCTTGCCACAGCTGCGTTTCTTGGTGCAGCGTCGCTTGCAGCGCGCATCGTCCGCACGGGTTGATAACTGGCGGCACTTGATCATCTGATCCATGTGGCCGCAACGGCACTTGACCGCCGTTTGCTTGGGGCAGGGCGGACACTGGCCCAGGTGGCATTTACTGGCGCATTGATGCGGATGCGCGGGTTTGCCGCATCGCAGGGTTTTGCCGCAGACGCCCTCGCAGGTGGGCACAGGATCCAGGCAGCTGCTGCGCTGCGTAGCCGGCACCGGCAGCTTGCCGCAGGGGCAGCTGGTGATTTGTGTGGGACTCAGCTTGCAGGGACGACAGGCGCCGGCATGGCATGAATCCTTGCATTTATGATTGCCGCAGGGCAGCGGCTTGCTGCAGCACTCTTTGCACGAATAGCTGCGCTTATCTTGGCTCTCGCGGGTGCACTGCACCTCGCGCTGCTGTTTGCCGCAATGGCAGTGCTGCTGCACTTGCTCCGCGCACGCCTCACACTTGCCCGCATGACACGGCTGCTGGCAACGATGCTCACCGCAGTTGAGCAGCTTGTCGCAAATGGCCTCACACTGCAGCGGCTGCTTCATGGCGCACTGCATCAGCTTGGAGGTGCGTCCGCAGCCGCAGCTGCGGCTGACATTCGCCTGGCATGGTGGACACGGACCGGGATGGCAGAGCAGCGTGCACGCATGGCTGCAGCCCTCGACACGGCAGCACAGCTCACCGCAGCTGTGGGCTAGTTCGGTGCGCGTCAACGGTGGATTCTTGAGTTTGCCACAGAAGCACAGATATTCGCGCGGCAGCTCCTGCAGCACATTCTGGCAGGCGGGGCAGCGCCAGCCCTCGGCAGATTTCGAGCTGCTCGCCCATGTGATGGTGCACTTCAGATGCAGCACATGATAACAATTCTGGCACGACCAGGTGCCATGATGCGCCTTAATCAGCTCCACACAGACCAGGCACTCCAGACGCCGCTGCTCAATGTCGCGCATTAGCTTTTCCCGCTGCGACAGCTTTTCATGATCGGGCGCGCGTCTTGGTGAGATTTGTTGCTGCTGATGCAGCTGATGTTGCTGTTGCGACGGCTGCTTCTCTGGCGAGGGCTGCGCGCTGTCATTGCTGTTGCTTGTGTCCAGCTCCTCGTTGGCGCGTGGATAGCCATTGATGCGATCCCGATTGCGATTCCAATCGTCGCGTCGCTTATTGCTGCGATGATTGTCGTAGCGCTGTTGCTTCTGCGGTTTCTTGCCGCGCTCATAGCGCTCCTCGTTCCGATCCTCGCGGTAGTCGTTGCGTCGTTGCTGGCGACTATTGTTGCCGCTGCCATGCGGCTTCGGCTGCCTCTGGTCGGCTCTTTGTTGCTGCGAGTGCTGTGCTAAATTGCTGCCTGCTGCTGCTGCTGCATTTGGCTGTGTGGCAGTGTTGTTGTTGTTGTTGTTGTTATGATTTTTGCTAGACGCCGACGCTGACGGCGACGCCGCCGCCGACGTAAGACTGAGCTTGGCAAAATTGGGCACAAATTCGGGTGCTGTGGCCTGCAGCTTGGAAGCGCTGAAATCGTAGCCAACGCCAGCGGCAGCAAACGGATTATTTCCAAAGGGTGTATAAAGATTGGGATAAGCAGCGGCTGCGGCTGCGGCGCCATCGCCATTTTGAGAGGCATAAAACGTCGGCGCATACAACTGTAAATTTGAAGCGAATATTCACATAAGTATAACTGTAAAATTGTAGCATACACTTACGTTGTCGCCGCCGCCGCCAAAATTGCTGGCGGCGCTGCTGCTGGGCGTCAGGCCAAAGGCGCCGCCGCCGCCGCCAATGCTGTAGCCCAGACTGGAGCTGGCTAAGTTGTGTTGTGAGATAAATTGATTAAAATTCACATAGTTGTTGTTGTTGTGCCCATTTGCTGTGGTTGAGGCGTCCGCAGCAGGCGCTGCGTCAGCACCGTTCGTTACCAGCTGCTGCTGCTGCTGCTGTTGCTGCCAATACTCGGCCATGGCGTACGCTTGGCAGCGTGCTTTTTTTCGCTCCTCTTTTTTCGCTTTGCCCACGCTGGCGAAAAGTGGATCCGAGTTTTTCTGTGTTCCTTGTTGCTGCGCCTGCAAGCAAACGCAAAGTGTATGTTTAGCAAAGTGCACCAACAATTTCAAATATTTAATTTCACAATTAATTGTAACATTTACACGAATTTTGTTAAATTGCTTCGCTCGAAATTAGAAAAAAAAAAAAACAACAACTAAAGACACACTGGTATGCGCGTGTGTGCAAATGTGACAGCTAGATATGTGGCGTGTGTGTGTGTGCTGCTGCTGACGTGCACTGTTACCTTTTTACAGGTATTGAAACAATGTAACGAATTATTCACTGTTAAGTGTGGAGCAAAGTTGCCTAACTCAGCGAGTGCGCTCTGTTAACAGGTGGAGTGCTTGTTTGCGACAACTGTTAACCGGCGCAGATTATGTTAAATGGCGTGCAAATAACAGTACGGCAACGCTGTGCAGTAATTTATCGCCAATCGATATTAACAATCGTTAATTTCACCATTTTTTGGCGCCATATTTGAAATGATTTATATTTTACATATAATATGTAATTTAATTAGAACAAATGAGCAGCATAAGAGTCTAAACATCCTTCGTGTATAGATAGATGGCCACAATCATGCCATATAGTCCCAGCACCTCAGCGAATATCAGTATCAAGATCATGCCAATAAACAGACGTGGCTGCAGCGCCGTAGTGCGCACACCGACATCGCCAACAATTCCAATCGCATACCCGGAGACCAACCCGCACATGCCCACTGATAGGCCGGCCGCCAGATGCACATAACCCTTGGCCACCGGATAAGTTGCAGCGGAATCCAGCGTAGCAGAAATAAGCACCGATACGACCAGTCCATAGATGGCTATGATTCCCGCCATAACAACGGGAATAATCGACTTCATTATCAGCTCCGGACGCATAACTGCCGTGGCAGCAATTGCCGTGCCAGCAACTGCTGTGCCATATGCGGAGCCAAACGATGAGAATACAATGGCAGCGACCACGCCCATTATGCCAAAGAATGGTCCGTAATCCGGATACAAGATGAGCTCTCTGACCGCTATCTGATAGTCGGGATTGTCACCGTAATTATAGCTTTTGGTCCGATGCGCAGCCATTATTATTGTATTCCTTTTCAAATTAATCGTTTTGTTTTATTTTTATGAAATTTGATTTTCATTTAACTTAAATCACATGCAAACGCAAAAGGCAACTATATTGTTATAGACTTATTGGTTAATCTTGATACTATGATTATATTTACAAAGTCTGCCCAGTTTATGACTTTTTCTATATCTGTGATTTGAGCCGTGACAAGTAGCAGAGATTTAGCGACGATCAAACAAAATATTAAAAATTAATTCGGGCATCAAAATAATAAACATAAAATTGTCTTGAGTTTTTCTTTTTCTAAGGTTCTTATTATCATATTAAATAATCTAAATATCCCAAAACTGCAGAAAATGCTTTAAGACTTTGATATGGAAGAACTGGGAATAACTGAAAGAAAAATATATATGAGCAAATAGTTTTATATTGATCCAAAGTAGTTCTTTTGACTCTTAAGATCACAGCTCAAAGTAAATGTGAAGGAAAATTCGAAGAGAATTCCTCCCAAAAACCCTTGGATAAGTTTGAATGTGTATAAAATATAGAACATTTAGAATAGATCATATTCTTAATTTTCCAGAACTTTTTGACTCTTTGTATAGCCCGATTTTGTTTGATTTAGGCCAATTTTTGGAGTTTTTTTTTTAGTTTTTTTTGTATATAAATTAAATTTTATTTCATACCCTTATACAAAATGGCTCAAAATCGATCAGTCACAGTTTTCCTCCTGCCACCAGGCATACAAATGGATGCCAGCTTAGAATGTTCTCAAATTGCTGAGCAGCGTTTGCTGAGCCGGCGGAAATGCAGCGGATGCAGCGGCAGCAAACGTTGGCGGGGGCATGACAAAACTGGGAGCTGTGCCCAGGGCCAATGTCTGCTGCTGCTGCTGCTGCTGCTTGGGCGGCACCGGAAATGCCGGAGCGCCGTCTAACGGTCTATACTGGCATTTCTTGGCATGGGTGCGCATATTGCTGGACTGGGTGAAGGCCTGATTGCAATTGGGATGTGGACAGACATAGGGCTTGCAGCCCGTGTGATAATTGAGATGCGTCTTCAGGTGATGCTTCTTGGTGAAAGCCTTCGGGCACAGCGGGCAGCTGAAGGGCTTTATGCCCGAGTGCAGCCGATGATGGAGTGTCATATTGCTGCGATCCGCAAAGGATTTGCCGCAGACGGAGCACTGATACGGCTTCTCGCCACTGTGGGTGCGCATGTGCTGCTTGAGCAGCATTTTACGGGAGAATCGTTTGCCGCATTCGGCGCACTTGTGCGGCTTGACGCCCGTGTGGATGCGTACGTGCATATTGAAGGCGACACGCTGATTGAAGGATTTGGGGCAGTAGGGGCATTCGTATTCCTTGCGATTCCGATGGATTTTCATGTGACTGCTGAGGTAGCCCTTGTCGTTGAACGTCTTGCCACATTCCGGGCACTCGGCCGCAAACTCTTTGGTGCCGCGATGCACAGATAAATGATATTTATAGTTACGCAGCTGGGAGAAGCCTTTGCCACAGTCGGAGCATTCGTAGCGCGGTGATTTGTGTGTCTTCTCGTGTGCCTGCAAAATGTGTGAGAGAGGGAGAAGGTGAGCGGGTGAGTGTGTGAGTGTGTGAATAAGACAATTTATTCAATGATAATGCTGCTCATTGGCTTGGCGGCCATTTTGTTCAACTGCGCTCAATTGCGCGCTCTCTCTCTAACGGGTATGGATATGAGTGTGTGTGTGCTGCTGCTACCTCTCTCTTTTTCTCTCTCTTTATCTTAGCTGCACCCATGCGTAAAACCAGTTCTCATTTCTTATCGTACTTCTTGCCTTCTCTTCGCTTCTGTTTTGGGCACCACCATTTTAACGATCGTCTGCGGCTACTCTATACAGATTTGCATAAACAGTTCAGTTGCCCACCCCCCTCCTTTGATAAACCTGTTGCTGTGCTCTTTGCTCCGCCTTTGCCTTAGACTCCGCCCCATTTGTTGCCTTGCTTTATTATTTTTTAAACGCGTTCACATTGAAATTTGTTGATAATATTTTAAGAATACAAGACGATGCGATAAATTAAGAAATAAATAATTATAAAAAAAAAAATAATAATTAAAATAAAAAATATGACTACATGTGATTATTTAAGAAGTCATTCGTAGCCTTGACTGATATTTATGATATTTATTCATTTTTAATTAATTTTTATTTATTAATTTTTTAACAGCAAGAATCTTAAGTTTTTTGTATTTATTTAGACATGCTTGAATTATCAGTTTATAACTGGAACAATTCTTTATATTGGGGAATTTTGTTTTCCTAATGTGAAAATGTAGAAATATTTGAAAATTTTGAAAAATTTTTAAAATGTTGTATAAATTTGAAAATATAGAACACAATTTAAAAACTTAGAAAAGTTTTGAAGAATTTAAATTAAATTTTGAAAATTTTCAGAATTTTATAAAAATTTTAATATTTGGACTTTTATAAAGCTCAACCGATTTCAATGGGAAACTTATAGATAATACCAAAAACTAAATCCTATACACATTATAAGTCGAGCATTTTATTTAAAAAAAAGTCTGATAATAAGCTAAGTTCGTAATTATTAGGAAAATAATTACACACAATTTTAAGAATTTTTTTTGAATGTAAAAATTTAGGAAAAGTTATAAAACGACTGCTAGGCGGGTAAACTGTTGCTAGTTGAAAGCTGATTCCCAATAAATTTAAAAATAAGTTCCAATTCGTTGATAAAGAACCTAAATCTATATAAAATAAAAATGAATATAACAAATACAATAAAATAATAACGTGGTCAGATGCTGTTGCATGGTGTTATTAGAAGTAAGATTTAAAGCTATTCCCATCACAGAGAGGCGCCTCCAAAGGCTACATCCCAGCAGGCTATTAATTAACAAGCCAAATCATATAAATCCCTTAAAGTATTCCTTCATTGTAAATGCCCAACAATGTAAATAAAAGCTATGCAACGTTGTAACTGTACCCTTCTTCCACTTTATTTCGGTAGAGATCAGAAGGTGCAATCTTTAACCAATCCCAACTCTATCGTCAACACCCAAAATGATGTCTGCCTGATCTTCACACTGTTATTTCTCAACTTTTTCCGCACTCACAACTCACCTGCAGCGTTTCGGAGCATCCAAAGACCTTGTCGCAGATGCGGCACTTGTAGCTGATCTCCTCGGCGGCGCAACTGCTTCCGCCGGCATTTAACTTGGGCAACATGTTCAACGACGTCGTCGAGGCAGTTGTCGTGGCTGTGCTCAGATGCAGATTGGTCACCGTGGTCAATGAAATGTTGGTGGTGTTGCTGGTGATGTTGTTGGTGCTGCTGGCGGCGCTGAGCAGCAGATCACGTGCCGCTGGCCTGCAGCTGCTCGAGCTGCTCACGGAAGAGGCCGCCGGCGATATTAATGGTGGCGTCGGCTTGTAGCCGCCAACAAATTGCTTGTAGTAGTCGAGGCATTCCAGGCAATCGGCGCGTGAGCAGGCGGTGGATGCACTGGACCTGGGACTCTGCCTGTTGATTACATAGGGCGCAAAGTAGCGCTTGTGCGGCTGCTGCTGCTGCTGTTGTTGTGCTGGTTGTTGTTGTTGTTGTTGGGTTTGCTGATATGGCGAGGTGGGCGGCGTGGTCAGGCCGGCGGCAGCTGCAGCCGCTGCATAGGCGGGCAGCAAATGTGGAAAGAATTGCGCATAGAATTTGGTTGCACTCGCCATGGCCAGCAAATCCGGCGGCAGCATGGCATAGCCGCCGGCTACATAAGCGGCAGGCGTAAGCTGAACGGGCGCCAGATTGAGAGCTGGCACTGGAGCAGCTGGGGCAGCAGCAGCAGGAGCAGGGGGAGCGGCTGTGCCCGCTTGTTGACGACTCTTTGAGAGATCCAGTATGTTGCATACGCTTGCTGTTGATTTCTTGACACGATTAGCCTGATCCTTGCTCAGTATGCGATTGATGCTAAAGTCTGTGACTTGCGGCGGCGGCGGCGCCGGCAGCTGGGGGCCAGGTGAGGCGGCCAGCTCGTAGCTGCGCTGCAGCATTGCATGCTTAAAGCCCATTGCGTTTGAGGGTACGTTCATAGACAGACACCTGTACCGTGTGCCGTGTGCCGTGTAGACAACTGTCGCGCTACGCGTCGCAATACGAAATGTGCGGCTACAAATGCTGACAACGGCCGACAACGTCTTTTGGCCAGGTCGAGATTGAAGCCGCTGCTGCTGCTGCTCGCTCTTCATCTCTCTCGCTCTCGCTCTAGCTCTCGTTCTCTCTCTCCTGGCATTTAATTGGTCAGGAAACGGGTTTAGAGCCGCGCTCCAAAAAACGCTCTGCGCTTGCAGCGAGAAACCAATTAACCAGCCCTGGCTGCCCGTTGCGCCTCCAATTATGCGCTCTGCCCCAGAAGTGGCTGCTCGAGAACTATTTGGTAGTAGCATTTAACTAGTCACATCTATCATAATGTTTATCACAGATCTCGAAGCTCAATCTCTCTTTCTGGCAGCTCTCCCTCGCCCTCTCTTTATGTCGCTCTCTCTCTCTCGCTCTCTCTCTCTCTCTGTGTATAGCTGCTGCTCGTGTGATCTCAGATTCCCTGACTGGAGATTTCTTTCTGCGCGTTGTTTTTGTAATTAATTGCGGTAATAAAATGTGCGCATCGTTAAATTCTCAAAATGTATTTCTCTTGTTCTTCTTCACGTTGTTGCCGCTATTGTTGCTGCTGTTGCTTGTCCCTGCTGCAGCCTTGTCTTTGGGCATGTGTGAATCTTACGGTTATGCGCATACACCTGGTGCCCTCTTTGGAGAGGGCTCAGCTCATTATGCCGCGCGTGTGGGCGAGAGGCGAGGCTTACGTGCTAAAGGGAGCTGGGAACTAGATGCTGTGACATAATCAGTTGTCCAGTTCTATGTAATGGCCCGCAAAGGAGCTACTGTGCCCGGAAGAAGAATAAGCGTATTGCGTGGACTGTTGTAGAATTTGCACATCAGACTCAGAAAGGCGGGTAGAGAATTATTATCGCCATCTACTTAAACATAAGACGAAAGTCTGACTAACTGGTAATCAAGGCGCAGCTCAAATGACAGCTGAAATTTGTACTCAAAATTCCTTTTGGATAGCAAGCGAGGAAAACACGGAATTTCCCTAAAATTTTGCCTTCAAGTGAGCGAAAAACACAAAAGTTTATAAAGTTTGTCTGAAACACCTCAAAAGCAACGCGCTTTGCTTTGCTTAGATGTCTGCGCGTCGGGCTCGCATGCGAGAGGTCGTCGGTTCAAATGCAGCAACAATTGAAAATATTTATGTTTTTAGAATTTTGCTATCAATAACAATAAAAAAACGAATGCACAGACAGACTCAAGAGTGGGAGTTTAAAATACGAAATATCTGCCGTTTTTTAACACGGGTTATTTCCTAGCTAATTGTTGATCAGCTTTACATTATTTAAGAGCTGTTAAGCTTAATATGTTGCAGTTTTCACCCATTATATGTTAAGCCAGAGATTGAGGGAAATTCTCTTTTTTTTTGTGCCCGATACGAGCTCATTTTGAAATATTTGCTTATACAACAAATTTAAAACCTTTGCAGACAAATGCTTTACGGCTGTGTAGATTTGTGAGAATAGTAAAACCATACAAAAACTTATTTTTCGAACGATTCTCCGTATAGAGCTAAATAATAGGGTAGTGCGATCTTAATAGGACTTGGCTCATTGTATGTAAGTCGCATAGATTAAATAGCAACTGCCGAGATTGGTCAAGATATCTTCAATAACATATAACTTTACATACAAGAACCTACTTTTCGACCGATCGTTCCTTTGCTAGCTATATGATAAAGTGGTCCGATCCGGCCGATTCCGACATATGTAGCCTGCAACCTTTTAAAGACGAAAAAGCTGAAAGACTAGACTGAGAGACAGACGGAGAAACAGAAGGACGGACAGACGAACATGACTATGTCAATTCAGATGTTGATGCTGATATAGAATATATGTATATACTTTATTTGGTCCAAAATGTCTCCTTTGCATTAAACATTTCATAGTAAAATAATAAAATAAAGTTATCAAATTCAATTCAATTAATGTTTAGCAGTTTTTAGTAAATACATGGGTGGAAAATGGTGTTCCAGTTATGTACAGGTGAATTTTGATTTTCCCTACGTGTAAATGAATAGAAAAGCTAAGCTGCAAGAAAAGTATTGGCCCAAGCAATGCTACTGGGCATTCCTATACCTGTTAGTTGTTATATTAAGCTATATAACACCAGAATGTGTTTCTTAAATGTTTCTTAAATATTAACAACAAATACATATGTAAAAATGTATTAATATTCATTACTTATCATCCTTTTATATAAAAGGTGTACTTTTAACAACCCACAATTTAATATTTGATAATATTTGATGTACTCTTTAATCTAGTATCAAGACCTTTATATAGGATAGGAAACAGTTAGGAAGAGTATGTATGGAATAACATTTCAATAGATGACAATCTTTTATTTCCTAATTCTATTTTTCGATTCCCCTTTCTCACTGTTTATACCCATTGTATTCGATACCATTTCTTTCATTTTTACTTCAGATCCCTCTGTCATATGTCTTTTATCTCAGCAATATCTCTTAGTCTCTAGCAATACCCTGACTACTGTTAAGCTCGTGCGATTCCAGCAACTAGACAACTTTAGCAAGTTGCTCAGCGGACTGAAGTCCATACATATGTATTCGTATATCCAGTTGGAACTGAGTGCATAGCATCAGTAGCGCCCATAAAAATGTGCAAAACAAAACGCCCAACGTGATTTGTAGGAATCGAAAGGTGCATAAATCTAAAGGACGTCTGTAAAAAGAACGTACAACAAAATGTTGACACAGACTCGAGCGGGAAATTCAAGGAACCGCTCGATATATATATATAAATATATGTCTGTATATATGTATATAAATGAAGTGATATACATTTACAGCTACAAGGCGCTGAGTCAGCACGAGGGCAGCAGCTGCGAGAGGGTACAGTGAGTATCCAATTGCACAGCCAATTAGAGAGGAGCTACCAGCACTTTAATCTAATGTAAGCTTATCTTGTACACGATTTGTCCAGGCTCACTTACAAAGCGATCCATATCGCAGTGGGAGAAGGGGTTGGGGGAACAACGGTGGCAGATCGGCGTTGCCCGTGCCGCCAATAGACCTATCTAAGGCGATCCTAGACTGATTGATGGGGTCGCTGCTGTCAACAAGCGGTTCGGCCTGATCTGCATATATTATAATTATAAACGAAAACTACAAGAGAGTGGACAGAAAAAAAATAGAGAGAAGAGAAGCGAAGCAAACTTGTTCATTTATTTCGTGGAATTCCGCAAAGATCATTTACATATGCGAGCGAAAGAAACTTTAAATTTTAATTACACTCACTAAATCATCGGGCCGAGTTGAGGTTCTCCAGCCCCTTACTTTTAATACCCTGCAAAATGATCAAAGTGGCATATTGCTTGGTGCAAGCGTTTGTAACAGATGAACAGATGGTGGCAGCTGATAATCTACAAGGTATACTCAGTCCAACTCCGTCAGGGAATTTCACAGTTGGAAATATCACACTTAGGTTCTTGCGTAGCACTTGTGATCCCAGATTTAGTTTGTTACAAAATATAGGTTACTCACAGATTAAGTAATCGAATCGATATGTATCGATATTAACCCGCGCAACGTTTGTAACAGACATAAGTTATATACATTCCGAGTGGATCCAGATCAACAGAGACTTTCATAGCTGGTAATTCAATATGGAGATTATCCCGTGGCACGAATGATTTGAAATTAAATTTATTTCGAAAACTTGTTTTATTCATTTTAAAATTCTAAACGATAGTTATCGATATTTAACCATGCAACGTAATGCAACCCATAAGGTATGCACAATCCGAGTTAGTCCATGTATCAAGTAGATTCTTCTGTAGCACAAGAGATGCCAGATCGTTATTAATGCGAAACATCGATAAATCGAGGATTTGGAAATTGAAGTCGATTAATATCGATACTTAGCCATGTAACGCTTTCAACTAATCAAATTAATCTAGCCCATCAGAGACTTTCACAGCTGAAAATTCAGATTTTCAGCCTCACTTAACGTTTTTATGCATAATAATCAACTTAATAGTTATGCAGTGTGTAGTGTGTCTAATTGCAGGGCATCTGCTAGTCGGCTAACCACGACTGGAGCACACTTACTCGTTTTTTGGTCGCATGACTAATGTTTATTAGCTGCTAATGGTTTGTTTTACAAAAGCTACGTGGCTTGATTCAGAGCCTGAATCCGACCGAGCCTGCGCTGAAAAACTGAAGTCTGGTGGAGTTTGTTGGAGTCTGATGGAGTCTGGTGCTCCCAAACTCTCCACTCCACAAACTGTTTCACCCGTTGACATTTTGACAAATTTCCGGCTGCTCACTACCGTCATGTGTGTGGAGGGGGAAGAGGAGGGGGAACACCAACGGTGCTCCAATGTAAGCTGATACCTATCTGAGATGCTGATATCTGTTGCTTTTTTTCTCCATGGGTGTGTGCCTTACTGCTATCGTCTCCCTTTAACCTCTCCCCCTCTCTCTCGCTCCCTTTTTCTCTGTCTCTCACTCCTTTTGCCTCTGTCTCTGTCGCTCTCGTCTTCGTATTCTCTTGCCGATCTTCGTTCACACTATTAATTTTCCGCTCGTTTTTCGCCTCACCTGTTCGACTTGATGTGGTCATTGTCATTCCTGTTGTCGCTGTCGCTGTTGTCGTTGCTGTTGTTGTTGTTGTTGTTGTGGTTCCATGGGGTGGTCGGCATTTATCACATTTTGTGTGCGTTTAAACTCTTTCACTTTGTTTGAACCTTTAATGTCATGTGTTATCGGTTAATGATCAGCCGTTGCCAAGTGATTTTCTGTCAGCGGGTGATCACCCATTCCCAGTTATTATTGCTTCTCTTTTTTTTGGGTTCTCTCTTCTCTCTTTTGCATCTCTTGTGCTTCTTTCGGGTTTTAAATGTGTAGCTTGACGAATGTGTTGATTTGCGAGAGATTTTTTGAGCGCTTTTTGAGTAATGAAAGAGTCCTTAGTTGTTGTGGGCAATATTATTGAATATTTTTAATGAAACGTTTACAGTGAAAACCCTTTAAGCGGACTCAGATTAGGATTAGGGGCAAAGTTTTCTCTTAATACAAGAAAATGTATGTATATATATATACTTTTCCCGAACAGCGCTGTCCGCCCGAAAAAGTTTTGACTTAATGAGAGTAGCAGTTATAGAACGGCCTTGTCTAGGACTGGTGTTTTGCATCAACTTTAATACTTTAGTTTAGTTACTTTAGTTTTACCCAAGCTAACTGTACTTTGAAGCTATATTTTATATAGATATTTTAAAATGAATTTAAAGTCCATCCAACTCCGTCGAAGTCTGAGGCTTTATATAATGAGTCCAAGCCAAGGCAGCACCAACACAGATCAGTGATCAGATTAACTTCTTTACCAGCCGCTACGCCAACAAGCTGCTGCGGCATCCAAACGCGCTCTCCAGGGTCCTGGCTGTCCCCAATACAAAGAAGCGCCTCCAAAGATTACACCCAAGCAAACCACCTACGAGACGAATCTTTTAAATACCTAACAGTATTAGACTATGTCCCCAGTCCCCCTCAATGTAAATAAAAGCTACATTACATTGTAACTAAACCCTTCGTTCACAGTCTTTCGCTTGTTAGAGATCAGAAAGTACTTTTCGATTCCAGCGCATAATTAAAATAATTAAAATTGAAAAAGTCCATTGAATAAGCATCAAAAGCTGAAGAAAACGCCTTACGTTTTCTCCTTTTGAGCCACTTTTTCCAGTCAAAGGGGTTGAATTTTCCCATGTTATAATATTCCTTAAGTATTTGATTAGTATTTAGTATTAGTATTATACTATTACCTTAGTAAATAAAATATAAAAAATATATGTTTAAATTATATTCTATTTTGAAGCCCAACAAAAGTCTTTGCTTTTTAATTCGTATCGTTGTTTAGACACTTTAATGTCAGCCGCGTGATGTACGATCTTGATTTGGAAGATAATAGAGTCTTCTAGTTAAGACATTCTAGCGGAAAACTTCAAATGGGGGCTACTTTCCCAAAACCGTAAAGTTGCATTCCTTAAAACCCATGCAAATTCCCCAAAACGCCCACGCGACAGGCAATCGATATTATTTGTTTTTAATGTTTTTGTCCACGCTGCCATAAAACAAAAGCTAAAAAAAGTTTGTAAGTTTGTCGGGCAACGCTTACGGAAACATTTAGGAGGTGTTATACTATTGTGTATGGCCGTATAATTTATAAGCAGCTGAAATAAGTTGGCCACAAAGCAAGACAAAAGACACGTGAACATTAACATACAGGCCAACAAAGCGATATTCATAAATTTTATATATATATTCTATATACTATATATAGGTATGTCTGAAGTATGCTCGCCGAGTCGTGTTGTAGATCACAATCATTTCAATTAATTCGAATATAAAATACGAAAACAAAAAAAAAATACGCTCGAATGGAGGCAAACGGGCGGCTTCGCAAAATCAACCGCGTGCTTAAATATATCAAATTTCAATATAAATGAGCCACAAGCATAAATCAAGAGTGGAACCCCCTCCCGGACAGACGAACGGACGGAGATGGCCAACCGATCGATCCAAAAAAACCAGCCGAACGAAAGTGTAGAAAAACACACACAACGCACTCAAATGGACCGAGCACAAACCGACTTTTAATGCATACTTAAAACAAGCACAACAATAACAAAAATAACACCCTAACAAATTTAACGATCTGACGAATAGCTGTCAGGTCCCCAACCCTCGGTAGGCCCCTCTCCGTCAGCTACCCACTCGCAAGTCAACTTTCTTTGCCTGTAAAATGTAATTTATTTTATTTTTACAATTCGAGAAACAAAAATTAATACCAAGTTTAATTCGACGTTAATTATGCTAATGAAAACACATTTAGAAGGCAAGAATTAAAATCAAATTTTTCAATTTAAATTCGATCGCATCGCATGGACCATTTTTATCGAAAAACACATTTCATTGGAATCGCGTGCGACAGAGCCAGCAATACACACACAGACAGAGAGAGAGGGAGAGAGCTAACATGCGAGTTAGGATCTTGTTTGCTTATTGAGAAATTTTATAGAGCGCCCCATAAATCCCCCACATACAAAGTTTGTTTCGGTTGTCGTGGAACGTAGACAAGGTTTTTAGTATACAAGTTGTTGTTGCTGTTGTTGTTTGTATGCCAGAAAATGAGCTATTAAATACGAATTTGTGTAGCCTTATGCAACACTGGCAAAAATGCCTGAATGCCCTTTTAAACAAAAGATTAACATTTTACAATAAAATTTAAAAAAAAAAAAAACCTAAATATAAATCATTCAAAATCAAACTTTACATTTAAACCCCAAACACACAAATGCGCATAACACAGCGACCTAAAATCAGTTTAACAAATATCTAATATCTAAAAAAAAAGGTTTACTTCCTTCTCATACTAAACTGAACTGTGTAATATTAAAACAAATTATGTTTCTTCCATTATATAAAATGTTATTGTAGAATAGTTAGAACAAAAATGCATAAATAAATAAAATGCTTTTAGTTTGAAGAATCATGAAAAGATCGATTAAAGAGTTTTGAATTCTTAAGAAACAGAAAAAATTATGATTCTTTTAACTGACTAATGCATAAGTTATTTAAGCAAAATAATATGTATACTTTTATTTTTATCTACATGTGTTTTATCAATGCTCGAAAATACATTCCGTAAGCCTACACTGATGAGAAAATTGTTTTTCAAATTTTCATTTTAAGACGAATTTTGAAACGGAACAAATAGTAATCAAATTTAATAAGCATATTTAATATTTTAATATAGGTATCTTCTGGTGCTGAGTATAACTAGATTGTTTGGGCGATTTCAAAGCTGACAACGCAGCTTTTAGGGTTCAGTGTACATTTTTTACCACTTTTTTTGCAGTGTAGCTCATTTGATGAGCAGCTGTCCGCTGTGAGACATAGCACCAGTTCTTGAATACTTATGAGCCAAGGTAAAACGCTATCCAAAAACTTTTGTTGCTTTTGCGACACTCGAAATCGGTGTTAATGCTTGCCACATTTAAATGCGCTACATTCTCATTAAGATCGTGTATGCGAGCATTGCCAGCTGTTTGTTTGGCTTCCTGGCTGCTGCTGCTGCTGTTGCTGCTGCTGAGCAAAATCAATCAAATTTAACGATCTGGCTGCTTAACAAGCCTCCCTCCCCCCTCTGCGCTCCAGCTCTGTCTTTGGCGGGGCGTTATACGCCTTTCATGGGAGGGGACTGCACATTAAGCGTCGTTGCTTGGTGTCGGTTTATTGTCTTACGTGTCGTTTTGAAGATGCCGCCTGCGAGAGTGCGGAAATTTGCATAATTTAATTATGAGTTCTTTGTGTATCTGCGTGTATCTGTGTGTGTGGCAACTATTTGGGTGGCTCAATCGCGATAAGATGTACGGCCATTTCTTAGCGATTTATGGATTTCGTATTGCCCATACATCAGGAAGTTGTCGACGTTCGTTCGTTTGACAATTCTTAGTAATACACGGCTCATCCCCGGGTCACGCCTATTCCCAGAGTTGCGCCCATTTCAGATAGAATTTTCACACAATTAAAATCAAAAGTATCTATTTTTCATTCATAATAAGGTTATTTTTAACGATCGCAGTTAACGAGTTGGCTGCTGCTTTAAGGATTTTCCGTGATCTTCATTTTCCGATTTTCACTTTTTCTTTCCTTTAGCTAAACGTCTGCTAATCAGCGCTCATAAATCTTTAGAGCGCCCCTTTTTTCATAACTTTTCATTTAATAAACTCCGGCGACCGTCGGCCAAGTCACAATCCCAAGCGGCCAGTTAACTAATTATCTAAATGACAATTATTATTAAAGTGCGAGTGGTGGAAAAATAAAATACAGTGAAAAAAAAACAGTTCCTCAAGACATGACACAATGGCCCACAATTATCACAAATGACCATAATTATTATCAACAAATGATAAAAAAAGACTAGTAAAAGGCAGTAAAAGGATCGTAAAAAGAGCAAAAGACGCTTCTCGGTAGCTTCTCTAGTAGCTACGGATATGTCTTTAATGATGCTTGGGAAGTGTATAAAAAAATGAGAAGAAAAACCACAGCTGGGATTTTTTAATAAGTAGTTTAAATGTTAGCACAAACCAAAATTAGTTGAAAATGCAGCAGTAGCTCAGAGAAAATAGGTGAACAAGCCTTTGCGAACAATTCACTAAATTAAATATTTATAAAAGAAAATGTTTTGAATAACGTTTTCTAACAAACAACTCAATTACAAAATTTACAAAAATTTTGGTTATGTTTGATTAGCGAGGACTAAAAAGATGGGAACATTTGAAGCTGCACTATTGACTTTGAGATGGGATTCTTCCACAGGGGAAAGCCAAAGATCAGGAGTATATTATATATATACATAATATACTCGATGAAGTCCAAGATGATTTCTACAGCCTGTTACATATCTTAGCACATAGTCAATATATCTCTCTTCCTAAATATTTAATGGGTATAATGTGGCATGCTTAATGAACTGTAGACAAAGCTTGAGCTATTAATGCCACAGTGCTAATAAATAAATACATTAGCCTAATAATAAAGGATACGTTGTCAAGCCGAAGATGAATACCCTTGTTGACATTTGGAAAACGGAATATTTTGCCATACAAAAACTCATTTTTTGACCGATTCTACGTATAGAGCTACACACTATGGCACGATCTTGTTAGGATTTAAGCAGCACAGAATATATATACTTAATGGAGTCGGATATGTGTCCTTCTTTTTGTTGACAGAATTATAATACCCTCTACAGTGGTATAAAAAGGTTTAAAAAAAAGATAGCTAGAGTAAGTAAACGGATAGAAAAGATTATACAATGTCGTATTATAAAGAAATTGTGATTTTAAATAAATAGTAAAAAAAAAAACTAAATAAAAAAATATATATTAAATATAATGTAAATAAGAAGTAATATATAAGGCTGGGGGAGAGGAATGAGAAGCCAGATAATTCAATTGACTTTAGCTTGATTTAAAAAAATGTAATTCTGTAAAATTCCTGTAAATACGTGAGATCTTCATAGATAGCCATATCAAGATATTGCGTTAGCTTTTTGTCTGGGTAGAGCGCAATTGGAACAGCCTATTAGCCGATTTTCCTAGCAATTGTTGCACCAAAAACTGACATCCCTGGCATGCAATTTGTTGGACCATTGGACACAGAAGGCGGCAACAGGTGCACAATTAAACAAACAACTACAAAAACAGCAACAACAACAACAACAACAACTACAAAGCATGCGTTAATTACGTGCAGCACAGCGAGCCTGCTGACTGCTGACTGCTGCCTGCCACTGTGCCGCAGTGTTGCATGAGGCATGCTGCTTGGTTTGGGTGCTTCGAGCCACGGCTCTGGCTGTGGGCCTGGGCACGGTGACAAAATTAAACTTAATTGTTTTATGACAGCCGACAAGAGTCGAGTCGGGACCGCCAAGCGACGGTGGCCCGTCGGTTGAGCGCGATTTCTAGATCTGTGTAGCCTATGTGGCACCCAAGCATGATAGCTACAAAATCGCAGCCTCCAACAGTTGCCGGCTGCGGTGAGCGGCAGTTGACATTTTTTAGGGTCTTTAACTGCGTAGCTCTGTGGGTTTTTTTTTGTTTGTCTGTCTGTTTGGCTTAATTGTTTTTCTTGTAAACGATTTTGGTTTTTGTGCAGCTCCCATTTTATAATATTTATTAAAAAATGTTTTACACAGAAGCCGAGTTTTTAATGAACAGTGCCAACCCGAGCCAAGCCAAACAACAAAAGGCCGCCACAATGGACGACAGGTGTTGCTTAGCTTCGCTTTAACCTGTCGCCAGCTTCCCCCCTCCACCCCTCCAACACAGAGCAACACATCCAAGCAACATTTCTATCATTGTTTTAAGGTAAACTTTAAGCATTTTCATGTCAATCATGGGAAGGCTGCGGCTGCGGCTGCTGCTGCTTACTGGAATTCAAAAGACAACACACTACGTACATAACTTTGAGAGTAGGTTTCTTTTTAGGTCTCGGCAATTGTAAATTGTTGTTTTTTTTTTTTTTTATCTATCTATCCCTTCTGAAAAGACTTTTAAGAGTTAAGAGAAATGGAGCTATATATATGATATGCCCTTTGATATTCACAGACAAAAATATAGCAGAAGAGTTCGGATGTCTTTTTGAGTATTCTCATTTTCATAATTAATATTTCTGGGATTAGGTATTTGTATATTATCATACAGTTGAGTTCTATCTTATAAAATAATTGTTCTCTTTTTTCTAAAAACATAACTATGCTATAGGTTTAACCTTCATAGACTGTACTATAACTTTGTCATCACATGTGTAACTCATTGAAGGAGACTCATTCGACTGCATAAAGTCAATATATTCTAGATCAGATATATATTCTAGATAAAACTTTGCCGGAACCGGACAGATCGGACCACTAGCTTTACTAGGAACGATTAGAAGAAGAGTAGGAGCAGGAGGACGAGTCTTGAATGAAAAACGTTAATGTTTATCATTAAAACCTGACCCACCCCTTCCTATTTACTATTAAAACTATGCTTATGTATTGCCAAATCTTATAAAGATTGCACTAAATATTTTAATCAAACTCAGCAGTCATAAACTCAACTCATCTCACACCTTTGCAAAGCCGTAAGGCAACATGGCTACAAAGTATCAAATTCTTTGGTTTGCCAAAGATGTCGTTTCTCTCTCGTTTAATTTGAGCAAAACCTTAACAAATGGTTCCGTTCATGCTCCAACTCGGCTGTTTTTGAAGCAGATTGGTTTAGTTAAATGTTTGTTCAAAGCCAGCTTGCAGCCTAGATAGAAAACTATCCCAGACCATTTCGATTTGTGTACCATTTGACTTGAGCTCAAATAGATTATTTATATTTTCTATATATATATACTTTACGATGGCAGATGTTGCTGTAAGATGCTAATGCCAATCGTAGACTGTTTCATATTTTAAGCTATGGAAAACCTAATATCAATAATGTATCTGAGCTAATGGAACTCACAAAATGTTGTTGGAAGCTTTATAGCCATGCTATGTCTATTGACGACCCACAACAACCGCAAGTCCACAGCATTTACAACTTGCCCGAGCTATGCATAATTGAAAGGGCCGACAAAACAATAAAAGTAGAAAAAAATCGATGGAATTTTACGCTCAATTCAGTTGACAGCTTTAGTTCCGGCTACTCATGCTGTTCATCTCCAAATAACTAAGTCAAATAAATGCAATCATAAAACACAGCACTCGCCTTTGGTGTTAATTAGGTGTCACTCGGGCGGCCAAAAAGAAAAAAAACAACAACAATGCAAACGCTTTGTGCACAAACAGACCATGGGCTATGTTAGCCCGAGAGAGTGGGTAAGCCGAGTCCGGCAGCCACAACAAACGGTAGCCTCTGCGATCAAATGAAATATTGCTACACAATATACGTTTTGTGGCCTGCCTTTATGGCCATGTTAATGAAAATGGCTGACAGAGTGGGTGGCGATAGGGCCGAAGTGCGCACATTGTGAGACTACTCTCTGCGCGGCTGTAAAACATAAATAAATAAATTCAAGACTCGTGACAGTTGTAAACATTTTTTTTTTGTTAGCAAATCAATAAACCCAATTTCACGGCTAGCACTTTACAGCAAAACAATCCCCTGGCCCACGGGCCCCGCTCGCCCCGCTCGCCCTGCCCCAGTGTCCGCTCGCCACGAGCTATGTGATAATTGACAACTAATTGCGCAAGTCAGTTCCAAGTCTCGCGACATCCCCAGGACAGCTACTGACGTCTTCGTGTCCAACAAATCGCCATCATCAACATTTTCTTATGCCTTAAACTCTTAATACCCTAACAAAGGGTATTGCAATCTTGTCATTTCATTTGTAGAAGTAAAGTTCTTTGAACCCATTAAATTATATATATTCTTCAATTGTAGGTGTCTGCCACACCTATTTGTTTTAGAAGAATTGCCGCACATCCGGCTCTTTGCTGCAGAAGGTCCATTAGTTTTAGTCCACGAATTGGCTCACTATATTATAAAGCTGAATAATACATTTTAAGTTTTTCCAAATATCTTTAACTAGCTCAGAAATTAGGATCTTAATAACCACCAAATCATATTTCTCTAATAGCAACAATCCATCAAAAAGGTTTTTCCTTTTAAGAGGTAACTTAAATAAATCTGGAAATCAGTTTAAAACTGAACCGGTCTGCATCCGGATTATTAAAATGAGTTTACTTTGAGTCCAACATTAATCCAAGCCAATTGCACATAAAACAGTCGAAGTGAAGTCCACACCCAACCATTGTTTTTTGTTTAAAATAAAATTGTTTTTTGTTTAAACTGGCACACATTTGCGGGAAACCCAACCTCCACATCAGCTTTAGCCTTAATTTGAATAAGGTTTGCAATATTTTCCGCAGACATTTTCAATTTTTGTTTGAAAATAAAATAGTTCTCTTATAAAAGCCTGTGTTCAGTTATGGAAAAATGTTCAACAAATGATTTAAAAAAGTTCTTACATAAAAGAAGCAAGAATATATAAAGTGAATATAAGCCAAGGTGTGAATCAAATCGTGTTCTCAAGAATGTGGTTACCTAGCTGCACAAAACGAACCTATGTTAAAGACCGTAAATTTGTACAATCGAATCAAAGCGAATCGAACCAGCGGTTTTTTTTTATTGGTTTACAGATCCGAACTTAACCAAACTTGGCAGCTTTGAGCTTCTAAAATTAAAGCGAACTTCTATAAAAAGGGCATAGCTGCCTGGATGGGCTATTAAAAAAACCCCAACTTGTCCCCCCTTTTAAATGATTAATGCGGGTCAAAGGTAGTTAGGGCGAAGTTTTAAGTTAAGTCACCACAAAAAAAACAAAAGGGAATACGTTTTAATTTTGCAGAAGAAGAAGTAAAATTTAAAACTTGTAGCACGGACAAGTCCGGGTTATACCCGCTAGTCAAATATATAAATATATATGGTAAAATGATGAGGGCTCTTATATATATATAAATACCTAGCTATATAGTTGCCGTTCGATCGAAATTGAGTTGTTGCATGTTTGATCTATGTATATCCGAAAGGGTATATGATATTCGGCACAGCAAGGACAAATGTTTCTTCTTGTTTTTGTTTGTTCCGCATTTTTGCGCAGGCGCCCGCATTTTGATGCGGTTCGGGTCTACCTTTGGGTTCTCCCCAGTCGCTGCCCGTCGCCTCTTTGATTGATGGCGAAAATGTAACCGTCACTGGTTACATGTGCCCGGCGCACTCAGCTGGGCAACTGGCCCCAGTTGAATCTCAGCTGCGGCGATCGGTGGTCCAGTCCAGTCCGGATGTGCTGTGCTGTGCCGTGAGGATGTTGACGTTTAACTGTGCCGCTAATTGGCCGATTTTTGCTTTATGCTACCTTTTGACAAATGACAATCCACATCCAATGAGCTATTGTCGTACATTTAACTGTCATTTGCCGACTGCCAACTACACATAAAACGCTCTGCGGTGGGGCCAGCCATTAGCCAGTTGCACTTCCTATAACACATAGCGGTAAAAGAGGCTAAACAGCATACCAAAAATTCCTAACACGCTTTTCAAAGATCATCTAAACGTTTAACGTTGGGGATTTTAGGTCAAAGTTTTTACCGCAATAGAAATAATCAACAGAAGATGCTTTATAGGTGCATATATATTATATATTATATATTATATATTATATATTATATATTATATATTATATATTATATATTATATATTATATATTATATATTATATATTATATATTATATATTATATATTATATATTATATATTATATATTATATATTATATATTATATATTATATATTATATATTATATATTATATATTATATATTATATATTATATATTATATATTATATATTATATATTATATATTATATATTATATATTATATATTATATATTATATATTATATATTATATATTATATATTATATATTATATATTATATATTATATATTATATATTATATATTATATATTATATATTATATATTATATATTATATATTATATATTATATATTATATATTATATATTATATATTATATATTATATATTTATATTATATATTATATATTATATATTATATATTATATATTATATATTATATATTATATATTATATATTATATATTATATATTATATATTATATATTATTTATTATATATTATATATTATATATTATATATTATATATTATATATTATATATTATATATTATATATTATATATTATATATTATATATTATATATTATATATTATATATTATATATTATATATTATATATTATATATTATATATTATATATTATATATTATATATTATATATTATATATTATATATTATATATTATATATTATATATTATATATTATATATTATATATTATATATTATATATTATATATTATATATTATATATTATATATTATATATTATATATTATATATTATATATTGTATATTATATATTATATATTATATATTATATATTATATATTATATATTATATATTATATATTATATATTATATATTATATATTATATATTATATATTATATATTATATATTATATATTATATATTATATATTATATATTATATATTATATATTATATATTATATATTATATATTATATATTATATATTATATATTTTATATTATATATTAATAAAAATTTGTAGTGCATTATTTTTAATGAAACTTTTAAAGGCCATTTTGATACCCTGAACCCATTAAAGAGGGGTAAACAATGGTAAAACAGTTTGGTGAAAATGAGGGTAACAGGCAGAAGGAGGCATCTCTGACCCCATAAAGTATATATACTTTCTTGATCAACATCGATGGCCGAGTCGATCTAGCCATGCCCGTCTGCATATCTTTCCATCCGTCTGTCCGTATGTATGAAAGCGTCGATCTCAGAACCTATAAAAGCTAGGGATTTGATCGTAGGTCCTCCTAATGACCCGTTGTTTTAGCAAATCTTTTAAGTTCTAAGAGCAAATTTAATATGAAGATCTAGCAGAGGATATACAAATCCTGTTTATATCATTTTCTAGATATCGACAAAAGTTCGGAGTATCCCCTAGTCGTGCACTGCCGATTACAGCAACTTTCATCTGTTTGTTTCAGAGATTCTTTGGTTAAAACAACATATAAATCGGTTTTTTTTAAAGATAGATATACCTACAGCACATATTCTCTAAAATAAACAAGTATGAGGTTCTAGTCGGGAGCTCCCGACTAGGGGATACCCTGAACCCTCATATTCCAACACCAAATGCAGCTCTCGCTAATAGATAGAGAGTAGCGGGGAGGTGGCGATAGGTATAAAATGAAAGATATTTGATATATATATACTTTTCTAGAAGCCACATGTCAAGTTTGGTAACTCTAGCTCTTATTATTTACAAAAATTGCTTAAAAAACAGGATTTCGATATACATTTTTATCGATTACTTGGAAACGGGGCAAGTTATCGATTATCGGAAACAAACTCGATCTGCGTAGAAACTGGGAGCACCTACATCTAAAATTTCAAATTTGTAAATTTGTCTCTAGCTCTTATAGGTTCTGAGATCCTTGCGTTCATACATACGGACGGACGGACGGATGGACGGATGGACGGACGGACAGACAGACGGACATGGCTAGATCGACTCGGCTATTGATGCTGATCAAGAATATATATACTTTATGGGGTCGGAGATGCTTCCTTCTGCCTGTTACATACATTTGCATTTTGCACAAAAACATAATAAGCCTTTTACCCATTTTTAATGGGTTCAGGGTATAAAAATATATCATATCTATATATGTATATACATACATTAAAATAAAACAGCTTTAAAAAGGTCAAGTTCTTTGAGAAAATATTATCTATTTCTAACTTTTTCTGCTCGTTTTGCGGTTTTTTTTGTTTTTTTCAAGTCCATTCAAATGAGTTTAAAATTCAGAACGACACAACTAGCATTTGTTTAAGTGCACATCAAGAGTGTACTCAATGTTTTTGTAAACAAAAACTTTTTTGCAATTATATAATTAATAAGCCACTTACAATATATCCCCCTATACCCAATCACCGCCAAAAATGTTGCCACTCGAAAACGACTTTTCAAAAGCTGCGTAGAAAATGGAACTTGTTTGGCTTAAAGTCTAAAAGCGAGCGTCAAGAATGCTTTTATGTGTCATTAAAGTTAATTGAATTAAATTGCCACAAAACAAAAAAAAAAACTAAATAATAGTAATAATAATAATAATAATAGTAAACTGAAGAAAAAGCAAATACGCGCAGTCGTAAGTGCAAGTCAAGACCCGGTCCTAGTTATAAATCGTAGAAATCTCATCTAGCGACAATTAATGAATGACACACATTGTAGTTCACATTGTGCGCGATTACCCTACCAGAGGTATTCCAAATTTGGCATGTCATATGTAACGCTGTGAAGCTAGACTCTTAATTTGAGAGAAGTTACGGGGCAAAGTAGTTATATTTGTGTTTGCTATGAAAGCTAGTCTCAAGGTTTTCGCCTTAACTATTATTCAAGTTGTGTTGGTTTACTTTTAAGTTAAATTTATTAGTAAAAGTTGACAAAAATGTAATCTACAAATTTATTTTAGTAAAAAATTAAAAAAAATGGCTTGGAATTATACAAATACAAATACTCTGCACACAATTAGTTGATTTTAATTAACTCTTTGTCGGAAGAGGAACTATTTGATTTCCGTTTCTGTATTGCACTAACTTAGCTTTTGGCACGCAAAAGATAGTTCGAGCCCGTCTCAGCACAAGCAATTGTTATTCCATTCCGTTCCGACGTTTTTGAAATTTAGCCCTTTCGTTCTGATTACGCTCAAAAATTTGTTTCTTTCATAAAGTTACGATTTGTTTATAAGTCATAAAAAAATAATTTGAAAAAGTTCAAACTTTTCAAGCAAATGCGTTGAACGATTTTTATTTGTTTTTTTTTTATATTTATTATTTATATTTATATTTTGTTTTTATTTATTTGATTATTCATTAATTCATACTGTTATTTAGTTTTGCATATTTTTTTAAAATTTTTTAAATCAATTTGTTTGTTAACGTTTTTATTTTATATATGTATTTCATTCTTTATTTATTTAGTTTAATTAGATAACTTCGTTTAGTTTAATATTTAAACTAGATGCTCCCAGGCTAATCATTTAAAGGTTAATTAATTTAGTTATTTTAGGTGATTTAAGCATTCATATTTTCGGCTTCTACAAATAATAGTCTAGGACCCGGACGTAACCCAGGATCCAGTTATAATATCAAAAATTCCGCTAATTCGACAAATTTAAAAATTCTATTTCGTGCTGGAATTTCCACTAAAGAAATATATGAATAAGAATTATTTAAATATATTTCTAAAAGGTTGAAGCCTGATTCCCGAATCGAACCGATTCTTCTCTTGATAAACTTGCAAAACAAATTTGCATGATCATTTAAGAAAATTGTCTGCAAGGGTATTGAATCTTCGGCTGTGCTCAAACATAACTGTTCTTTGCTCGGTTATTATTATTTTGTGTGGCATTCGTATAACCAAAACGTCTGTTTAGCTGAGTTAAGATCTTCATTTAAAACGCGCACGCTGAAAATTGTAAACAATTTTGATGAAAATAATTGGCCAGCTGTGGGCGACGGCGATGACGATCCAATTAAGGCGGCGACAAAATGCGTACGTGTTCATAAATATTGTCAATTAGCGGAGGAGCCGGGCCCGGGCCCTGGACCTGGGCCTGTAGCGAAGACGGCTAATTGCGAGCGCCTTTGGCTAAGACACGGAACAAGTTACGCAACGATCGAGCGACAGCTACTCATCAATGTGCTTCGGATTGAGTTACATTTACGAGCTCCAGTTGTGGCACAGTTTGCCCGCATTGGCGGCAATTTGATTGATCAAACGGTGACAATATGGCACTTACGGGTGCAATCAACCGCTGCAACATGCCGCTGCCGCTGCCGCCGCCTCTGCCGCTGCTGCCCTCTTCACCTGCCCTCTCCGGTGCGCAGCATACACTCTCATTATTTTATAAAGCGTGCGGACTGCATAGCAAAGCGTTGCCATTGCCTGCATGCCGCTTGATTAGACCGCAGCGCGTCTTCCCTCTGGCCACTCTGCGCAATTCGGTCGCCCCCCCCTTAATTTATCAGGCATTTTCATGCCATCCCATTGGGTGTCGTTTTGCTGTTTGCTGTTTGTTGTTGTTGTGTAATCCTTAAGTTAATTAAATTAATTAAATGAGCGCATTGGCACTTCGGGGATTTCGAATTATGCCTGTGCGAGCCGTGTGAGTTATGTTTGCAGAGAGTGCATAAAGTCGCGAGTATTTCAATGGCTCTTGGTTCCGAGAAAAGTTAAGAGATCTCTCCAATGAGTTGCAAGCTTAGAAGCTTGATGTTGTTTAGTGGAAAAATACAGAGTGTTGTCGTTGGAAAACAGTTTTAACTTTTAAATGGTTTCCTATTTCCACGCTATACTTTTGTAGTTGCTTGACGCTTGCATTTCGCAATTGGTTAAAGATTCGACAGAGAAAAACAAATCGCTTGTAATATTAATGCTTGAATTTGACTGCACTTGAAAAACCTAGAGTAGCTTGATGCTTTTAACTCGCAACTGGTTAAAGCTGCGGCTTAAACAATCCATTTGCAATCCTTGAGTCATTGGCAAACTTAGCTGAACATAAGGCGGGCAGGTTCTTGGAATAGATGAACAGACAACTTGCCCATATTTTGGTTATGGTAACTTAAATAAAGCCAACTTCGAATGCGAGCCGAACAGTTTAATGTTAGTAATTTTGATTTAGTTCTGATGATTAATCTTCCTTCTTTAAAATCATGCTTGGTGTAATATTATTCATAATTTAATTGCGGGTGAAATCGACTCGTCTGGGTTGACTAGTCAGTTAAACTTCTCTCTCTCTCTACTAGACTAACACATAATTATACTCCTTAATCGCTTAAATACTGTTCAAATAACTTTGCCTTGCATGAAGTGTTCCGTGTCCTTTGTGTTGTTTACAAAAAAACATTACAGCGTATTCCGGTCGGAGTCTTCCCCTCCTCGTATAAAGTCGTATATTCTAAACGATTAAGCAAGTCGAAAGTCTTATCTATTCATTCCGTCGTATGCTTCAATACTGCGCCGCTCAGTCGACTGGGCGGGAGGTGACAAGCAATACTTTGCATCAAAATTCTCGCGAAATTACAATTATATTGGAATTATGATTTAATACCACTTACATAGTTGCCATTAAAATGAAAATATACTCTATGTCAAACACTAAAACAATAAAAAAGCAATCACAACAGTTGTTGGGATCTGGTTAGCTATTTCTTAAAACTGAACCAACTTGCTCCTTTAAGGTTTTAGGACTTAACGGGCTTTATATCCTGGATTTTTGGTGTTACAATTAAAACAAAATGTATCTCCTTTTTATGCAGGATTTAAAGCAGGACGAAATCAATTAAGTTAATAGCAATTGCAACTTTTCAGACCACAATTTCTTTCCCATACTTTCATTGCTTACTTTAAAGAATTGCTTGAATATATAGAAACAATATACAGAATATATTACTTCGTAACATGAGACGACAATTTTGACTCCGCAAGTACAAAAGAGAAAATTTCTTGATAAAAACTGAACCAACTTTAGGGGAAACAATTGTTTTATATCAGAAGTTAATGGAAGTCGGCTAAAAAAGGAATAGTTTTGAAGGCTGCCCACGGAGCGCATGCGTCCGAGCTAGCTTCGCGTTCAGCCCGTGTAGAGCGTTATAGTTTCTGTTGAAAGCCGATTTACTGGTTGCTGATGAATACCAGTAGTTTATAGTTTATAGTTTATATGTTGGCTGACCTTAATTGTGTCGATCTGATAACTTATGCCGGTTTCATTTGGCCAGCTAACCACTAATTGTTGTCTAATTGGAGCACACCCAAGACGCTAAAATAGTTTTGGGCAGATCTCTAGGCCAAATCTTTGTTTTGTCGGGTGCGGCAATGAGTTTAAATCACACAGAGCTTCCGTTTAATTTGTTTATAAACATCGATAGCTATGCGAAGTGATTGTGCTGAGTGTTGGCTGCCCTAAGTACATTTCGTTTGAAATTCAATTAAAAAAACGTTTCATTTGACCTTTAAACGTTTCATTCTCAAACGGTAGACAATCAACAGGTGGCACATAAAAGCGATTTCTCAGCTACTTTTCGACTACTGCATGGGCAGGCAGTCGGACAATTTTATGATCGCTGCGGATGAACTAAAATTTAAATTATAAAGCAATTAAAAAGAGCACAAATAATAAAAAATCACATAGCAAGAGAGGGTGCTTGATGCAGCAATACCCTGTAGAAACTGTGAGGAAAAACATGACGAAGAATGCAAATGTTGTCTACGATATGTCGGGGTTGAAGGGCAGCTATGACAAATACTCTATAGAATCTAACTACGAAAACTGGTTAGTCTGGCCCTTATAGAATCTAAGATCAATGAGCATAGAAAGAGAAGGATAGAAAGTCAATCGATCTAGTATTATTGACTATTTAGTGCAAGAACTCTATGACGTCTTTTATGTCTGCTACAAACTACTCGAAAGCAAAACACTTTTAAAGATTACAGGGTATATAGAAAAACAACAAAGTCAATAAGAGTCTATGAAACGGCAACTTGTATGGCCGTGCCTTGTTGAGAGATCGTATAGGGTGGATTTGGGAGGTGGGACGCCGCAGCTAATTAAATGTAATTAATTTTCAGATGCCTCAAAATTAAATGCATTTAAATCGGAGCTCAGGTGGGGAGAGTGTGAGCTTTATAAATAGCGTATGGTTTAATAGCCCGACGTTTGTTAAAAGCGATTTAAAAATGTTTCATTAAGATAAAAAACAAAGCAACAACAATAACAATAATAACAACAACAACAACAACAACAGCTACGAAAACAGCTTGCTGTATGAGCAATAACAGCAAGAAAAGAGTTATTGCAATTTTAATTTTTAATTTCAACGCGACTATGACGACAGGTGAATAAACCATGGGTCAAGTGGAGACAAAATACACGACGTGACTGCGACTCGACAGATCAAAAGAAACAAAAACACATTATAAAAGCAAAATAACAATAAAAACACATAACATTTGGGCCATTTACCGTTGCGCCCTCGAGGCGTGGCCATGTTTCATTTTTGAGGCCAACATTAGTTTTGTGTCCAACAGCAACAAACTTTTTGGCTGCTACCGAATGGGGGCTCCAAGCTGAAGCTGATGCTGAAACTGAAGCTGAAACTGATGCTGGGGGGCTTTAGCATTTGCCATCTCGCTCGCTCGCTCGCACGCCCGCTTGCCCGCTCGCTCGCTTAACGACCACAAATTCAACGGAAAAAATGGCGTTTAACTGTAACTGTGGGCAATGTGAAACATTTTCGGGTCAGGTGCTGCCAACGAGATTTCACCAAACAGCCAACGCCCCACAGTTTTCATTATCTTACGGTAATATCGCACATAAAGCTTTTGACTTTTGCTTGTATGTTGCTCTTTCATCATCATTATCGTCGGCAACATTATCGTCATCATCATTATGATGATCATTTGGTCAGCCTTCGCACATCTTGCGCTGATCTTTAGACACAACTACACACACACACACACACACACGCACAGCTCGTTATGGTTTTCTACATGCCTGGCCTGGCTCTGTGCCTGTGCAATATCTACACAAGCTCGCCTTTTACTGTTTTTGTTGTATTTTATTTGCTGTATCTTTTTTTTGGTGTTGCTTTTCGTTTGGTTATTGCGCAGATTTATCTTAGAGTTTGCTCTTTTGATTGGTACGCTGTATACAGTCTTTGTTGTTGTTGTCGTTTTCTTTTTATTGCCCGTCGTTTGTTTTGTTGGGTCAACTGCTTTGCTGCAATTTCCGGTGAACAGGGCGCCGAAAAAGAAGCCAAATTTTGAATTGTGTCCATTTTGGTGTCGGTTTTAATCAAAAGAAGGTGAAAGAGACACCGCAGCTAAGCGTAAAGCTATTGCATTTCAGTGCAAACGCTGGAAATTTTAAAAAATTGTGACAGAAAAAGTTTCTTTCTTTATAAAAGAAAAAGTAAGGAGAATTTCACCTTAAGCCTGCTCGCGTTCTCGATTTATCACAAATGAAAAATGGAAACAATTTATAAAAATTAAAAAAAAAAAAAATTTTCAGAAAAAGTTTAAAAATAAAACTACCAGTAAATTTAATTATTTTTTTTTAACCAACCAGGTAACCAAGAATGTCAAAAGCAAAATCAGGCGTTTGAGTTGGGTGCTCAACTCCAACAACAAACTGTCGCTTGGAAACAAGGTCCTTATCTAAAAGTTAATCCTTGCCCCTGCGTGGCGATATGGGCTCCAAGTTTACGGTATAGCCGCAAAAACTCACTTTAAGAAAGTTCCCATCATCCAGGCCAAGTCCTCTCGAAACATTTCTGGAGCCGAAAGGTATATTCGCACAGCGCACATTGCAAAAGACCTTAAAGTTGCAATGATCGCCGACGTTGTCAACAGACAAGCAGCGAGCTATCTATTTAAGCTCTACAACCACTCTAACGTCCTGGCAAGAAACCTGCTAAGGAGACGAAGAAGAAGTAGGCTCAAAAGGACCTACCCAACAGATCTAGTCGATCGATGCCTTTAGTGTAGCATGCAGATCAAAGCCAAACAAAGTATTAGCTTGTCTAGGATAAACAAAATATGAACATATATACCACCTACTAACTGTAAATATCTTAACTAAGCTACTTTAAGCCAGAAGCTATTCTTAAACCCCCCCTTTACAACGTATATTAACAGTTAAGGATCTAGGCGTTCTATTTGATTCTAAACTCTGTTTCAATCTTCACATAGATACCATCGTTAATGAGGCAAAAGGTGTACTTGGATTCATTAAACGATGGTCTAAAGAGTTTAACGATCCTTTTATAACGAAACTTCTGTACATCTCTCTTGTTCGCCCTATCCTTGAATACTGCTCTTGCATCTGGTCTCCGCAGTATAACAATAGCCAGGATCGTATTGAATCTGTTCAGAAGCAATTTCTGCTTTTTGCCTTACGAGGTTTAAATTGGGACCCTAATCTTCGGTTGCCATCCTACTCCAGCAGGCTGCTTCTTCTTAACCTTCCGTCGTTAACCAACCGTAGGACAATTCTCGGTGTTGTCCTTCTACATAAGTTGATTATTGGCGATATAGATTCTCCTTTTCTGCTAGGGCGTCTTCAATTCTCTGTTCCGTCTAGACCAACCAGAAATTACCGCCCCTTATTCCTGTCTACGTGCACAACAGACTACGCTATGCACAATCCTTTTCGCGTGCTATGTAAAAATTATAATAGTTTGCATCACGTTTTCTCTACCGAACTTTCTCTCCCCGTAATAAAATCGTTGCTTTCAGGATACCTTCGGGAAGTCACTGACCATTCCCAGCTATGAGCAGGGGCATAGTATGCCGGACAGGCTGTAAATTTCCCCCACCGGGTCGGTGATTTCCCATTACTTTTCTCTCTGTGCTATCTACTTAACACTCTATATATCTAGCCTCCATTTCTTTACTTTATTAACATTATTCTTCTTACTTTCTTTTTTCCTATTTATTGTATTTTATTAATTAATATAGCAAACTAAAATTATTTTTAATTTTACTTAAGAACACTTTTTTCCTACTTACACCCTTCTGATTAGATGTAGGCTCTAATAGCGTCACTGACAAATTTAGCTGTGAAAAGGGGCACAGCTGGCCGGACTGGCAACTAAAACACCTCCATCGGTCGGTGATGCTATTTAGAGAACTATGTTATCTAACTAGACTTTTAGCATATAATTCTATTGTCTATTGTATGTATAATCTATGGAATAATGAGGAAGACACTCGTTTTGTCGACCTTAAATAAATAAATAAATAAATAAATAAACTATGAACCCCCCGATCCTCCATATAAGAAAAGTTGCTAGAAAACAGAAACGTATATCAGATAGTAAAAATATTATACCCCATGAATTATGCTAAAATTAAAAAGTAACAAGTACATTTAAATTGCATTAATTTAATAGAGCCAAAAGAAACGTATCCAAAAAACATTTATAAAACAATACAATGAATTTAATAATATCTTGGTCTTTTAGGATAAGATATTAAAAATTGGAACTCATTATTAATGTTAATTTTCATAATGAAAAATGCAATTAAGTATTACATTATTTAATGATGGTTACAACAGACAAACCCGGACCTCGAGCCAGCCAAATGTATTACATTATTCATTTTAAAAAGCCAAAAGAAACATTTTAAGGAAAAAAATTCAAATAAATCTAATAATTTTTTGTATTTGTAGATTACAAGAAAATGAAACCTGTATTTTACGTTTATATCTTTTCAAGATTAGTTTTCTTCTTATTGGGTTTTTAATTTTTTAAATGGTTTTTCGAGTGGAATATTTGAATATAAGAACATGCGAAAAACTCATTCACATCAAAAACGTTCCTCTATTAATTTACTGAACGGTTATAATTAAAACGGCTGTAATATAATATTGTCCATTTCTGCATCTGATTCACATAGTACTCTTCTTTGAACTGAACACATCAACTATAATATAATATTGCGCAATTCATGATACTCTTCTTTAAATCACATTAATCAGTTAGAGAGGTATGCAAAACAAAAGCTTGTTGCTGGATAGTACTCAACAAAATGTACTCATATCATTGCTCATATTAAACCTGCTGTAAAATTCCGATGCTTAAACGGACAACTGTTTTTAATTACCAACTCAAGCGAACAGAACTGTGAATAATGTCAGCCTATTAAAATGACACATTGTTTGTTGCAGCACCCGTGGGTCAAGGATAATGATTGGCCAGCTTAAAGTTTTCCAGATGGCAACAACAACAAATTGATTGCACACGCACTGGCTATGGTTTAATCATTACGTTTAAATCTAATAGGGCAGCCAGTGCCAGAATTTTGTATATCCTATACGCAAGCTAAACAGGTAAAAGCGGGTATATTGAAATGTACAATATATACATTTAATATATATTCAATGTATTATATATATATAATATATCCGCTGGTCATAATTGTTTTAGAAAAAGACAATCAGTTTGAACATATAGAATATACTGATATATGTAATAAAAAATATAAGTACACATATAATATACCTACCTGTACCTTTTATATTTATGACAAAAGAAAACAACCCCGATCTTGGGATATTTTCTCATTTTATCATTATCATTTTATGCGATAACTCACCCCATTTTCGAAATATCGATAAGTATCGGAACCTTTTTGAGAATATCGATCAATAATTAATCAATAAAATCAAATCAGTAATCGCTTAAGTAATTTAATACAAAAAATTTGTTTATGTGTATCATCATTTATAGCAATCAGACGATATAAAAGAGAACAACTGCTAGAAAGTGTGTTAATATGTAATGAATTAAGTATAGATACTTCGGCTGGTTACAGGGTATCTTTTATTTGGACACTTTCCAGTAGAGCACTTATGCCTTTTTGTTTGCAACAACATTTCTCATTTTGTTTTATAGCTTTTCCCAATGATGGGAGGGAGGGTAGGAGGGAATGGTTGCGGCCACTGGGGTCAAAATTGCACACTTGGAACGCTCTCATCAACAGCAACAGCAACACATGTCATTGTTACAGGT